>OV725078.1:116437979-116858488 GCA_928085145.1 Nezara viridula
ATCAAACCAAATTAAATAGCATTATGACTAGTTAACAGCATTGATTTTGTGTTAAAATGGAAGTCGTTCTCATATTATTTGATCTTTAAATTTTTATGGACCTCGTATCTATAAATCAAATATAAAATTTTTTGGGGTAAAAAAATATAAACTTTAGGAATAAAATATGATTTGGAATATTAAAATAGATGTTCAAGATAACAAAGTCCAGCATAGAATTTCAATTTTTTCAGTATTAGTATTTTTTATAATCATTTTTAACAATGAGCCTTTGCAATCAAACAAGAATTTTTTTCAGACCTTTCTCAAAATTTAATTTACATCCCAGACCAGATGCAGCTTACTTTCTTTTTCTCTTTATAAATTAACAAAACTAAAGCAGTGTCGGGAAATTACTCGAGTAAATGTCTAGCGGTGACGTCACGAGTGATTAGGCTTAGAAGCTTAGCCATGAGTAAATTTGAATATTACTCATGAAACATTTTTCCTCCATGAGTAAATCACTCGGGAAAAATGTTATCTCTATGAGTAAATTACTCATGAAACATTTTAACGCCATGAGTAATTTTGAAAAAAAAAAAAATGTTTTAATATTTAATCTAATTTTTTTTTGTCACCTTTCGGATTTATTCGATATCAGGGTCGGCTATTTTAAAATGTTATCTCTATGAGTAAATTACTCATGAAACATTTTAACACCATGAGTAATTTTGAAAAAAAAAAAATGCTTTAATATTTAATCTCATTTTTTTTTTTGTCACCTTTCGGATTTATTCGATATCAGGGTCGGCTATTATGATTTGGGGCACTTTTACTGAAAATAATATCAAATTTGAAATTGGGCCCACTGGGCCTCGATTTTTTTAAACTTTTCGGATTAAATCGATATCAGGGTCAACTTATATGTTTTGGAGGGCGCTTTTTTATGAAAATGATATCCAATTTGAGATTGGGCCCCCCCAGGCCTCTACTTTTTGTAACTTTTCGGATTAAATCGATATCAGGATCGACCCTTATGTTTTGGGGGGCGTTTTTATTGAAAATGCTGTCAAATTTGAGATTTCGCTCCCGAGCCTCGACCTATATTTAACTTTTCGGATTAAATCGATATCAGGGTCGACTCTTATGTTTTGGAGGGCACTTTTTTGGAAAATGCTGTATAATTTGAGATTGGGACCCCCGGGCCTCCACTTTTTGTAACTCTTCGGATTAAATCGATAACAGGGTCTACTTATATGTTTTGGGGGCGCTTTTCGAGTCGAGGCACGGATGGCCCAATCTCAAATTCGATATTATTTTCAATATAATCGCCCTCCAAATCATAATAGTCGACCCTGATATAGATAAATAATTTGACCACATTTCATTCCAAATCATAATTCGACTATTATGATTTGGAGGGCGATTATATTGAAAATAATATCGAATTTGAGATTGGGCCATCAATGCCTCGACTATTTTTAACTTTTCGGATTAAATCGATATCAGGGTCGACTAACATGTTTTGGGGGGCGCTTTTTATGAAAATGCTGTTGAATTTGAGATTGCGCTCCCGGGCCTCTACTTTTTTTAACTTTTCGGATTAAATCTATATCAGGGCCGACTCTTATGTTTTAGGGTGCACTTTTTATGAAAATGATGTCAGATTTGAGAATGAGCCTTTTGGGGCTTCCTACAAAACATAAGAGTCAATGGAATACCACATTTGACCGCACCCCCCGATCAACTCCTTCTCATATTAAGATTATTGTATTAAACTTAATCATAAAAAAAATGTTGATACTATCTTCTACTTTTGATTCCATAGACATGTTTAATTAAATGTTAAACATCAAATCAATTATATAAATAAATAATTTAAAATGTACAAAAAAAATATAATAAAAAAAAGTATCCAACTGACTAAAAAGAAATACAATTAATAACAATTTATAGGTTCATTTAAGAATACATACTGCAATGTAATGTTCACCCTTGGCATTATAAGCTATACGATCCCAATCAATAGTATCGACAAAACATAAAGTTGGATTTTTTGCAAATAGAACAGCACCCCTTGGGATATCAGTTAGTGATATCAAACCAATTTCCTGGAAAAAAAGAAGAAAAAAAGAATAAGCACATAAATTAAATAAAAACAGACCAATTAACAAAATACAATTAACAAAAACTATTGAAATTAATATTTTATTTTAATATAAAATAAAAAATAAACTGACTTGAAGACAGTTTTGAATTGTTATTGTCAAAAAGTGCAGTTTAATGATAACGTAACCTATCTTTTCACTATCCACAGCTCATAGCCATCTGTTCTTTACATGTCATAATAGTTAAGTATTTTTATTAAGGGCCCAGTATGGGGATGATAGTGATGGGGAGAAAAACCATCATCCCCCATTAAATACAATGATAAAACCACTATTAATTCATTTTAATGGAATAGTGCAAAATATATTCATTATTTTAACAGAATATATATATATTGTGATTATAGAAAAAAAGATTACACACATCCTATCTGTTTATCATTGCATGAAATTATGCCAATTTCTAGAGTTGCGCAATAAACTAGTCTAGTGTTGAATGCAAATGTGGTGTAAGTCAAATATAGAAGCTTTGAAATATTCAACACTTTAGAGGAAGTATTACTAAGCTAGGTATAGAATATAAAATATAGAAATAAAACATAGAATATAAAATATTTCTTGGTATACAATAACTAGAGATGGACAATTCCGGCTACAGGTAGGAACAGAATGGAATTTTCCACCCCTGGAATTCATTTCAATCCTTATTCTGCTCCATCTTTGTTCTGAACAATACTTGAAACGAGGTAAAGAATAATAATGCAAATATGCACTGTAATAAAACTATTTAAAACAACAACAAAATTATCAAGGCAGAGTAAAATGAAGATAAATGGAGAGAAATACAGAAAAAAAAAGAACTGGACATTTTAGAAATATTGATGAGAGCCCAAACAGTAAATTATCCAAAAGGGGACCCGAACCAAAGGCAATGATTGAATTAAACAGGTACTTAAAAGAGGATATTTTAGACGACGAGGATCTCAATAAGTAACCAATAATTTGTACATCATTGCCAAAGAAATTTTAAGTATAGTTGCCACTTCGGTTCCATACGAACAAATTTTTTCAAAATCAGGTATGTTGATTAACAAACATCAGACTTGACTATCAGGTCATAAAATTAAACAAACGCTGTTTTTAAATTTCAGTAATTTATATTATGGTTTCAACCTTTTGGCTTTTTAATTCATTTTAAATTTCTTATTATAAATTTGTTAGTTCCTATCTTTATATATTTAAATATAATTCATATATCAAATGATTTTTTGGTTGTTAAAATTTGTCCCATTAATTTTCCATAAATACACTCTTATCCAAAGTCACAGAAAAACATTAACAAATAAAATCCATTTCTGTTTTACTTTTTACTTATTCACATAACTTAATTAATTTAAGACTTACTAATTTAAAATAAAAACATGTTAAAACTTTAATCAGTATCATAATTATTCAAAACGAACACTAGAAAAATAACTGATTCAAACGAAAACGGAATAGAATGAAACCTAAAAGCGTCCAGAATGTCTGAACCATTCCGAATCCTTCCAAAGGGAATGGTTTTCTCGAACTAATTCAGTTCAAGGATGCAATCAAATTTCATTTGCACAACAGAACCACATGTTTATCATTCTTAATAATAATAAAATCATTTAATTAAAATAGTTATTTTGATATTATTTATAATTATTATTTTAATAGTTCATCTGAATTTTGTTATTTTATTATTATTTTAAAACTTGCAAATTGCCATCTTAAATTCATGGTTTAGATCTTATTACATTTAAAATTCATCCTACATTTGTGAAGAATATTAGATTATATTTATGATTCAATTAGTTTATATTTTAATCTAATTGGATTTATTTATATTTAATAAAACACGAAATTAAATTTAGTTGTTATGATTCATTTTTGAAGCAAATAAACATTAAATGCTGAACAGAACTATAAATAAAACAATGCACATACTAAATGTAATGAAAGCAAAAACTATTTTTAGACAGTAAAAAAATTCATAATGTCCACACAACCAAACATACAAAGCTTTGTCCTAAGTTAAGGTGCCTGCTTTTGTTTAACATTATGGCAAAGCAATGTTCAATTTCTTTCTAAGTTATATCAAGTCAGAAAAATTTTGATGTCAAACTCTTAAATCATTTGAGATTTTATTTAAAGATTTCCCTGCATCACTACAAAACAAAGCTTGGAATTTCTGTTTCATTGTCGCACTTACTTTATTCTATTTAGTTGGCATTCTTAAAAACATGTACTTATACTAAACGGTATGTAAAAACAATAAAATACAGTCATAAAAAAACTTATGAATAATACAATATGTACAAAAAAATGAAAGAGTTATCGTACAAATAGAATATAAAAATAAATACATAAAACACCTTTAAAATAATGTAAAGGAGATAGTGCAGCTAAGTGGGTCAGGCACTAGTCATTTGACTCCTGGGCACAGATTTAGGACTGGCTGCGGTCAAATATGTAATTTCCATTTTATTGTGTATTTATATATAATTTTTATTGATTGTCCATTGCGATTAATAAGTATGCTGTGTATTTAGCAACCAAATATGATTGGGCAGAACTTTTTTTATGAAAATAGGGTTTCACTAAGTGGGGACATCTTAAGGAAGAAAATCTGGCTTGAATGAGTCACCTCACCAAACAATCATTAGTAATGAAACAATACTATCTTTTCAAGTACCAAACTTAAAACCCTCTTTTTTTTTAAACATGAGATAAATACTCAGGAGCGATTTTTGTTAATGAGACTATTATTGTCAGGTTCTGAAAATTCCTATAGTGAATACTTTGGAAATGAAGTAGATCATTTAATCTATAAATGTATATTTTCAGATAACATTCATTGGTTAAATCTAGAACTCACCTGTAAATGAAGCATTTCAAAAGCCACTAGGGCATAATTTTCGAACAATGTATTTCCTCTGATAACAGTCAAATTTGGAAAGATTTTTCCTAAAGAACGTAATCCATTTACACGATAAAGAAGCAAATAATCAGTAATTTCTGTAAGCTCCGGGAAAGAAATGTTAGCATAATCTGATTCATCTGCATTGTCAATTAATACAATTTGTACAAATCCTTCAACAACTTGGCATCCACGTAATTGAGAAAACATGCTGACTGAGTTTCTAATATCTGTGCTTTGACAAACTGAAATAAAAATTAATAATGAGTAACACAACATAATCACAAAACATTGTAACTGATTAAATTTACAATCCATAATAAAATGCAATAAATTAAACAACTTTTTGGCCAAAAAATAACATAATAAGAACATATTTTATGATATGTATGAATAGGCTAGGCCCCTAGGCTTGCTAAAAAATTATGTAGGTTTGAATGCCCAACTCAAATATTTATGATTTAAATAACACCACTAATAGTAATGAATCTAGATGAGATAGAATACTCAATATTCGGAAATTAGCTATAACTTCTACGACTAAATTATTAATTTCACCAATATTTTAAAAACATACATGGGTACTTGTCTGATAGCCAGTCGGGGCTGACTGCTATTTGCCAATGTTTATAACACCACACCCGTTGGATCCTGGTACATTGATTTAATGACATTTAAGAGCTTTTGAAGATTGTTTTTTGCCCTTAAGGATTCCTAAATTTCTTTTTGAGGTACCTAATCGAATGCTGCCTTCAGGTCCAAGAATGCCCGATAGACGTTCCGGCCATGTTCTTACGACTTCTTTATCATGCTCCTCAGGGTAAAGATCTGATCCTGAGTTTGCCTGTTCGGCCTAAAAGCACTTTATTCTTCCTGCGAAATAGGCTCCACCAATGGTGTTAACCGGCTCTTTAAATAGAAGCGTATAGTTCATAAAGCAAAGGAGACAGGCACATAAGTATGTAGTTGGAGTAATCGCTATAACTTTCTTTCTTCTATATGGGGATTATAACATTGTATTCCCATTCCTGAGAAATTCTTTCATCATCCCAAACCCTTTGGAAGAACTTCTGGGGCTATTTTGTCTCGGCCTGCTGCTTTACCTGTCTTCATCTTCGCAATAGCATTTTTAAGCTCATCTTCTTCAATCAGATCATTTCCTTGATCCTATGTCTTGGCTCCCTTATCAGGATGATTGTCAGATTACCCTCGAACTGTCTTGAGTATTATCTATGCCAGGTCTCCAAAACCTCTTTCTCCTCTGGTACCACCTCTCCTTTTTCATTCTTAATGTTTAGACTTCCTGCCCCTGAGTGTTTTAATTTTCCTCCAGAAGAGTTTAATATTTCTCTTGTGGTCATTATTGAGAGATTGACTAAACTCCTCCCATGCTTTTCTTTTTACTTCTACAACTTTGTTTCTTGCATCTTTGTATAGTTCATAGTTGCTTCGGCTACTTTCATTACAGAAGATTTTCCAAGTGTTCTTTTCTCTTATGACAACCATAAGCTCCTCACTCCACCAGTCTGAGCGCTTCCGCTTCCGCTTCCATTTAGCTAATACTTTTTTCACACCACATATTTTTTATGCTGATTCCAATATGGCTGCTTTCAGGTCCATCCAAAGATCATCCAGGTCATTATCAAAGTCCAGCTCTCCCAGCCGAATTCTCAACTCGTCTTTATAATCCACCTGTTTTGATGTCCCTGCAGCTGCCTAATTTTGATCTTTTCAAAGGATTTAAATTGTGGCCTTATCACAGAAGGAATTATGGTATCGGCAATCAGTAGCATCTGATTGTTCTCAATGTCAGCTCCCATATGATCTTAACATCAGTAAAATAGCTCCTTATCTCCTTGGAGTAAAGAAAGTAATCTACCATGCTATTATATGCTCTTTCCAACACTCCCGATTCCAATTCAAAATGGAAAATACTGCGTAATCTATTCCTACCAGAATCCAATAATCTTAGTTCCTTCTCTCTTTCTCCAGATGATCTCAATAACCATTTCTTTCGATATTAAACATCACAACTTCAATTCTGAAGACTTCCTTTTCTCCCATGTGTCCTATGATGAATTACTTTCCACTATCCTAAAATGCCACACTAATGATTATGGTCCTAATAATATTCCAGTAAAACTAATAAAATCTAGCCTTCCTGACCTTATTCCTGTTTTTTATCATATCTACATAAATCCTATCATATTGCCAATCCTACCTCACTGCATGACTTCCGGCCTATTTCTCTCATATCCAACCTTTCAAAGGAGTTAGAACGCCTAATCCAAAATCAGATTTCCAACTTCCAAGAGGAACGTTCCCTTATCAACACATTCCAATCTGGCTTTCGACCTGGATACTCAACGCAATCTGCTCTCCTTAAAATAACCCATGACCTCCAAAACTCTATTGAACACCAAATCCTCATCCCTCTAGATTTTTCCAAAGCGTTAGATACAGTTGACCATAACATCCTTCTTACTAAATTGTAAAATCATCCTATGTCCAACAATGTCCTGCGATAGTTCAAATCCTTCCTTTACAATCAATCCCAGCACGTAGTCCTGTAATAATAGTAATAATTTCACTACCGGGAAAGCGTAGATTCTGTCCACACCAGTGACCCAACTCTTAATGGGAAGGTATGCATCCCGTCCCCAGTAAAAGAGTTAATCCAGTAATATTCTGTTTAATGATGGAAAGACATCATATTGATCCAGAAGTTCACAATAATAATAATAAAGGCTTAGCGAACCCAAAGGTTCGATGGCGGCACCACCAATCACTTATTACACACCTCCCTTCACCATTCGCCGTCCAAACCCAGTCCCTTCAGATCGGCTTTAATGCAATCTTCCCACCTTCGCTTCGGTCTACCCCTCGGATGCTTACCATTCGGCACAGCAAATGTTAACCTTTTAGGAATTCTCTCGTTACTAAGCCCAACAACTTTACAAGCCCATTTGATTCGCCGCGATGAAATTACCTCAATTATATTACCCGGATACAGCTCACGCAATTCGGCGTTGTGTAACCGTCTGAACTCTCCGGTTAACTCATCCTTCTTCGGTCCGAATATTCTACGCAATACTTTATTTTCAAAAACCTTAAGACGCTGCTCATCCCTTAATGTAAGCGGCCAAGTTTCGCATCCATAAAGAACTGTAGGCAAGATAATTGTTTTATAGATTCCAATTTTTAAGTTTCGGGACAAGAGGCGCGAACTAAGTAGTTTTGTCACAGAAAAATAATAAGCATTTCCCGCCTTCAGTCTCACCTTAATCTCTTCTTCAATTTCGTTTTTTCTAGTTATCGTAGAACCTAGATACCTAAATTTATCTACCTGTTCAAACATATTACCATCTATATCGATATCACCTGTAGTATCGCCATTTTTGCAGCTAACCATATATTTTGTTTTATCCACGTTTATTTCGAGTCCTAGTTCTTTACCGATTTTCATTAACATTGTCGTATTTAGTTTTATAGTTTCAACGTCTTCGCTTAACAGTACCAGATCATCAGCATAGACCAGCACGGATGTTGGCCCGCCCAGATCCAACCCTTTCTCGGTACGCATTACCTCGCTAATGGCATGTTCTAATGCCAAATTGAACAGGACAGGGGAAAGGGAATCCTCCTGTTTTAAACCCCAACGCACCTCAAATTTTTTGGACAGATTATTACCGATTCTAACTTTATTGAGTGTCTCCGTCAAGCACATCCTGACTAGATTTATTAGCTTTTTTGGAATCCCCTGCTCGATTAGAATATTATACAATTTCTGGCGGTCAATAGAATCGTAAGGCTTTTTAAAATCTATATACAGCTGGTGAACAATACCGTTGTACTCCAATTTTTTCTCTAATATTTGCCGTAAAGAAAATATTTGATCAATAGTCGAACGATTCCGTCTAAATCCGCATTGGCAGTCTCCGATAATTTCCTCGGCAAATTCCGTGATTCGACTCGTTAAGATTAAAGTGAATATTTTATAACATACCAGAAGGAGTGAAATTTCTCGATAGTTATTACAATCCCTCCTCGGACCCTTTTTGTGAATCGGAATAAGAATAGATTCTTTCCATTCTGTAGGTAATTTCTCATTGACCCAGATCTTTTTAACCAACCGATGTATTTTAGAAACTCCAGCTTCTCCGCATGAAGTTCACAATATTATCACAAAAATGAGTAGTCAAGAGCACGGGCTAATGGATATTGCTGATGCAGTTGGGGACTCCTAAACTTTGGTGTCCCAGGCTTTAGCCAGATTCAGAGAAGCCAGAAGTATCAATAGGAGATCTGTTAGGGGATCTCAGTACATTAGAACACTAACGAATGACAGAAATATTGTTATTACTGCAAGAAGCAGCCCTTTTCATAGTGCTCGACAGAGCCTAAATGAAGTTTCTAATATTATGCCAAGAGCTTTATAAACTCAAACCATTCGTAATCGTTTGTGACAAGTTGGTCAAACAATTAATGCCCCATTAAGACGACCGGGAGAAACAGTGTGCATCGGCAACTCCACAGCTTATAGATAAAAATTGATTGAAAGCGCCTGAATGATGATACAGATTAGAATGTTATTTTGTTTACTGATGAGTAGTGTTTCTGTATTTATAGCGATAGCAGGTGGCGAAAAGTCTTCCGAGAACAGTTTGTACCTTTTACGGCAGTCTATAGGTAGGAGAGTGATGGTACAGGCCTGCATCTATCTACACAGGAGAATGGACACTACTCTATATTGTGGAAGGTAATCTCATTGCAGTTCGTTATGTTCAAGAAATTAAATAGGAGTACATTCCTCAAACCAGGGCCATTATTCATACTGATCTCCATTTTTGCAAGAATATGCAACCTTAAAAAGTTGTTATCGATGTCTTAAAAATCTGGACATTTCACATCTGTAGTTTCCCATATTATTTCCAAATCTCAATCCCTTTGAGCACAAGTAGAATGCATTGCAAACAAGGCTTTTTTACCACCATCTGCAGTTTCTTAACCTTTAGCAACTGAGAGCCGTTTTACCATATTTATAGTATGAAATTCCTTTTCGAATGAGTGACAACAGTATAAACAGTATTCCCATTAGGTGAAGAGAGGTAGTGTGTAACAGAAAACATTACACAAGTTATTAAATTTTACAAAATTCTTATACTTCGCAATCATAAAACAAAAATCACAAAAACTATTAATTATATTATTTTTTAAAATACCTTTTATAAAATTTTCTGAGATCAAATACTATCTTAGAATTAATTTTCAATGTATCTTGTAATAAAAATTCAAGGGAAAATAAATCATTCATAACTAACAATATCACTATTCATTTTTGAGCAGTACGTATATATATATATATATATAATTAATTTATAACTAATAAAATGCATTAGTTTCTAAAGAAAAAAAAAATGAATACTGACTTTTTTCTTTTCTCACAGCAGAGATGTCTGTAGGGCGAAGATGTGCTTTGGTGTCAATAATGACAGTAAAAATCCAAATAACCCCAAATAAAAATTTCCAAAGAGTCTCATCACAGATTTTCCATTCCCTAACCATTTTAATACCTAAAATAAAGCATATAAATATACAAATATATTTTTAAAAAATTATTCAAATGATTATGGAAATTAATAAATCTCATCTCACAATATAGATTTTAAAACAAATTCATAATTAAAATGATATATAACTAAGTAGAACTTAATATGTTACAAAATCATTCAATTCAATTTGTCAACTTAAAAATAGCAAGACTGATAAATGTTATGATGTATAGCCTATAATAGTATGATATTACTTTGGGGATTACACCTTTTAACCAACAGCAAAATACGTTTAAGACAAGATTCAAAAAAGATCTTGTCAAAAGTAATAGTTTGTAATAACTGTAAACTGCAACATTAAATTTATAATATTTATTTTAAACAGCATGCAGTGACAGCCAAAGGTATTGTACTTTTCAATGAAATTTTATTTTTTAAGCCAGGTATTAGACTAAAAATTAGCAATTACAAAACTTAATCAGTTCACAAATAAATATAAAAGAAAAAAATTAGAAACGGGTGGTAAGTAGGCCCACTGATCAATTAAAAGGATGAAAAAAAATTTCTTTCTGTTGGCATTGCAGGCAATTTATTGGGTTGGCAAATAAGTCCTTTCAGTGTGAAGTAAAATTCAATGTATTATATACTTACAATTTATTTTAATCTACAATATATTGATCATTATTTAATATGACTTTTTCCCATTTTTCTACTAACTGTATAATGCCATGTTTATAGAATGTCTAGAGTTTATTGTTAAAGAAATTATCCAAGTGGTTTTTGATGTCTTTTTCCTTTTGGAATTTCTTTCCATTTATGGAGTTCCGCAGAGACCGGAATAAGTGATAGACACTTGGAGCTAGGTCTGGTGAATAGGGAGGGTGGGGCAAAAGGTCCCATCCAAGGCTCAATAATTTATCGCGAGTGACCAATGACGTGTGGGGCCTAGCGTTGTCTTGATGGAACAACACCCTTTCGATTTGCCAGTTCTGGGCATATATTTTTAATTGATTGATCCAATTTTGTTAATTGTGAGCAGTATGGAGTTGAATCAATTGTTTGTCCTAATGGCAATAGCTCATAGAAAATAACACCCTTGAAATTACACCATACGGAAAGCATTATCTTCTTTGGATGCAATTCGGGTTTTGACATTCTTCTAGGAGCCTCACTACTAAGTCCCCAAGATTTTCTACAGACTACATTATCGTGAAATATCCATTTTTCATCTCCTGTTACCAACCTTTTCAAAAATGGGTCGTTTTGTAGCCATTTCCATAGTGAATCACAAACAGAAATGCGTGTTGTCAAGTTGACTTCAATTAGTGAGTGAGGGACCCAAACATTAAGCCTGGAAACATAGCCAAGCTTGGGCAAATGGTTTTCTACACTTGTGTGCGACACATTTAGGCCCATAGTAATCTATAACACTGATTAGGTGGGATTTTGAAGTTCAGCATCCATCACTGATGTCAAAATTTCCTAAATGAAATTTTGCAAACCAATTTTGACAGATGCATTCAGTTAAGGCATCATCCCCATTAACACTGCAAATTTTTCTATGAGTTTCTGCAGCACGCTAACTTTTTTAAAGAGAGAGAGAATCACTTTATTATCATAAAATAAAATGGTGTTGCCCAATTACATTGGGTTGCTAACAACACAGCATACTTATTAATCACTACAGACAATTTTAAAAATTAATATACAATTATATAGGATTAACAATATGTATGAGCATAGTATACAATATTATATATATATATATATATATATAATATATATATATATATATATATATATATATATATATATATATATATATATATTTATATATTATTATTTTTTCTTTTTACTATTTCTTTCATTCATTTATTATCATTCTATTCCCTTTCTCTTCCTTCTCCTCACATTCTCTCCTCTCTCTTTCTAACCTAATTCATAAAAAATACATAAAAGTACAGTGGACGTGTTCAATAAATAATAATATAAAAATGCTGTAACACACGCATGCCTCCTCCCAATGAACAAACTCTCTCCCTAACCGCTCCCATGCACATGGTGGTGGATGATTCCCAGGGAGTCGAGGATTATACTCTTTGCCAACTTTGCCACGTCCTTTATGTCGACACCAAGGCCCTCCATGAAGCTCCTTGTTGAATCTGATATCGTTCCGCGAGCTCCGAACCAAAGGCCTCTCATGTGGAACTCTCTTGCGGAACTTTTCACTAAGGAAAGGGATGCATTTCTCATATGTCTGTTTTTTCTCCCTTTCCACTTTTCCTGCCTGATCGAGGTCATTGGTCTCATATCTCATGGTTGGATCCAAAATCATCGCCGACTTTCCCGTCTTAGGGAATGCTACAATGTCGGCATATCAGGTGGATCCATCCGTATCTATACAATATACTTCCCCGAAACAGGCGTAACGTCGCTCTTTAAGGAGCCTCATCAGTTCATGTTTAACTCTGTGGTGACGGCGCGTTATAAGGAGGGAGTTGTTGGGGGATTTTCCAAGCACATGTGCTGGTGTTTCTGGCTCTGTCGCATATGCGACAGAGGGACCCAACTTCTCTTACCTGTCCGCTGACACCTGGGACTCCACGCAGGAGTGCATAGTTAATATTTAGTTTCAGGACATTTGACCATTCAGACCCAGAAAGTACTTGCTTATTGTACATGTATTTATTGGGTCTCTTTAAAATGGCAAACTCCAATGCCCTGCCACCTGCAATTGGTCCATTCCTCAAACGAATTTTCTCGAAGTGGCTGCCGTAGAGCTCTCGTATTCCAAATACCCTGATCAACCCCCAATCTCTCGGCACATTCATTAACCTCAGCAGAATAATCAAAGATCGATTGAAAAAGAGCATCAGGCACATTGGACAGTCGCTGAGCAATGGACCAATGTTATAGAGGAGCCTCCCATTGACAGCAGATTAATCCTAATCCTCGATACCTCCTGAGAGCGTATAACATCGCCATAGAGGTGTTCGCAGGGAGTCCAACAATAGCCTCCACACTCCTGCGAATCATGGTGTCGATGCCGTCAAGTATGGCAGGACGCAGCTTTGTGAGGGGCACAGTTTGGAGACGGTAAGTAAGACCCGGGAACAGATATTGATTGACAATGTTTAGCTTTTGCTCCGGCTTAAACAAGGAAGAGGTTAACAGTTTATTCAGATTTTCGTTCAATTTGGCTACCGAATCTTCATTGAACTGTAGCTCTCCCAAGAATGTACATCCTAAATACTTGATTGTATCTCCATTCTGCAATGTTTAGATGTACTCTCCATTCTCAAAGGAGAGCATCGCTGTTTACAGCTCTCCTTTATTTAGAACGATTCCCATGCTTTTTTGAGGATTAATAGCCAAGCCAATTTCCTCAAATATCCTCTGAACATTGCCGATCACTCTTTCTGCAGCCCCTTTGTGACGCACCGACACATCCTGGTCATCCGCGAAACTTGAGATGACCACAACAAAATATACCAATAATGATAATGATCCATTTATCTGCACGCAGCTCTATTGTATGTTTGTTAATTATATCTATCCAACTGATTTTTGGCCTTCCACGTGGTCTTCTGCCTACTATTAAGGCATTCATTGTTCCATAGAGGCTTCCAGATGGATTGCTAAGCAATACGTGCTTCGCCCATCTTAAGCTCCGAGCCTCCCATATCATGGGATATTTATTTACCAGTTTCTGTAAGCAGTTCTTTACTGATCTTTCTTCTCTATATGTTAGTATTCTGGTTCCTGATCAATCTGGTTATCGAGTGGAGGATTTTTCTCTCAAATCTTTCAACAATTATTTCTAGGGTGCTGGTTAGTGTCCAGGTCTCACAGCCCTATATTAGAACTGGCTTTATCATAGTATTGAACACCCTTAATTTGAGATTTTTCGTGATTTCAATACCTTTGAAAGGGAGAAAAAAGTTCTGTTTGCACTAGTTATAGGCTGTTCTATATCTGCCTGCTGGTTATTCATTGAGGTTATTGTGGAGCCGAGGTATTTGAATTTTTCTACACTCGGGATTTTCTTTCTACGCAGATTCTGTTATTAGGGTGGAATTTTTGGCTTATTGTATTAAATATATTTAAACCAATTGTAAACTACTTGAAGGCATTTCAGCTTAGAGAAAACAAGAAATTTTAACCGCTCAGGCTTGATTTTATCCCACTAATCAAGCAAAGGTTGTAAAGCAATTTTTTGAGGTAATAATATACTTCTGGATCCTATATTCAACAATGGACCATAAATTATTAATTAAATTAATTTCTGAACTTTAAGGAGTGGTTAGGAGACTTCTGAGTACATTTTGAAGGACCCATTTTTTGGCATTATATTTTATAAGCATATAATTGGTACCTGGTTAAAGTATCTATAAATTTTCAATCCTTAGTTCTTGACTGTTGTTGTTTTTTTTTAGATTATTGCACAAATAATCATCTCCATTAAATGTATTATTAGTCAGATCAAGTTTTACAACACTGTGAAATGGGACACATCCTCAAACCATGCCCTGATCTTCTCTATATATTGAATGTTTAATAATTCAGACTTCTAGTTTGGTTTCTGCCATACATACAACCATCTGTCACTTTCATAAAAATATATAATAAATTACTTGAATCGCTATACAGAACCTTTTTCACAAATTCTATTAGTTGGTATGGATATTCCTTAGCAAACTTGTTGTTTTCTGTTAACATCAATGTCAAAAGGAATTTTTCTGGATACTCTACTACATATATCATGATAAGTGTCTCTTCTTACACTTTAATCACTGATCTGCTTGTTAAAACTATTCACCATCATATCTACTTATCTCCTAGCACTAGTGGATGGATTGTTTGTAGCTTCTATTCTGATGTCTCTGCATTCTCGAGGCGTCAATACCTTAGGACACTGTTTTGCGTTTTGTTGGAGGTGGTTTCTGTCTCACCATACATTTTGATAATATAACATGTTTTGGAGAAATTCTAACCAAAGAATTGACTGATTTCCCAATGTTTCTGAGGATAAAATATATTTCTGGAATAACAATAGACATTTCACCTTGTTTTGGTACCATTCTCACTCAAATAAAAAATGTTAAAATAAATAAGAAATCAAATACATAATAATGCTTTTTTTAGAATTCAACTTATCTTGAATGTCATTTTCCTAAATAAAAAAAATAAAAATATATATATATATATAAAACAAAATATGAACTAGTAAAAATACTTTTGAAATATAATCTTTTTAAAATCTTATTTATTTATGGACTGATTGGATTTATCAAATTTTTATTTTTTATTTCCTAATCGCATAAATAAATGACATGAAGATTCCATAAAAAAATGTTGGTAATCTCATTCCATTTAACTATGAATTTAAACTGAAATCATTACACTTAAACACATACTACATAAGTTTTTTGGGATTTTAAATAGCATCCATTTTTCCATCATATATTTTATTATTATAATTGCATAAGACCTTATATAGAATTAATATAGCTTCCTAATAAATTTTAATATACGTTCGACAAATACTACAACTGCAACTAGCTCATTTTTGAACCTGATTAATTTAACTCATCATCTCAACAGTAGATATTAAAAACATTGAATGAATTTATGAGAAAGAGGATGAAATTGTATCCATAATAAATCAAAAACAGAAATAAGAATGGGTCCTTTGATGCCACCAATGTTTAGTCTGTACCATACTGACCAATTTTTATTAATGATAGTAAATTACCTTGAGGAATTCCTGAGCTCTTGAGGAAACATACCAATTGGAAATCAGGCTAATACTGAACAAAAAATTTTGATTGAAACAATCCAAAACTGTTAACTGAGTTCATATCATCAAAAAGAAATGTTAAAAAAAATTATTATGTAAGAATTTTGTAGGCAAACTAGTAAAAGTAAACATTTATCGTAAAAATAAACATTTATAGTAAAAATAAACTTTATCTGTTAACTGAATAACTGTTTATGGTTTGCATGTGTCAGAAGTAAATTATCAAATAAATAAAACAGATTCATTAGAAAAATAATGAATTTACAAATTAAAATAAAATCATTTATATACAAGTAAACGTATATTTATCTCTATAGAAACTTGTGTGCTTGGTTATTTAAACACAGCTAAGATTAAGAAAAACATGATTTCAATAACAACAACAATTATTACATTCAAAATACCATGGGTTTTAAATGAATAAACAATAAAAATGTTTCAACTTAAGAGGGCAAACTTTGCTGAGCAATTTGTTTTATATCTAAAACCTCAACTGCGGTCTTCCCTAGTGAAATGAAGGATATTTTTATAGTTATTAAACATTTATATTTGAGGAGCCTTATTTTGATGGGTTAATAAATTTCTAAAAGCATTACATGCTGTTCCACAGAAGATTTATATGCATAACCAAATTATACAAGAAAAAAAAAGAACCCAATCAATGAATAATTAAAGGCGATGAAATGTCCAATTACAATACCATAATATAAGCATTTAAATAGGGTTTTTAGATAAGTACTTAAATTTAAAAAATCAATGATTGACTTATATGTTTTGGTCCCAAGATCAATATAATATTGCTTTACTCTTCGCAAAGTAGTAACAACAATATACAAAAACATGTCATTACAGCATTTCTACAGAATGCTGCTATGTAGATTCTCATACAAATGAGACTTTTTATTAAAGGCATAAACAGTACAGAGCAAAGCAACATTTTTGAAATGAGAAATTAAAGAGAAGAATTTAAAACACTCTAGGAACTTAAATAAAACGATATGTTTGACTATTTTATTAAGAAAGAAAAAAAAAGGCTAATAAGTAGCCTATAACAAATCTGAAAAATATATAAAAATATGAATTACAGATGAAGATGTTTAGATTTCAGTGAACACAAATCATAAGGTATATATATTTTCTAAAATAAAGTGAGACAGATGCTACACCATATCAATAAAACTCTTGATATTGAAAAAATATTTAATTCGTTATTAAAATAAATAAGATCACACTATAAACTCTATAAGGAATCTATTTAGAGCAAATTTCAGTTTATAAACTAGTAATCCATCAGTGACCAACAAATAAACAATATGCGGAAATACAGTTCAACAAACTGTGAAACAGTTATCTATTTGACAATAACAACCACAGATACAACGGAAGTTGAAACTACAGATAAACAGGAAATTGAATTTACAGGTTTTATTTTATTTATAAACACACTCTAACTAAAAAAGCACAAATAAAACAAAAATGAATTAAATGAAAATGGAAATGGACAGAAATAATAAATTAAATTTAACACTAACCAGCTTGAGGCAGTTTCTTATGGATCTTTGATTGATGCATTTTGACTTATATACAAAGTTACAGTACATAGAATAAGTAAATGGCAACAATATAAAATATTAATTACATTTCTAAATATTTGTGAGTTGATTAATAGCAACACTTAAAAGTAAAACTTTGCCTTTCATACTTCGTTAAGAAAATCAGCGGTGTTTAAAATTAAAAAGGTTATCAGCGTTAATTAATAATGAAAAATAACTTAATATGTTGTAAGAAAACTGAAATAACTTAATTTGTTCTAATGATGCCAGTAAAATACTTATCGATTTGTCTTGAAATGAAAAAATAGGACCACTGCTATTATTAATTAATTCATAACAAAAGTATTTGATGCTACTATTATTGGATATGAGCAAGAGAATTAAAATAAAGTAATAAACAATGAACAAGCAATATCATTCTGAACACACCACCAACTACGTAATCTTTTTAATGAAACAGTCACTAAAATTTAATATCACAGATAAGACAGTTTGACTAAACATTAACATTCCTTTTTTGATGTGCATAAATAGATGTGATTAGGGATAAAATGGAAAGTAGCCACCACTATAAAACTAATATTGAAAAATACATACAACCGTAATGATACTTTATCTTCAATTAACTAATACTGTATTTAAACAAATATTCTAGATGATAACGACTAATAAATGTCAAATAAAAATATTATAAAGCAATAAGTTAAGGATTAAAAAGCGATGTTACATTGAAGTAGAATGAGTTAATAACTTTAACATTTCCACAAGTGGATGAGTATAAACAATTGAATATAGACCAAAGAGGTTAACAATAACATTAACTCAACAATAACAATAACTCGCTATAATGCAAAAATAGAAGTATCCAAACAAAATGTAAGATGATTGATATTCAGATATCAAAAACAATTTACACGAAGATTTTAATAAAGAAAGAAAAAAAAAATTACAAACTGACATCATTGTTTACAAATAATAATAATACAGTGAAAACAAATAATCTATCTCTCAGCACAACTTATACTCATGCAGTTTTCTAAAAGCTGAAGCTAAAACTAAGCTATGTTAATGATTATAATTAAGGACATGACAAATTGAAAAAATATTTTTAGAAAACATACCATGTTTACAATAAATATACTGCTGATAAATCAAATTTAGCAAATCCAAAACCAATCCATGTTTTGCGACATCTTCCTGAATTTGAGATCTGAAGACAAATTAATGTTACTGCACTAATAATCAAAGCATACTGCTTTATTCTACCACAGAAAACAAACGTCATCTCGTTATAAATCAAAACAATGCACTTTCACATTGCGTAACACTAATAGTTAGCACTAGTTCACATTTAATTCTTCACTATTCCAAAAATGGGATATAAAAACCAAAAAAGTACCACTCCCCAACACTTATCATCCGCACAAAATTATGAAGAACAAATTTTTTTGACATGTGAAGTTTTACCACGAAATAGATACAAATACTTTGTAAAAACAATCTTAATCAATACTGAAAATCCATTGAAGTAGATGTAGAAACATAAACAATACAACCGAGGAACATATTTACTAACAATCAACCTAAATTTTCCACAGAAATCTGTAAAGTGATTGGTTAGACCAGTAACTAGGACGCAATCATAACGCGCAGATGCGTTCATGAACTGACGTCATAAACAAGGTTGTCATAGAGACAATTATTCAATAACAACAATGACGTAAAATTGGTTTAGAATCTTACATATTTTTAAAATAATTTTTAAACATATATAAATCTTTTTTCCATTTCCATATCATAATGAGAAAAGTAATTATTCATGTACAGCAGTATTAATTTAAACTAAATCGCTGGTGTAAAATAGATGCAGATACAAAATTATGACATATATTTATTCACATAAACCCAAATTAGATAAATCTATAATGTTTTAAAACTTTATGAAAGAAAATTCTCAAAGATAATTTGTATAATACCTCTTTGGTTAAGATTATTTGGTTAATATTACTAACAGATATAAATGGTTCATTTATCTTTTATCATATAAATGATAACATTACAGGCTAATTTTAACAGTAATAAAAGCATCCCTCGCAATTAGGGTCGCGGAGAGAAACTAAGGGCCTAAGGGACAATTTTTTCGAGAACCCGTTAAATATTAAATTCACCACTGAAACCTATTTATTTTTTTCTATTATAAACACTTAAATTTTTATTTATTTTAATTCAGTTAATTTATTTATTATTGAAGCATTATAACATTCTTAAATTATATTTAAATTAATTTCTAGTGAAAGCAGGTTAGTAAGTGAAAGTTACACTCTTTATCAGTTTTTTTTTAAATTCTTATCATTCCATTCAGTTGAAAGGAAATTTTTCAACTTGAAGTTTTTATTTTTTTTTTACTCTTGCAAATGTTTAATACTTTTATTTTCAACCAAATTACTTTAAATGTTCTGTAAAACATCTTACCTAAAATCTTTCCGTGAAAAATAGTTTCTAAAAGTGGCTCCTATCCTTTTTTTTATCTCTTCGCTCCCAAGTTATTATTCCAAATAAATCTCCTTCCTCATATCTTTTAATTCTCACTAACCCTTTTCTTCATCTATATTAATGATCTTCTGTATTCCATTCACTACTCACAATACTACTTATCTGCTGACGGCCTCCAAATTTTCTAATCTATCCATCCGACCGAGATGCTTGAGGCGAAGCAAAGACAACTAAAAGATATAAACAGTTTCAATGTATGGGATATAAACAATGATTTAAAGTTGAACACTGAAAAGAATAAGACCGTTCGCACTGGTTCCAAGAATTTTATCTACCTTACTTAATATATTTTTTTTCCTATGTTGGCCTAAGACTTCCATCAAAGTCCTATACTGCCCTTGCTTTATCTTAGTGATCTAACAATTCGTTTCCACATTTCCGTTGGAAACCTTGGGCTAATCTTCGATCAATACCTATTATTAAATAACCAATTCTCAAATCACTCGAAAATCTACTGCTGAGCAGTTCCTGAGATTCCGTACCAACCATAACCCTTTAACTATTAGTTTTTCTTTAATTTCCCCCAACTTTTGGCTCCCTTATGCGGTATATTCTGTATATTCCCCCTAAATATATCTGTCCTTTCCGCCCACCGACCGATTATCAGCCACAGAACAACTTCAAGAAGACCTGGATAGGATTTGTGACTGGGCGAGAGCTAACAAGTTGAAGTTAAATGCAGAAAAGACGAAGGCAATGTTAATAGGCTTCAATCACCTCCTTAAAACTGTTCCTAATATTCCAACAATGTTCGTACATGATAATCCCATCAAATTTTATCCCTCCATAAAAAACCTTGGAATGATCTTTGATCAAACGCTTTCCTGGAAAAATCATATATCCAACATCTCCCGCCGTACTATTTCCACTTTGAAACGTCTAAATTTGAATTGTTGTCACCTGTTCCCCCTTGAAACCCGTAGACTTCTAGTAACTTCCTTAATTTTTCCCCACTTTGACTATTGCTGTACGGTATATGGGGGCGTCTCTGGGGATCTCGAGGCGAAATTAAAACGTTTGATAAATTGCTTTGTACGATTCATCTTCGGGATCCCAAGGGACGCCTCTATTTCCAGTTTTTATGCAGAGTTGAAGTGGCTTTATCCTTCCTACCATCGCAATTATTTCCTGGCATCCTTCCTCTTTCAAGTCATCCAATCCCACCGTCCTTCATACATCTCCGAGCTCCTTCAATTCAAATCCTCCGTTCGTTTCCGCAATACTCGTTCCCGTTCTTCTGATTTGTACATAAGAGGCCACCGAACCGCTGCTTTCGACAGATCGTTCATTATTCGATCATCATCCCTATGGAACTCCATCCCTCACCACATCCGTCAATCCAAAACCTTTCCTACCTTTAAATTCTGCCTTTTCAATCATTTCTTATCAATCCAGTACCCATAAAATTGTAAATAATTACTACTGTAAATATGTATATAAATTATTAGATCGTTCTTTATTATTTTTATTTCATGTTTATTTTCAATTTTTTATTATTAAGTGATCTAAATTAGTAAGTAACTTATAATTTTCCTATTATTTTTTTTTTTATTTTGACTATTTTATTACTCTATATTTTTGTTTATGTATCTCTAAGGCTCCTTAGCCCATATTATTGTCTTTCTGTATTATTCTAAAAAGACTCGTCCCAGAATAAATAAAGCATTATTATTATTATTATTATTATTATTATTATTATATTGTCTGTTGGGCATGAAATTGGAGAAAAATAAACCTGTACCATTGCAATCTATGAAGGGTCTTGTGTTCAGTACTATGCAGAGAAAGTACTGTTTCTTGTTCCATGGTTGTGCAAGCAGGTAATTTGACCGAGATCACGATCAACCGCCAGGTTTTGCCATTAATAGCAATTAACAGTACCCACTTTATAGAGGCTGGGTGTGCCTCCAGGAGGGCCTTCCGACCCCAGGGTCAATCCACGACCGATGAAACAGAATAAATAATTTATTTGCCATAAGCCAGTAATCAAACCTGGGATCTTGAGCATTTGAAGCTCAGCGCCCTACCACTGAGCTACCCCATTCCCCCATGAGGCTACAAGAAAGAGATTAATGCATTGTTTGATTAGATTCATCTTCAGAGAGGCCCGATGCACAGACGTCTGTTGTAGGTGTACTGACTGCATTAAAATGGCTCTGGCTCTATTCAGTTTTCCTGCAGTAATATCACTAATCTATATACATTTACCGATCCCTTAAAATCAAAAAGCCTCCTGATATCCTTGAATTGTTCACCTCTTGTTCTTCCCCCACTATTAAAAACGAAAACTAACTCACAAATCTTTATATTCCTTATCATAAAGCTTCTTCCTTCAAAAAATCATTTATCATGTTTGATTCTTTGTTTTGTAATTTCTTTACCACACACATTCATGAAACCTTCTTTAAACACCAATTATTTCTTCATCTCTTCAACAATCGATCTTTCGAAGACATGTAAGAATAATGTTTTTTGATCGTGTTGTCTATCCATTATTTCATTATTGTCACTTATATTGCTTATAAGCGCAAATTAGTAAACATTCCGAATTTATTATAGTGACTTAGTAACACCGCCTCTGTGCTACTTAGTTTCACGTTTAGAAATTCTATGCCTACGTCGACGTTTTTTTGCACAATTAAAGATAAAGTGTTATTGAAGTGGCAAGTAAAATTTGGTGACAATAGTGGTGCAGATAGTTTTACAATTACAGTAGAAATATCTGCCAAATACCAGGACAGGCATCGCTTATCTAGATTGCCGGCTGGATCTGGCAGGCCCCCACCCCCCCCCACCACATCGCCCAAATCGCCAAGTTCAAGTTCGAGGTACTTATCTATTATCAGTCTACAGCTGTGTGATAAATAAATAAATCATTGATCACTTAATTCAAATTAATTTTGAAAGTCTTTTTTTTGCACTAGCCGTATTAATTTGTTATATTGTGGTTTTCTCAATTTACTTTAATTGTTTTACGGGAAAATGGCAGCAGAAACTACTTTAAATGATATAATGACCCTTCTGAGGGACACAAACGATCAAGTTAAAAAGAGAAACGAGGAGATGAGAACCTTGAAAGAATCGGTGTAATGCTTTAAAACTGAGTTGAACGAATTAAAATCAAAACTAGAAAATTTAGAACGTTCACAAAACCTATTAAAAACGAAATCTCAAAAATAAACAAAAATATAGAAAGAAGAAAATACTAATAGAGGAAAAAACCTAATACTATATAATTTTAAAAACATCATAAATGAAACGCATAACACTCTGGAAGAGACTGTAGTAAATACTATAAATAACAATTTGAAAATTAATCCCAGCCTTTCAGAGATAGACTTGATCACCAGATTGGGATCACCATCAAAGCAGAATAGGCCGGTGTTGATATAATTTTTAGTAATGAGAAAAAAATACAGATATTTAATGCAAGCTGGCAACTTAAATCAAATTTGAAGTTCTCTTGCGATTATACTCCTTAAGAGAGAGTAACCAGGAAAGAATTATGGCCATATATTAAAATTTCCCGTGAAAATGGAAGGATAGCAAAATATAGAGGCACGGGGGATCTATGGTGGGGGAGGCTTTCGGGCTGAAGCCCCTCCCCCAAAATGGTAAAATGTAACCATGTTTTATGGAAAAAAATATCAAAAAATTATCTCTTTAAGTATTATTGTTCATGTAATCACATTTAAAAGATCTTTAGGAATCATTTAAACACCATTTCATGTAGGTAGTTAGTTTATTTCTCTTTTTCCAAAGTAATTATCGTTATTTTCATGAAAACAAAAATTTCGGGCTGAAGCCCCCTCCCCCCAAAATTAAATCCTGGATCCGCTACTGTATAGAGGAGACAGGGCATTTATTGACGATGTCATTTACACATTAGAAGAGTTAAAATCTGAACTTTCCAGCAGTAATATAGAGTCAGAAATTGCAACGCAAGACAGTGCTATGGATAAATAGTGATACAACAGAAAGAGCAAAAAGACTGAGAAGTGAAGAATCCGCTCCCGAAAATAGGGCCGAGTCACCTCGGAAAAATCGGATAGAAGACTTGTATAATAAAAAACAAGCCAATTAGAAAATAAATAGATCTTTGAAATTAAGAAGATGCAGCCTGGAGAGATATTTCAAACAGGCAACAAATGAGGATGGAAAAGAAACATATAATCTGGATAACGAAACTACAGTTAAAAAGGATGACAAAATATTAGGAACCTCTGGTTTTTTAATGGATTCTTAGCAGTTTAGGGGCAACCAGTTTACCAAACTAGGTTATGACAAAGGAAATTTCGACAGGATAATAAATAAAAAAGGAAGAAAAATATTATCACAGATGAAAACGTGGGATATAATCAGCTATAATTGTAGAACATTAATGGCAGATTCTCAAAAACGAATTGGAAGTCATGAACTGGTTTCTTATTGGTCTGCCAGAAATAAGGAGATATGGTACAGGCAGTTTGGAGTATCAAGATGGAAAAAAACTTTATTATAATGATACAGTAAAAGGGTAAGGTGGAACTGGCTTCCTTATAAATAGAAATAACGAAATGGAGGTACGGTCATTCAATATCGTATTTCTAGGCTGTTAATAGAGCTTAATAAAATTCAGAAGATGACACTTAAAATAATACAAGTTTATGCTCCCACTACAGATTCAGAAGAAAGTGAGATTGAAAAATTTTATTTGGATCTAAAAATAGCAATTGATGAGGGCAGATGTAATCAATTAATATTAATCGGAGATTTTATTCAAAAATAGGCAGTGAAGGTAACTCAAAATATATGGGTAAATTCAGAATGGGTGAACTGAATAATAGAGGAAAAGGACTAATTGAGTTTGTGGAAGCTAATGGTCTTTATATCATGAATACCTTTTTTGACAAAAATCCTAATAACAAATGGACATGGCAGAGCCCAGATAGAAAGACAAAAAATTAAATATACTTCATAATCGTTAAAAATAAGCAATTAGTGATCAATGTGGAAGTTTTAAGTCACCTTGACATTGGCAGTGATCACAGACCATTGGGGCAATGTTGAGTAAAAAATTCATCATTGTAAAACATAGAAAAAAAAAAATAGGAGACCCAGTAAAACTAAATAAGAAAACTTAATAAAATGGAATTTTGAAGATAACTTAAAATCAGTTTTGCCAAAGTAAGATAAAGAGATGACACCTTCAATCCAAATTACAGAAATAAACTCATTAAAAAAGATATTCGAACAGATTAAGGAAATGAATTCCACGATAGACGGAAACTTTAAGGAAAGAAAGATCAAAAAACTTCTAAACAAAAGAAGAAGTTTTTAAAAAAAAGGAGCTAGATACAAGACAACTTAACAAATTAATCAGAAAGGAAATTGAGAACTGGCTCAAAGAAAGGAAGGTACAAAAGACCGAGGAAGCTATTAAGACTGGAGGTAAACTAAAAGAGGCAGGAATTACTAAAACAAAAATGACTGCTATTTTAAATGAACATGGGCAAGAATTAAATGATAAATTGGAGATAATTAATAGAATAAAAGAATATTATGAAAAACTATATTATGATGACAAATAGAGATAAAAATGCGGAGTGGAACATAGAAAACTGGGATCCAAAAGAAGAAATTATGATTGCAGAAATGTTAAGTGTAATTGATATTTGCAAGGAAGAGAAATCAGGAGGTGTTGACGGTCTGACAATTGCACATATAAAAACTGGAGGAATGATCCTAGCACGGGCTCTCACTCACTTATATAATACATGCCATAAGAATACAAGCTTTCTTGAAGAATGGGAAACTGCCAAACTCATAATGCTGCTAAAGAAAGGAGATAAGAGAGATTTAAATAATTATCGTCCATTAAGTCTACTCTCAGTTTTATATAAAATATTTTCTGAAATCCTACTTAGAAGAAAAGAACCAAAACTGGATGTAGAACTAGCATCAAGCAGACTTTAGGAAGAATTGTTCTACTGCAGATCACATGTTTGTGATTAAAGAGTTAATTAAGAAAGCTAATGAGTATAATCTGTCAGTTGGCCTCCTTTTTCTCGATTACGAAAAAGCATTTGACTCTCTAAAAACCGATTGCATTATAAATATGTTAAAAAAGAGGAACATTAGTTCAAGAATATGTAAGATCCTGGAAAATATGTATTCGAGATCCAATGCAGAATAATAAATCAGGAATGAGAACAGTAAAAATAAAAATTTGTAAAGGTGTACGACAAGAGATACCCTTTCTCCTAAAATATTTATATCAGTTCTCCATGATTTGATGCAAACTATGAATTGGCAGAATAAAGGAATGAAAATTTTTGGAGAGTGGCTGAACTATTTAGAGTTTGCGCATGATCAAGTCCTAATAGGTAAAAATAAAGAAGAAATCCTAACGACCGCAAAACAATTAATAATGGCTGGAGAAAACATAGGGCTCAAAATAAATGATTAAAAAGTGCAATTATATATCAGTGAATCTTTATGAATTAGAGTTTTTTCCACCCCGAGGCGTAATTTCACACTGTGTATCGTACGTACTCTGGGAGCATATACAATGTCAGAGGTTCTAACTATAGCCCTGGAGCCAGGGCCCAAAAATCGACCTGATCGCAGGCGAAGGTTTGATTGTAAATTACGAAAGTGTATGTTATTCTAAGTAAAAAAAACCTTGTCTGCCGTTCCGGAGCCGCTGCTTTCAAAAATGGCGGCTGATTTAAAGATTATTAGGCCAATAATTTGAGGATCAAAACGGGAAATCCATTGCGAAAAATGAGAGAAAAGTTTCTATTTTTTTAACTTGTATATATGGGTTTAGACATGTAAAAAACAAAATTGCTAACGCAGGCTACCAAGGGAAAACTTTTTACAGCCAAAAAAGTCAGATTTTTTCGATATTTTTTGGGTTTTTCATCTATAACTCCTAAACAATGCATCAAAGCGAAAAATGTGTTCTTTAATAAATTAAAGAACGTTAAATTTTGCGTCAAACGAGTACATAAACTTTAAAATTTGGTTTCGCGGTAAGGTATAAAACCACGGTCAACCAACGTTGAGTTTTACCAAATTTGCCAAAAACTGGGACAAATTACTATAATTGGCCCTGTAACTTGGAAATAAGTTCCTAAGAGGAAAAACCCATAGAATCAAAGTTGTAGAGCATCAAATTTCGCGTATACTCAGTATCAACTAATTTAATGTAGGTCACTTGCTGCGAACAAAATCGGTAATCTCCCGATGGCTAGATATTGGTAATGAAGGTAAACGTGATTTTCAATATTTCAACAGTATGGGTGTCTATTCTACTGAGTTAGTTTTGTTTAAAGTCTGTTACATGCAGTATAAGCCTCTTTTCCACCTCTCAACAGCAAAAGATTTTGGTAAACGATGTGCCGAAAGATACCGATTTTATAAAGGAATAACGAATCCCGATTCGAGATATATAATTGGCCTACAATAAAAATGTCAGTACCCAGTATACGCGAAATTTGATGCTCTACAACTTTGATTCTATGAGTTTTTCCTCTTAGGGAACTCATTTCCAAGTTACAGGGCCATTTATAGTAATTTGTCTCAGTTTTTGACAAATTTGGTAACACTTAACGTTGGTTGACCGTGGTTTTATACCTTACTGCGAAACCAAATTTTAAAGTTTATGAACTCGTTTGACGCAAAATTTAACGTTCTTTAATTTATTAAAGAACACATTTTTCGCTTTGATGCATTGTTTAGGAGTTATAGATGAAAAACCAAAAACATATCGAAAAAATCTGACTTTTTTGGCTATAAAAAGTTTTCCCTTGGTGGCCTGCGTTAGCAATTTTGTTTTTTACATGTCTAAACCCATATATACAAGTTAAAAAAATAGAAACTTTTCTCACATTTTTCGCAATGGATTTCCCGTTTCAATCCTCAAATTATTGGCCTAATATTCTTTAAATCAGCCGCCATTTTCGAAAGCAGCGGTTCCGGAACGGCAGACAACGATTTTTTTACTAAGAATAACAAACAATTTCGTAATTTACAATCAAACCTTCGCCTGCGATCAGGTCGAGTTTTGGGCCCTTGCTCCTAGGCTACTAAGCCTACCAGCACGTAACAGCGATTACTTACTTTGGCAGCCGGTGACTTTACTACGCAGTTCTATTAATTTACTATAAATATATATATATATATATATATATATATATATATATATATATATATATATATATATATATATATATATATATATATATATTAACATCTAATAAGTAATTATTTGGAAATAAAATAGTAATATATTGATATAATATTATATTAATAATACTTTACAGTCAATCTTCATCATTATATTATTATTATTTGAATACGTAAAACTAAGTTAAAAAGTTGGTTATTTTTAATTCAATAGATCTGATCACTAGTTATATGCTCATATGCCCGTCTTTTATTATATAACTTCAAATTATAATATTATAATCAAATTCTAAAAAAATATAACGCACTGACCAATGAAATGCAGAGCAAATCATCACATTAACTTTAACATTTATATTCCTTAGAAAGAACCTCGCGCGGGCTCATTATCGCGTATAGGGAGCGTCCCACGGGTGATGGATGTGGGGATGGTCGGTAGAAATTCCTTGGAAGTTCTTCCTGGCTAAGTCCGATAGACTCGCTTACCAACAATGAGAGGTGCCCTCCAGATTTGCTGGAGGGAGGGGACTTCCAGACTTCCTTGAGGCAGAGTCCCACCAGACTTGCTGGAGGGTGTGACGTAGGATTGAACGCCCTACTCACATATCTTTAGTTCACCATACACCAGGAATAGTCATGGATCTCTCTAAGGTAAAATGCTCATTATCCGGAGGTAAACTAGTCCCCGTTCGGGTCTCCGGGTGGGGACTGCTTTAGGGGATTCATGGCGCAAGTTGAAATATAGGGATTTAAATATTGGTACGTGGAACGTAAGGAGTTTAAACACAGCAGGGGGGCTAAAATCGGTCGCGAATGAGTTTAATGGGTACAATTTGGATGTCGTGGCTCTGCAAAAGGTTCGCTGGCCAGGGGAGGGCTCGATGAGGGAAGGAAAGTACACTATTTGGTACGGAGGAAGCGGGAATCACTGTTTGGGTACCGGGTTTCTAATTAGGAGTAGATTACTATCCGCTTTGAGGGACGTACAATTCTTTAGTGATAGAATTTCGGTAGCCACATTTCAGGGACGTTGGTTTAAAATCGCATTAATAAACATACATTGTCCGACCGAAGACAGTGACGATGAAGTCAAAAGTGAATTTTACGATAAACTCGAATGGATTTATGATAAACTACCGCGAAACTACATGAAAATAATTATAGGTGACGCGAACGCAAAGGTAGGAAGGGAAGAAGTTTATATTCCGACGATTGGTAAAGAAAGTTTGCACGAATATAGTAATGATAATGGGATCCGTCTGATAAACTTTGCCATCTCGAAAAACCTGATAATTAAAAGTACGACGTTTAAACATAAGGATATTCATAAATATACTTGGACATCACCGGATTCGCAAACACGAAATCAAATCGATCATGTCTTGATACAACATAGCTGGCAAAGCAGTATAATTAATGTACGGTCTTATCGCGGAGCAGAATGTGGGTCGGATCATGAATTAGTAATCGCGAAACTTCGACAAAAACTTAATATAAAAAAGAGAAAAGAAAACCGTTTTGATTTTGAGAATTTTAATTTGGAAAAATTAAAAAATCCATCAATTAGAACCCAATTCGAGCTAGATGTTAAGAATAGGTTTGAAGCTTTAGAGCTTCCTGACGAGGACCACGAGGATATTAACAAGTTATGGGTAGAGATCAGGGATAATATTAAAGCGGTCGGTAACTCGTGTCTAGGAAAAAAGGAAAATAAGAATAACAAACAGTGGTTTGATGAAGATTGCTTAAACATGTGCGAAAAACGAAAAGCCGCTAAATTAAAAACTCTAAATAATCCTAGCGAAGACAATCTGGAATACTTCCGAACCTCAAAGAACGAAACGACAAGATATCTTAAAAATAAAATAATTGAAATAGAAACTAATAAAATCGAAAATAACGTAAGAGACATGTAAAAAGGTATAAACAGATCACGTAAATGTGTAGGGTCCGTAACATCTGTAATTAGGGATGATAATAACAATATTCTGACCGATCCGGTTGACATATTGAATAAATTTAAGGACCACTTTGACAATATTTTAAATACGGGAAATTATGATCTGTGTCCTCCTTCTGAGTACCAGAGTGCTGAACCGTTGATAGAAGAAGGACCGAGTAAAGAGGAAGTTGAATTAGCTATCGGAAAATTAAAATCTTATAAAGCAGCGGGAACCGACAATATTCCTACTGAACTAATTAAGGCATGCGGGGAAGCTGGAGTTTCTAAAATACATCGGTTGGTTAAAAAGATCTGGGTCAATGAGAAATTACCTACAGAATGGAAAGAATCTATTCTTATTCCGATTCACAAAAAGGGTCCGAGGACGGATTGTAATAACTATCGAGGAATTTCACTCCTTCCGGTATGTTATAAAATATTTACTTTAATCTTAACCAGTCGAATCACGGAATACGCCGAGGAAATTATCGGAGACTACCAATGCGGATTTAGACGGAATCGTTCGACTATTGATCAAATATTTTCTTTACGGCAAATATTAGAGAAAAAATTGGAGTACAACGGTATTGTTCACCAGCTGTATATAGATTTTAAAAAGGCTTACGATTCTATTGACCGCCAGAAACTGTATAATATTCTAATCGAGCAGGGGATTCCTAAAAAATTAGTAAATCTAGTCAGGATGTGCTTGACGGAGACACTCAATAAAGTTAGAATCGGTAATAATCTGTCCGAAAAATTTGAGGTTCGTTCGGGTTAAAACAGGGGGATTCCCTTTCGCCTGTCCTGTTCAATTTGGCATTAGAACATGCCATTAGGGAGGTAATGCGTACCGAGAAAGGGTTGGATCTGGGTGGGACAACATCCGTGCTGGGCTATGCTGATGATCTGGTACTGTTAAGCGAAGACGTTGAAACTATAAAACTAAATACGACAACGTTAATGAAAGCCGGTAAAGAACTAGGACTCGAAATAAACGTGGATAAAACAAAATATATGGTTAGCTGCAAAAATGGCGATACTACTGGTGATATCGATATAGATGGTAATATGTTTGAACAGGTAGAAAAATTTAGGTATCTAGGTTCTACGATAACTAGAAAAAACGAAATTGAAGAAGAGATTAAGGTTAGACTGAAGGCGGGAAATGCTTGTTATTTTTCTGTGACAAAACTACTTAGTTCGCGCCTCTTGTCCCAGAACTTAAAAATTAGAATCTATAAAACAATTATCTTGCCTACAGTTCTTTATGGATGCGAAACTTGGCCGCTTACATTAAGGGATGAGCAGCGTCTTAAGGTTTTTGAAAATAAAGTATTGCGTAGAATATTCGGACCGAAGAAGGATGAGTTAACCGGAGAGTTCAGACGGTTACACAACGCCGAATTGCGTGAGCTGTATCCGGGTAATATAATTGAGGTAATTTCATCGCGGCGAATCAAATGGGCCTGTAAAGTTGTTGGGCTTAGTAACGAGAGAATTCCTAAAAGGTTAATATGTGCTGTGCCGAATGGTAAGCGTCCGAGGGGTAGACCGAAGCGAAGGTGGGAAGATTGCATTAAAGCCGATCTGAAGGGACTGGGTTTGGACGGCGAACGGTGGAGGGAGGTGTGTAATAAGCGATTGGTGGTGTCGGCATCGAACCTTCGGGTTCGCTAAGCCTTTTATTATTATTATTATTCCTTAGAAAGAAATTTTATATCTTAGACATATTTTAAAAGTAATTCAAAAGTCCTCTTTAAATGGTTTTAACTTATTCTTTTTACTAATAATAAGTTGAAGGAAATAAAAAACTCTACTGTTATTTGAAGTAAATTTTGTCTAGTTTACATCGTAGCATTGATTAATAGAATTGTTAATTATTTAAATTAAATATTTCAATAGGTATTGCTTCCTATTTAATAAAAAACGTGGCTAACTTAAAAAAAAACTTTAATTAATTAATCAGGGAAAACTTCGATTTCCTAATTTTCTTCTAAAAATTGACCCAGTGTTTGTACGAACTTTTTTGTTACTCTCGAGTCTGATATCACTCCTATAAACATTTCCCTTTACTTAATGGACACCCTGTATATATATATATATATATATATCCTCCCATCCTATATATATATATATACATCCTCCTCCCACAAGGTCGATGGCGCATGAACTACCCCCTTCCCCTCTCCAAGAGATTTTATTGCTTTCCTCTTATTAAAAACATTAGAAATAAAAGTACCGTAAATAATATACAATTACACTTGCTGAGTCTTGTTCCACGCATTCCCTTTGACTCCTTGTTTGAAACTTTTCAATCTGAAAATTCATAACTCCGTCAAAATGAGACCCCATAAAAATTGTGACGGCGTAACTTTCACCCCTGATCACAATCCTCTTACAAAACATCAACACTTGACCACTATGAAATTTGTTTTTTATCGCGACAAGGTACGTAAATAACCTGACCTCTACCTAGTCATCAAGGGTTATAAACTAATTCAACATTATTTTCCCTTTTGGAATAGATAAGATTGGAATATATCTAATAGATAAGATGGAACAAACACATAATCAGATGAGCTAATTTTGCAGAGGATATAATTAAGAAGATACGATATTGTGTGATATCCAAGAAGATTGGAGGAGAAGATCCAAATATATTCGACTTAAACATAATTTTACCACTTGGTGGCCACAAATCGATGCTCGAAGCTGACTTCCAAAGTCTAAGTTTTCCATCTTTGTCAGGAGATTTGAGTCATTCGTCCCTCTGTGCGATGGTGACAAAAACAAAAAACAATTCAAAAGGTAAAAAAGAGGCAGAACCCCTTGCCAACCTCAAAGAACCAAGTATGACGATAGTAAAAGAGGCCGAGATCAGTTAAGGAATAAATGATAAAAATCAATGTGTGTTTTGCTGTATTTATGTTATTTAATTAGGTATTTTTTCAATTTATATATTTTTCATTTCGGCAAAAATATTTTATGAAACGCTATATAACAAATTTAAAATTTTATTTAATATGTGTTTTGGATAAAGTTGCATGGAAGACTGTTTATCCTTAAGTTTTTTGTCCTTTTTTCATCTAATAAACTTAGGAGTCTCAAATAAGATACATTTTTTTTTCAATTAAAGGTTTACATTTTTCTAAAGAATAAAAATATAACAAAATAAAATTTTATGTGCAAGATAAATACTCATATTTATTTTAATTAAAGTTTATTTCACAGCCTTAAGTAGTACACTTCCTAATATTGACAAGTACCAACAAGCCAATCAATGTCCCTGAAAAGTCAAAGGAGGACCATGACATCAGTTACCATATTATTTAAACTTTGAAATGTTTATAACCTACATTAGGCACATAATATTTATTTCAAATGATCAAGAAACATTTTTTATTGTTATCATCCAGAAAATAACTCCAGTCTTTAATTATTGGAGTGTCCGGAAAAATAATGGAGAATTTTGGTTTGAAAAGAAAAAAAAAGAAGGGTTTAAAACTGTTTTATTTAATCAAAATAGTCTCGACTACTATCAATAAATGTCTGGCAACGTGTTGGCAACTTTTCCTTTACCTCGGAATAGAATTTCCGATCTCAAGAATTGATAAATTCCAAAAACGCATTCTCTAATTCCCTTTGCCCATTCAATTTTTTGTCGCGTAAGTAGTGGTCCATGTAAAAAAAAAAATATAATCCGTAGGCGACTCAAATAGTAATAAACATAAGAAGACGGGTTTCTAATATATAAAATATTATGCATTTGGAAGCGAAGAAATTTAAAATTTGTGAAATATTAAAGGATGGATAATGCAACAATTTTAGAGCGTCCTTACATTTCATTCGTTCATAGAGACGTTTGTCTAATTAATTTTCATTTTATTAAATAAAATATATTATTTATAGCTCGTGAACTTTACCAAGTATGGTAAAAATGTAATTTATGATTTTTTGAAATAAAAAGTTTACTACTTTTAATTTTGACATAAAGCTGTATGTGGATTAATAATTTCAAGACAATAGTTTTAGTTGAGCACCCCATCCCCCACTCCCTACAAATATAAAATGTAATTTATAAGGAAAAAATCGGACACATGAGAAGGGCATGGTATATTACTTCATATTTGAATTATATTTAATTTAATATGACTGTAATTCAGAGGCGTCATAATCCTGCAATTTATCGCCCCAAGACCCCAACCCTACCTTCCATTTCTAATTCAGCAGTTGAAATTAGTTTATGAATTATGATTTGGAATTTTTTATAATTTTCAACAAGCGGTGGACGCCCCAATGGTGGTTTCTAACACTTTTTGCGTTAATATTTAAAATTATGACTGTATTTTTATGTTTTTAGTTTACTTATATTTAGGTTATTTTATTTTTTTATTGTATATAGTTTTTATTTATTATTATTTAGTTATTATTTTACTTTTGTTAATTTTATTTCTTTTTTGTATATACGGTGTGAATGTGTTTATTTATCAATATAATTATTGTCCCTGTGACAGAATATTATATGTCTAATAAATAAATAAAAATAAAATAAAATATATTGAAAACCTACTTCATTACGATCTCTCAATCACATATAACGTTTTAACGTTTACTATTTTTATCGTATTCAACATTATCATAATATCCTAAAATTATAAATCTTTCAAATATTCATTTAAATTATGTAATTAGTCTCAAATATTTTGTTTCAACGTTTGTCTATAGAGAAATAACAGTACATAAAGTTTTCTTTACCTAGTTCCATTACGTCAATCCTCGTTCACAAATCCCTTCAAACAACTCCGGTTCCACCACCTCCTCCATATTCAATCTTCCACAAACATGTAACATTTACTTGCTTCGACACACAGTATAATTCAATCAACTGAACAATTTCAATTACAGTTAACAGCTAATTAGGCATTATTTTGAGGAAACTAATGCTCATAATTATGTAACTCTGTTATTATTCTTAGGGGACTGTAGTCGCAGAATAAAAGTTTTTTTTTTTTCATATCATTATATATTTCTCTGTTTACCCTCATCATCCTTCTCATATCTCTCTAAGAGTATATCTGATGTTCATCTGTCTACAAAAAATCACATTTTCCTTCTGCTCTGAATCGAATTAAACAATAGTTTAAATGTTTTGATTTATTTTGTGCCATCTATGAAGAAAAATATTTTATATGTTAAAAAAAAATACGTTACAATTATTTTATATGTTAAAAATAATTGTCGCCGAACAATATGACATCACTATATCAGTTACGGTGATAAATAAGCACAAATAAACTGAAAACACAAATAAAAAATGGCTTATTTGGGAGTAAAGTGTCATTTTATAGCTTCTATAAAGATTATTCAGTCGTTTTTTTTCGACATAATAGCTCTTGGCGATTAGTAACAGTTTCGATTAACTGAAGTTTACTCAGTCTATTCATAATCAGTGAGTACATGGATCATGAATAAAATGATGACTCATTGTTATAATGCTTGTAATCATACACGTGTGACTGCTGAATAGATTATCTATTAATCATAGAAGTAGACATTTCATTCTGGTTTTGAGGGGGGGGGGGAAGCGATGTATCCCCCTACCTCACCCACCCAAAAAAAAAAAAGTTGGGAATTTATATTATGTATAAAAAATATAATTGATATTTAATATAATCAGCATAATTATTGTTAAATGAATAATGTAATATTAAAGTAAATTTCTCTTTATGCTATTTTATTTTGTTTTTACTTCTATGTATTCCATTGATATTACTTTATTTATTGATTTTTTTTTGTAAATATGTTGAGAATTTGCTGTATGATCTCTACTATAAATGTCCTTAATTGAGACAGAATCTATTGTAATATTTCTCAATAAACAAGTTAATAATCCAAAACTATTACACGATTAGCTGAATCATATTTTATATATAAAATGTATTTAAATTCTTCTGCTGTATTTAAGTTCAATACATTCAGGCGCACCAAGCCTTTGTCTTGGTCTTGAGCAAGTCTTGCAGTTACCTATAGAGATATCACTGTAATTTTTCAGATAAGAGAAAATTGACTAAACCCGAATGAAAAATTGGAACAGTTTAATGCAAAAGTATGTTGGTCATACCAATTCTTTACATATAGTAACTAAAATTGTAAAGTATTATTCACTTTTTTGTCTTAATATTTTTAAATCCTCAATGCTCCTTACTTTGTTACAAATAAACTCATCCATAATGACCTTAATGTTCCTTATGTATCAGATTTGGCCCAATCCAGATATCTGTCCTTCCATAATAAACTTCATAACCATCCCAACCCTCTTGTTTCTAACCTTGCTTCCTATCCAATTCCTGATAACCCTCCGAGGCGTCTCAAAAGAAGATGACCAGGTGATCTCCTAATATAGACATATATAGAGTGCTACCAATGGGTAGTTTCTCAACATGTGTTTCATGTCATTATATCCATTTGCGAATTTACTAGATGTATTTTTTGTATACAGTTGTAAATATCATATAAATAAATAAATAAATAAAATACATATATATATTTTTAATTCACAAAAACGATTTTTTTTGTTTTACCACTCTTGGTCTTGGTCTCGGTCTTACAAAGTGATAGACCAAGACCTATTTGGACAACACTAATGCCAGTGCCGCTTTTTCACCTATTAATTGTATTTTCTCAGTAACTTCTTCAAATATTTTAAAAAGTAATCAGTATTTTAGAAAGAGAAATGCATTTTCCAGAAGCTTAATTTTAGGGCTTCTTCGTTATTATTGGCCATTTATTTACAAACGACGATTGATTTTCAACTTTAGTTTGAATGACTTGAAAAAATTGAATTTAGTGTTATTTTTTAAGCCAATTATTTTTAAAACAATCTAGCTTTAATAAAATGTCAACTACGACGAAATTAGGCCAGATGCTGAAACTCAGTGACCGAAAAACTAACTCGATTCAAAGATTTCAGTCCACCGTGTTTGGACGCCACTTTTTTTTGTGGGACCATTGTTTTTTTTTTTAATACATAGTTACAAGAAACACAACTACATGCAATTTTTTGGGTTGTAGGTGGAGGGTGCACCGTAGAAGGGTCTGGCCCATCGTGTAACATACTTTCAAAACACCTCCTGACTATAGCTTTCAGTTCACTATCTTGAAGAAAAACCTCCACATTTCATGGACAAGGTACAAAACCCTTCCATTTAAAACTGAAACAGTACTATTGTGAAAAAATCGAAATGAATATATTTTGAAAGCTAGATAGTTCGCCTCCTTCTAGATTTAGAAAAAAAAATGTTATGTACAAAAATGTTAGAAAATTTTAAGCTTTTTAAGATTGAATATAACCATTTTTATCAAAATCGTTCTAAAAAGGATATCTTTAGCGTAAGCCAAAAAAAGTTCGAAACTTCAATGGTTGAAGCACTACACCGAACACACAAGGCTTTCAAGAGCCGGAACTTGTATTTTTTATATTTACTACATACTTAAAAAAATAAAAAAGAAATTTGAATTACACGACCCTTTGCGAGGTAACATGTCTAAAGAGCGATCGCCCACTCTCCCTCCCATCTTCCAAAGTCTGCGCCGAAGTTGTTAGTACCAACTACATAATAGATATACACGAATATCTGATAATGAACAAATATCACTATATAGATATTATGGTTAATGGGAAATGTAATGTTTCCCTTGAAGAATAAGCCAAAATATGTACGTACAAAATATGTGCCGGTATAGGATCCTTCTCAATATGGCGATGTAGATCCGTTGTCTTCTTTCTTCTTTTATCAACTCTATCTTTCCACCATTCGTCTATGAATGACGAACCTTTTGCCACATAAGGATTCACATGTAGTAATGATAACGACCAACAACGGCAAATATAAAATCGAATATTTAATATAACCCCTGATGAGAGATTGAAAAAATAAAGATGACCAACTGCTACCGAACAGGTTGAAAACACATACAGCTAATCTACGACCATTTTTAACTAAAGTAAAACAGAAAAAGTTACTACAGGCTGAATACTTAAATGTTATTTCTTAATCATGCATTTTTAAGATCTTATTTTAGTTATTTATGATTATACTTTATGCGAATATAATTTTAAGTAACTATAATCATCATAAACGTGTTAGTTTGTGTATAAGGAAATGATTTAAATGAGATTTCTTCGTTGTTATTTTTGGAAAATGTATTTTATTAATATTATTTTGTAATTTAATTAATATATTGGGGAATGTATTAGAAATTCATGTAAAAAACCGTAACCTATTTAAATCCAAACAGACAATAACGAACACAAAAAAAAACAGAAGACCGGCAAGCACTGACGGATCTACGGGGAAGGGGGAAGCTTTCGGGCTGAAGCTCTCCCCTCCCTCCCCCAAATGGTAAAATGTAACCAGTAATTATCATTATATATATATATATATATATATATATATATATATATATATAAAGCTTTCGGGCTGCAGCCCCCCAAAATTAAATCCTGGATTCTCTAGTGACTAAAATGTGGAGGATTTCAGGAACTTAATGGAAGAGAATCGTGCCAACAGTCAGAAATCCATGGAGCTAAGAATTAAGTGACTTTAACAATTGACTACTGCTTAACAATAAAAAGGATTAAAAATGAATTTACTGTTAATGTTGCATAAATCAAACATAAATAATTCCTCGGCGCTACAGGCCTGCACGGCCCTTTGCCTCCTGAGATCCTGAGATCCTGAGTCCTCTTCTCCACTTTTCTCTGTCCTCTTGTGCTTCTCTCTTCCAACTACGGAGCCATAGCTTCCTTACGTCCCTCTCCACTTCATCAATCTACCTGCTTCTCGGCCTTCCCATTTTCTTCTGCCCACTGAAGTGATCTTATAGATTTTTTTCTGTACCCTCTATTCTGACTACATTTTCTGCCCATCTCATCTTACCTGCCTGGATACAGTTAATTATGTTATGATTATCTAATAAAGCCTCCATTTCATTGTTGATCTTGAATATCCATTCATCATTAACGCTTGTAGCACCATAAATCCTTATTATTGTTTTCTTTCAAATACTTTTAGTTTACGGAAATCCTCATTTTCGGAATCCCAGTTTTCCACACTACAGGTGACTACTGGTCTAATAAGAGTTTTATATAGGTTTAACTTTGTAGCTTTTGATAACGATGGAGACTTGTGAAGTTTAAGATTTACATAAAAATCATAGGGATAACATGTTTTTGTTTCTTCGAGATGAAGTCTTTCTGCGACCCATGTTTTGTCGGGAAGCAATACACTCCCGCATTCCACTAAGTTGGAAAAATAAAACCATATTAAATACTGGAGAAGAATGTACTTGTGCACGAAGCTTTATTTTCCTTTAAAATAAAAAATATGAATATGAATTAAATAAATCATTAGAAAGAAAGATCCTTAGAACAAAGTATGGTGTTGTATTTGAACAGACTGTAAATAAATGGAGATATATGTTACAAAAACAATGACCTGGACTCACCATATAAAGATATAAAATAAATATTTTATAAAAATATAGATATTTTTTTAATATTGCTACGACGAGGTCGTGAGCTCATCTTTTGCCCATAATAACGCAGCAATCTGCTCAAGACCTTGTCTGAACAACTAATAGAATATCTAGGGTGGGGCAAGTAGGGCACGTGCCCTATATATATATGTATGATTATATATATGTATACATATATATATATATATATAAATAAATTATTATTTTGGAAGAAAAAGAAAGAAAGTAACTACCTATAAGAAATGGTATTTAAGTTATTTCTATTAAATGTAATTACACCAACAATACTTTTTTTTTTTATAAAACATGATTATATAAAACCATTTTTGAGGGGGGAGCTTCAACCCGAAAGCCCCCTTCCCTCGTAGATCCGCCTGTTATATACACGTCATGCCTTAAAAAATAATATCCCTTTGAAGTCTATATTTTGAAATATGAGGGCAGAAAAGTGGAAAACATTGCTTAATTTGTCTGAAGTTTGAAAGAATATTGGTTTCCGTAATTGCGAATGAGCGAGAGGGAATAGCTGGTGCGCGAAAATGCATGGCTAGAGAGTGCATCGGGGTTGACCACTAACGAATGCACGTTGAAATGGAACGAGTAATGAAGGGATCGCTGTATCGTATTGTGTGTGAAAGGTTAAACGTTTGCATGAAGCTGACGCCAGATTTGGATTTGTTATAACACTATATTACGGAACAGACGATTGTGAAGATTTTTAAAAAAAGAAATGTGAAGAATTTTATGGAAATTTCGATGGTTGCCGTATTAACGGGAGACAGTTGTATGCAAAAATATCGGATGTTAAAATATTGATATCTGCAAGAAAAAACGCCAAAATAAAGAAATCTAAACAGCTACTTGAATTTATTGTTCAGTACGGGGATGAAAATGTATTTCAGAATTTGCGCGTTTCCACTTGAATTCTGCCCACAATTGCAGTATCTATCGCAATATAATAGCGACATTTCAGTAATTTAAAATTAACTCTTTCCTTAGAGTGTGAATGTGCTCTCTGAACATTATTATAAATGCCCTTAAGTGTGACATATTGTAATATATCTCAATAAATATGATCCGAAAAAAAACAAAAACATTTTCTATTTGAGGGCAACAATGAGTAAAAAAAGATTATGCGACCCAGCTTTGTAGAGCGAGAAGAAACGATTAAAACTGATTTCGTAAGCACCATCGTACGTTTACGTCGCAGAAGGTGAGGAAGGTATCATTGTAAGTGTGATGGTTATACGGACTTACCTTTTTTTTTTATTTTTTTTTTTTTTAAAAACTTTATTCTGGGACTAAGTCCCTTCAGAATAACAATAATGTACAAAATGATAGAATATTACTGGCCTAAACGTTTGAAACAATAAATAAAATTGATAAAATAAAATAAAAAGTAAAGAAAACCTTAGGTGCACAAGCTATATACAATACAGATAAGACTATGTACAGAGCATTTAAAATTATGAATAAAACCATTAAAACTATGAACGAATCACATGAACTATGAACAAAACTATATATAAGGGTTGAACAACATAACAACATAAACATACCCTTTGAGAAATGAAGAACGAAAAAGAGATACAATGAGTTCATTTCATAAAATAAAAAACTTTACTTGAATATATATATATATATATATATATATATATATATATATATATATATATATATATAAACAGTTAATTATAATTGAATAAAAAAAAAATGTATGTATTGAAATCCCTATGTCGATAGTAGGAAATGTATGTACTATCTCTTACCAAGTATTATGATTATATGATTGCTACTCAATACATATATAATATTAATAGTTAGCTAGTATCTGACTGTTTTTGGAACAGGAATTGGAATAGGAGGTTTTTGAATGTGTATAGGGAAGGGGCATGTCGAATTTTGATCGGGAGGGAATTCCAAAAGTTGACAGAGCGAGCTATAAAGGAATTTTGGAATGAGGCAGATCTATGAGAAGGGATGTACAGGTCAGAGGGTCGGGATCTTGTAGTGAGGGAATGGATTGAGGACTTAAATTGGAGAAGGTTGTAGGCATAAGAAGGACGATGATCGGTAATGATTTGATAAAGGAAAGTGCCTAGGAAATATTGTCTTCTTAAGGAGGGGAAGAGCCACCCTAACTCAGTGTAGTGGTGGGAGACACGGGAGCGTCTCGGGGTCCCAATTACAAATCATACGAAGCTATTCATAAGTCTTTTGAGTCTATCACGGAGTTCCACCGAGAGGCCATCGTACACCACACAGCTGTAGTCAAATTGGGGAAAGATGAGAGAGGAAACTAGGATTCTACGGGTATTTTGGGGTAAAAGATGGCGGAAGTGATGGAATAGTTTGAGGGTAGAAATTGCACGGCGGGATATATGAGAGATATGGTGATTCCAGGAAAGGGTTTGATCTATGAGAAAGCCTAAATTTTTAACAAAGTGGATAGAAGGTGATGGGGTGGTTGTTTAGATAGAGTGAGGGAAAGTTGGTGTGGGATCTAAGGAGGGGCTTGGAACCAATGAGAATGGCCTGAGTTTTGGCAGCATTTAGCCTTAATCCATTTAAGTTGGTCCAGGCACTAATTCCATCTAAATCTTCTTGGATTTTGGCAAATGCCACCAATAACTCAGCGGGAGAAAAGGATAAATAGATTTGAGAATCGTCGGCATAAAGGTGGTGAGAACAATGGATAATTGAATCATTTAGGTCATTAATATAAGAGCTGAAAAGAAGAGGAGACATGCTTGAACCCTGTGCAACTCCAGAGGATAAAGGAAGGTAGGCAGATAGAGGTTGATTAGGTATGGAAACTGCTTGGGTTCGTTGTGAGAGGAAAGACTGGAACCAAGAGATGGAACTATTGGAGAAGGATAATGATTTTAATTTGTTGAAAAGGATGGAATGGATAATGGAATCGAAAGCTTTGAGAAATCAAGAAGTATAAGTATGGTTAGTTTTTTGTCATCTATTGCAGTCTGAATATCACTGGTAATTTTAATCAGAGCAGATTGTGTAGAGTAGCCAGGACGGAAGCCAGATTGGAGAGGATCGAGTTGGTTGGATTGTTCAAGGAAGTTGGAAACTTGGGATTGCACTAACCTTTCTAGGGGTTTAGAAAGATTAGAAAGGATTGATATTGGGCGAAAATCTTCGGGAGAGGTTGGATTAGGCTTTTTGTTTAAAGGAAGGACAATGGCTTTTTTCCAAGAGGTCGGGAATATTGAATTCTGCAGGGAGAAATTGTAGATGAAAAGGAGTGTTGGGAGGATTTCAGGGAGACATAATTTTATTAGTTTGATAGGAATGCCATCTGGGCCTACGGAATTGGAACGGGATTTCATTATAACGGTAATAAGGTCTGTGGGAGAAATGTCGGAAAAATAAAAATTATTGTCGTTAAAAGGTACCTCTGGAGAAAAGCCGGAAGGGGAGGGTAAAGAAGAGGTGGAAACCGATATAAAGTGGGAGTTTAGGTCATCAGGTGATAATGGGAAAACTGAGGAAGGAGATCTAGAAGGTTCACAGAGGGAAAGCTTACGAAGTAGAAGCCATTTTGATTTGATATCAGGAGCTGAGGAAAGGGCTTCATGAAAGTAGTTCGCTTTCGCTTGTCGGATCCTTGTCTGTGTCGACTTACGAAGCACTCTGAATGTTTGATAATCATCTGCAAGCCTAGTCCGTCTAAAGTGTCTGCGTGCAGCTTCGCGTCTCTTCTGCAGATCCTTAATTTCCTGACACATCCAAGGAGCAGGGCGATGACGGAAGGTGGAGGTTTTGAGAGGAGCGTGGGTATTGAGTATATTGAGAAGATTAGTGGTGAGAATATCAACCATGGTGTCGACAGAGGAGCAATGATATATTCCATTCAAATCCAATGTTACTAGATCAGGTAATATTTTTTCTCGAGTAAGTGTATCCAGTTGGCGGAAAGTGATAGTTCGAGGATCGATTGGAGGAGTACGGATATTATACGTTATTTGTATCAGATCGTGAGATGAAAGAAAGGATACTGTCAATTGAGAGGCGGAGAGGAGGTTTTGTGCTGAGTCTGCTGGTGTGGTGGGTGGAGGAAAAAGGAACGATGAATAGGTGAAGTGAGAAAAACAGATTTTCTAAATAGGATTTGTCATTGGAGTTTGAGAGGAAATTGGTATTGAGGTCACCGGAGATAATTATTCTGGGATAGAGGGGAACTAAGTTGAATAGGGTTGATTCGAAGGACGGGTCAAATGGCACGAGAGGAGGGCGATATGCCACGGCGTAAAGGATAGGAGAAGTATTACTGAGAATTTCTACTAAGAGGTATTCTACATGAGGATGATCTGAAGGTGGGGAGCAATCGAGGATTCGGGTCTTTAGGCTATTATGGACAAACATGGCTACCCCACCGCCAGTCCGGTTTACCCGGTCATGACGGAGCAGGATGTAATTAGGCAAGGATACTGAAGATGATGGAATATAGGGTTTGAGCCAGGTTGCGGATATTGCTATGATATGATAAAAGTTTTGGGTAAAGTATTACAGGAATTCGTCATAATGGGCAGACAGGGATTGAGAGTTAACCTGACATGTGATTAGGGAACTAGACATACAGTGGATTTGGAGAGAAACAGTCAGTGTTTGGTAGCGAGAAGACAAAACGAATAGAAAGTACAGAAAAGCGATTATAGTACATGAAACTAAGTGAAGAAAAAGTGTATACATTAAAAATAAATAAAGAGAATGTACTTAAAAATAAATAGATTGGTGAGTGACGGTGTAGAGATAGCACTAAGAGAAGAAGTAAGACTATTTTAATGAGCCTAAGGGGTTGGCGGCTTCTAGGTAGTCATTCAAATACATCTAGATCCGAGGCCTGTTCTATCAGGATGACTCTATGTCCGTCCTCTTTTCGACACCGCACCTTTCCGGATGCAAACCACGTATATTTGATTTTTCCCGCCGCTCTCTTCTGCCTGGCTAGCCAATAGAGGTGTCTGTTTGTGCGAGTCATCTCCTCACCCAGATAAATTTGGTGGCAGTCATTTTCCTGCCAACCGATATCTCGTGTGGAGAAATCCCTCTTCACTTTCCTTTTCGAAATCAAATCATCCCTAATTGATTGCCTGAGAAAGCGTGCGATAACAGGCGGCGGTCGCGAGTCATCTTTTCGGCTCCGGCGGTGATGTACGTTGTCCAGGTCCTCCACATTCAGCCTGATCCCCAAGCTTGATCCTATACTGGTCACCAAAGCAGCGGGCGTTTCGCTCTGGTATACCGCGGATCTCCAGTGATCTACTTTGTAGTCCCTGTTCTGCGTTATTCAAGCGAACCTCCAATTCGCCCACTCGAGATTTGAGTGCTTTATTTTCTAATATTATATCCTCAAACTTTTTAGCTTGACCTTCCAGATGTTTTTCAATCTTCGTCAGTCTTTCGTTTAGTTCAAAGCTGAGCTCACCGTATTTATCTAGTGCTGTTTTCATGTTTTTTATATCCTCGTTCACGGTAGCGTCAAAACGATTTACTGCCGTAAGTATTTCTGAGGGAGACGGCTCGGTATTTTGTTTTTTGACCTGTTCGCAGTTAGAGCAAACCCATGTTTTTTTAATTATTTTTAGTGCTTCGGTGTCTTTATCGGTAAGGTTGACGCACCTACCATGAAAAATTATTTTACACTTAACGCAGTGTATATTGTTCTTATCTTCGCGTGCGATAGAGTTGTTGCAAATATTACACTGCACCATTTTTTAAATTTATTAATGGAAATTACTTCGCAATTAAAATAAAAATAAATACCAGGACTGTTGACAGTAGTAAACAACGTCTAATGCTGTTAGGGTTAGTAGACGACTGCCAGCTCGTTGGTCCCAGAACTCTATCAATCTCGCTGCACTTTCGTTACTCCGATTATTGTGGAGATCCGACACATAATAGTGTGATTATTAATAGAGTTTTTTTAAAAAAGAGAAGAAAAAAAAACTGAACTTAACTGAACTGAAAATTAAATTAAAGTAAACTGAGTCTATTATATAAACGAATTACACCGATGTACACACTAGGGCGTCTCAGGCCAGACTTTCGTTATAAAATAAAAAATAAATATGTTTCGTAAGATTTATTAGTGTATCTGTTACTTATACTATAAGATAATTTACGAAGGGGCGCAACTTTGATGCGCATGTCCTAGTCGCAATTTCCAATTGGTACGCCCTTGTCAATCATTCAACATGGTTCGTTGCAATAAACTGCGCCATATTTATTATATATCTTGCCATGACGAGTCCAAACGATCGTTTTCCAACATACTCGTTATCTTTTTATTTACAGTCGGATCAAAGACGACACTATAAATTAATTTAAGGATCTTTCTTACTAATAAGCTTTTAATTCATATTAATATTTTTTATTATCAAAAGAAAATAACGCTTCGTGCACTGGTACATTTTTCTCCAATAGTTAAAATGGTTTTATTTTTCAACTTTGTGGAGAGTTGGAGTGCAATCGCTTCCCGACAAAGCATGGTTCACAGAAAGACTTCTCGTCGAAGAAATAGAACCTTTCATCCCTATGATATTTTGTTAGTTTCTGAATTTCTCTGAATAGCCTAGTTCAAATAGAAGAAGTTGTTCGAAATAATAACAAACCCATTTAAGATAGGAATATACCTAAAATATCAAAGTAAAATCGAATGGTCTTTTATATCAGGTCTTTTTTATACTTATCGATATAGTTTGACGGGCATCTGCCGAACAAATAGATCGGTTTGAAAGGAAAATACTAAGACGGATAATAGGACCTAAACTGGAGGAAGGAGTTCCCCGATTGAGAACAAACAAGGAGGTATAGTCAATGGACGGTGATCTATCTATCTCCCAATTCGCTCGAGTGCAGCGAATGAAATGGTTAGGACATATCCTGAGAATGGATGAAGCGAGGATAGCGAGAAGATAGCGAGATAACGTAAAAGAAGACTTGAGAAAAACGGCATATCCATCAGGTGCGCAGCCAACAGGGATCACTGGGCAAAGGAAATTGGGCAGGCCAAGGACCCCTACATGAGTCTGTTGTGCCAATAATGAATGAATAGTGTGGCGGGACTTAATTGCCCAGTTTCCAAAATTTCTTCCTTTCAAGTAACTTTAATTTTCTTTATTTGTAATAATTAACCGTCTCTCATAGCTAGTAGTAGTAAAATATGGATAAATATAAACTATGAATACAATTGATAATTAACGAAAGAATACAAAAAAAAAAAGAAGAAATATTTTCTTAGGTTGAAAACAAATTTACTGGAATAAAAGAAGTAACCAATATGCACAATTTATTGTTGGTAAGCTAAATTTTTAGAAAAAAAATATATCTATTGTATTAAGTCTTAAAGTTAATGCATAATGCCAAATAACTGATAAGAATAAAATTATTAATCAATAATGTCTACCACTTAACTGCCAAATAGAAACTAAATGCTTAATTTACCAAAATTAAATGAATATTTTTAAAATTAATTCGCAGATTGACAACCTAAATATATATAATGCCCAAAATCCGTATCCGTACATATATTATTACAGTAAGGCTCGAAATCGGTTTTGTACCAAATATAAGCTCCAGTCATGCTCAAATACCACGAATGGGGTACCGTTGGATTCAGAATATCACGGGGGGTTAGCGAATCGTATTCTCCACTTTTGTTTTCCTTAAAGGATAAAGTCGATACAAACATTTTGCTAGGCTTCAATACTGGAACGGTGGTACGTCTGTAGATCGATGCGGGACAAATAGGACCTTGAAGATTTTTATGCGTACAGCAAGACCCGGATAGTTCCTCCGGAACTATCGGATCCTGCGTTTTTAAACCCCAAAACGTACTATTTTCGAGATAACGCAAGGCATGGGGTTCGCATCCACACAGCCTGACGTTAATTGTAGTACTGTCATTGGATACATGTCTCATTTCGTCGACTTGAGGTCCCTATGATCGAGACAGGAGGAGTTTATATTATTTATCAATGGTGTTTTTGATCGGCAAGCCATATCATCGTTAATTCTTCACCAAATCTCAAGATTGAGCCACCAATTTCGAAGGCTTCCTTCTCCTTCAGGCGGGCAAAATAGTCCAATCACCCCGAAAATTCAGGCAAACAAGTTATGAAAGAAAAGAAACTTTATTTGCCAATAACTAAAAAATTACATACTTTTCCCTTGGTTATTCTCAAGATTATATAAAACATTAATAAATTGTCTACAAAAGGAAAAAAAAAATCATTGAAATTGGACAATTTTTCGCAAAGATACAGTTTATTGAAATTTGTAAATATATTGGTTCCAAACAAAAATGATGTTTTAAATTAATTTTGTTTCCTTTGTCGATAAAGTAAGAATTGATTCCTTTATCTTTTGATACTTTGCATTATTTTATTTTCTTATTAATTTAGCATTTGATAACAATATACTGTGCGAATTTTTCGCACGGGCCTACTAGTTTATCATATTAATTTTATTAGGTTTACATTTAATTTGTAGTTAAAGTTATACTTTTAAGATTTATTAACTTATGTAAAATTAATTTATTCTGAAACTAGAATATGTGAAATCCGAGTTTTGCAAAAACAGCACAAAGTTGTTATTTTTTCGAAAATTTTACAATTTTATATTTTTTGTTTCATTTTTGTTTTTTACACTAATAAACAAATATTTGAATCATTTTCTCTTTCTTTTTTTTCTATGCAATAATTAGTAAGTGATTTGGGCTGGTATGTCTTTGCCTCGACTAAAATGCTTTTGTAACTTGGTTTCAATCTTTCCTCTCTCAACGCTCACAAACTGTCGCTATCCCTAATCAACCCTTGTCTTTCTATCTTATATTGTCTATCTGGCATATCTCCTCTCCTTTTTAGCTCTTATATCAATGACATCCATTAATCAATCCTTCACTGCTCCCATCACCTTTACGCCGATGATTCCCAAATTTACCTTTTCTTCCATCCCTCAGAGTTGCATGAAGCGTTTGTCAAAATTCAAGAAAACTTGAATCGGATCAGTGCCTGAGCAAACTTAAATGGATTAAGATTAAACGCTACAAAAACTCAAGCCATTGTCATTGGTTCCAAACTCCTTCTCAGAGCCAATACCAACATACCTATCCTGTACTTAAATGACCATCCCATTACCTTCAGCTCCCCAGTAAAAACCTTGGCATTTTCATAGACCAAACCCTCTCCTGGAAACACCATATTGCTCACATTTCCCGACGGTCAATTGGACCTTGAAACTATTCCGTCGCTTCCGCCATCTCCTACCCATCCCCACACGAAGACTCCTAGTAACTTCCGTCATCTTCCCCCACCTTGGTTACGGCTGCGTGGTGTACGGTGGCCTCTCGGTAGAACTCGGGGAGAGACTAAAAAGAATTATGAATGCCTTCGTAAGATTTGTCACAGGGACCCTGAGGTATTCTCGTGTTTCGCACCACTATGCTGAATTAGGATGGCTCTTCCCTTCCTTCCGAAGACAATATTTCCTAAGCACATTCCATTTCAATAATCAATAATCATCGTCAGTCCTACGCATAAAATCTCCTACAATTCAAATCATCTATCCACACTCTCTCCACAAGATCTCGTCCTTCTTACCTTTACACCCCCTTTCCATAGATCTGCATCATTTAAACATTCCTTCGTTGTCCGTTCCACTGCATTCTGGAATTCCATCCCACTAAAAATCTGCCATGCATCATCCTTATCCACCTTTAAAACCCTCTTATTCCAATTCCTCTTCACAATCCAATCAGACGCTGGTTAAATCCATACTATGTAATAAGGCTTTAATTTTCTTTAGACATTTTTTTTTCTCTCATTTTTTATTGTTTTATTCTGTGTTGAACGTGAATTTTCATCACCACTCACTAAGCATTGTGAGTAGATAAAATTTGTATTTCTTAACTTCTAATTTTTCTATTCATGAAATTGTATTTCGTTGATATGTATTTTATTTTCTAATTATCTTCAACACACTCCTCGCTATGTGTATATATATGTACACTTTATTTTATTTTTTCTTCTCCTAATCTTTACTCATAATCACTTAAATATCTTAAGGAACATACGCATATCATTTTTTTTTTTTTGTTTTTACAATTTCTTTCTTTACATATTAACAGTTATTATCATTTTATTAAAATTTTTATATTCCATCACTACAATGCTTTGCCTATAAAATTGATTTTGCGTTCCTTTCTAATTTCATTCAGTGATTATTATGCTATTGTTTTAGCTCCAATATTTTAGTACTGAACCCCTATTACCCAACTGTCCTCGTTAATTTATCCGAAGAGCTTAATTAATACTTATTTTATTACTAGTATTTTGTTATTATTCATTGTAATAAGTCTTTTGGCCAGATTTATGGTTAATTTATATGAACAATACTGTTATTCTAAAGGGACCTAGTCCCAGAATAAAGATGATTTTTCTATTTCTATTTATATTTCTAATTTAATTTGCTGATAAAAGATTATTTTTATTTTTGAGCAAAATTTAATCATTATTATTTATGTAAAACCGTATCACTCAGAGAGTGATAATTATTTTTAATCCAATCAATAAACATCAAAGACCGAGCTAATTTTATAATCATAAATTAGGCATGAATTTTAAATCTAATATAATAATTATTACACGATTTTGTGGAAAAAATAATTATCGATTTCAAACCCTGCTTTATGTTTTTATTTAAAGCAAAAGATTTCTTTTCCTCAGTTATTATTTAATTTAGGACTTTCTTCTTTGTAGGCGCAACGAACGCACTAGGCGGCTCTTGGACTGTAGGTAAAAAGGTTTCTCGATCTCTGGCTTTACTCAAAGAGAGTAAATTCGCCGTCAAATCTGCAGTTATGCTGTCTCTTTGTCTTCTGCTTGGTTTTCCATAAGCTCTCACTCTTTCTGGATGTCAATTTTACAGCTTCTTGGCTGTCCTATTTCCGTCCACCTTTAACAAACAGCCCTTCCAAATTTATTTTTCTTACGACTGAGATCCTCAGATCATTAAAGACTTGACAGATGTCGTGAGTTTTCGCTGGCACTACTCTCCATTCCCTCTTATTGGGTGCAAGAAACATATTTATCCATTCGAAGATGTCTATTTTCTTTGATGCTTCTTCTTATTATTATTCAATATTCTCTTCTACCTTTCGGTGTAGAGATTTTTGTACAAGGATTTCCATCTGTCTCTGTTGGGGCAGCTCTCCTGGCTTGCGGCCATCCAATTCCTCTGTCTTTAAAAATGTTCTTGAGATTATCTTCCCAAGTAATTCTTGGTCTTCCTCTAGGTCGTTTAGCCTCCATAATTTTCTTTGCTGAACGGCGGTCATCAATCCTTATTACATGACCGAACCATCCAAGCTGCCCTTTCTCCATTATCTGGTTTAAAGGTTCAATTTTTAGTATAGTCCGTATCAAAATTGTCCCCACTACAATCAATACATTTCTGGCAATGTGTTGACAACTTTTCCATTCCGTCGGAATAGAATTTTCGATCTTTAGAATTGATAAAATCCAAAAATCCCCATTGTCCAAAAATTCCCTTTGTCTATTCAAATTTTGTCACGTAAGTTGTGATCTAGGTGTTCAAAATAAAGATAATGTGTAGGCGAGAGGTCCGAAGAGTACGGCGGATCTGACGAGGTTTCATATCCAGGCTCCAACTGTTATGTGACGACACCAATTATTGACCAAAGACGGCTTCATTATTGCCAATTTCTGATGCATTGTATTAATTTGGTTACAATACGATTCGGCATTGATGGTTTCTCCAGGACTTGAGAAGCTGTAGTATATCGATGAGTTGGGGGCTTTGGAAGATGTTCTGCTGCTTCTGCTTAGTCGAGCCAATATCCAGAACGTCTACTGTTATCGTAAAGTATACACTTTTCATCACAAGTAACGATTCTGAACAAAAAAGGATCGTTTTTGTTTCGGCAAAGAAGTATAACACAAACTTTATAACGTTGTTTTTTTTTGGCAGCCGCTTAATGTATGTGGAACCCCACTATCAAGCTTTTTTGCCTTTTCAATCTTCTCGAGGTGGTCATCGACGGTTGATTTGCTAAGATTAAGTTTCCCTGCAAGTTCTTGAACAGTTGTTCTGGGGGATTCTTCCACCAAAGCCTGCAGAACATCGTTATAAAGAGAGGAAGTCCTTCCACGACCTTCTGTGTCTTCAAAGCTGAAGTCTACGGCAAATCTGATCAGGCCGATTTTAAACTCGTAAAACAAAATTATACGGAAATCACCCGTTGACATCTTAGGAAAGACTGAATTATTTCTAAGCAGCGAAATACTACAGAGGTGAACAAACATTATCGTTTGGAAAAGGATTAATAAGTGTTGACATTCATATCGATTAATAATCCAGTAAACGTAAACAGTTTGTTATATAGAGGGGTATTGTAAAGAAAATTCAAAACCCTACATTATTTTTCGGACAACCCAACAAACAGCTCTGCATAAATATGTATTTCATGTGTATAATATGTATATAAATATTTATTTAAACATGTATATTTTGTATTATTCCAAAAAAAAAAAAAAGATTATTTAACCTAGAAGAACGTAAAAAAAAAATCATGAATTCACTCTGAGAATGGCAAACTAAAACATATTTGATTTACAACCGACGATTAATTATCATCACTCGGTAATAGGCTAAATCTTAATAAAACACTACAGCAGTAATTATTTATTTTTTAATAACTTTTTTCTATAAACTTTTTTGTTTTTAATAACGGTCTCATTGTGGATAACAACCCCGTTTCTTTGTAATTGAGAATTTCTTATCTCTTTTTTTTTTTTAATATATTTAAACAATATTTTCAGCTAGTGCTTTTTTTTTATTTACATTTTTCCATAAACTAAACTAGAGAAACAACAATTTTAGATTCGAATGAAGTGATTCATTGAAAGAAAATTTGGGAAGATTATTATTAATCATTATATTTTTAAAACATTTACAAAAATATCACACATGCATAGATACCAATAACCTGAATTCATTTGTTACTGTTATCAACACGTAGAAGGAGGTTAGTACTGCAAAATATTTGTTTTGTTTTTAAAATTGCTTAGAAAATAAATCATAGTAGAGAAACAGAGAAAGGGAGAGTGATAGGCAGATTAAGAAAGAAAAACTTAATAAGTAACTATATAACATTTGAAAGAATAGAATTATGCACTATAAGAAATAATACCATTAAAAACATAAAATACAGTAAATAATTGATTTTTTTTAAATGAGAGTCCAGTGGGATACCTGGACCATGTGGGACTCGGAACGTATTTATTTTCGAGAATCCTTCTTCCCCCCCAAAAAAAGTCTCTATGGTGTGGTGCCCTATAGTAAGTGGGGCCTAAGGCGGATTCATTGCTATGATCCTTCCCACCCCCTCCAAAAAGAAACAAATACATATTGTTTAATCATGTTTTCTCGCGCGGACTCATTATCGCGTATAGGGAGCGTCCCACGGCTGACGGATGTGGGGATGGTCGGTAGAAATTCCTTGGAAGTTCTTCCTGGCTAAGTCCGATAGACTCGCTTGCCAACAATGAGAGGGGCCCTCCAGATTTGCTGGAGGGAGGGGACTTCCAGACTTCCTTGAGGCAGGGTCCCACCAGACTTGCTGGAGGGTATGACGTAGGATTGAACGCCCTACTCACATATCTTTAGTTCACCATACACCACAAATAGTCATGGGTCTCTCTAAGGTAAAATGATCACTATCCGGAGGTAAACTAGTTCCTCGCTCGGGTCTGCGGGTGGCGAATGCTTTAGGAGATTCATGGCGCAAGTTGAAATATAGGGATTTTATAATTGGTAATTGGTTGACTGTCGTGGAACAGCAGGTGGGTTAAAATCGGTCTCGAATGAGGTTAATGGGTACAATTTAGATGTCATGGCTCTGGAAGAGGTTCGCTGCCCAGGAGAGGGCTCGTTGAGGAAGGAAAGTACACCATTTGGTACGTAGGAAGCGGGAGTCATTGTTTAGGTACCGGGTTTCTAATTAGGAATAGATTGCTATAAGCTTTGAGGGATGTACAATTCTTTAGTGATGGAATTTCGTTAGCTATATTTCAGGGACGTTGGTTTAAAATCACATTAATAAACATACATTGTCCGACCGAAGACAGTGACAATTAAATCAAATGCGGATTTTACGACCAAATCGAATAGGTGTATTATAAACTACCGCGAAACTGCATGAAAATGATTGTAGGTGACGCAAACGCAAAGGTGGGAAGAGAAGAAGTTTATGTTAGGACGATTGATAAAGAAAGTTAGCACGAATATAGTAATGATAATGGGATCCGTCTGATAAACTTTGCCATCTCGAAAAACCTGATTAACCTGATTAAAAGCACTACGTTTAGACATAAGGATATTCATAAATATACTTGGACATCACCGGATTCGCAAACACGAAACAAAATCGATCATCTCTTGATAAAGCATAACTGGCAAAGCAGTATAATTAATGTAAGGTCTTATCGTTGAGCAGAATGTGGGTCGGATCATGAATTAGTAATCGCGAAACTTCGACAAAAACTAAATATAAAAAAGAGAAAAGAAAACCGTTTCTATTTTGAGAATTTTAATTTAGGAAAAATTAAAAAATCCATCAATTAGAACCCAATCCGAGCTGAATGTTAAGAATAAGTTTGAAGCAATAGAGCTTTCTGGGGAGGAACGCGAGGATATTGACAAGTTATGGGTAGAGATTAGGAATAATAATAAAGCGGTCGGTAACTCGTGTCTAGGAAAAAAGAAAAATAAGAATAACAAACCGTGGTTTGATGAAGATTGCTTAAACATGTGCGAAAAAAGAAAAGCTGCTGAATTAAAAGCTCTAAATAATCCTAACGAAGGCAATCTGGAATACTTTCGAACCTCAAAGATTGAAACGACAAAATTGCTCAAAAATAAAAAAAAAGGAGTATCTTAAAAATAAAATAATATAAATAGAAACTAATAGAATCAAAAATAACGTAAGAGACATGTACAAAGGTATAAACAGATCACGTAAATGGTTAGGGCCCATCATGTATGGAATTAGGGATGATAATAACAATATTCTGACCGATCCGGTTGACATATTGAATAAGTTTAAGGACCACTTTGACAATATTTTAAATACGGGAAATTATGATCTGTGTCCTCCTTCTGAGTACCAGAGTGCTGAACCGTTACTGGAAGTACCGAGTAAAGAGGAAGTTGAAGTTGAATACCTATCGGAAAATTAAAATCTTATAAAGCAGCGGGAACCGATAATATTCCTACTGAACTAATTAAGGCATCCGGGGAAGCTGGAGTTTCTAAAATACATCGGTTGGTTTAAAAGTTCTGGAAGAATGAGAAATTACCTGAAGAATGGAAAGAATCTATTCTTATTCCGATTCACAAATAGGGTCCGAGGACGGACTGTAATAACTATCGAGGAATCTCACTCCTTCTGATATGTTATAAAATATTCACTTTAATCTTAACCAGTCGAATCACGGAATACGCCGAGGAAATTATCGGAGACTACCAATGCGGATTTAGACGGAATCGTTCGACTATTGATCAAATATTTTCTTTACGGCAAATATTAGAGAAAAAATTGGAGTATAACGGTATTGTTCACCAGCTGTATATAGATTTTAAAAAGGCTTACGATTCTATTGACCGCCAGAAACTGTATAATATTCTAATCGAGCAGGGGATTCCAAAAAAACTAGTAAATCTAGTCAGGATGTGCTTGACGGAGACACTCAATAAAGTTAGAATCGGTAATAATTTGTCCGAAAAATTTGAGGTTCGTTCGGGCTTAAAACAGGGGGATTCTCTTTCGCCTGTCCTGTTCAATTTGGCATTAGAACATGCCATTAGGGAGGTAATGCGAACCGAGAAAGGGTTGGATCTGGGCGGGACAACATCCGTGCTGGGCTATGCTGATGATCTGGTACTGTTAAGCGAAGACGTTGAAACTATAAAACTAAATACGACAACGTTAATGAAAGCCGGTAAAGAACTAGGACTCGAAATAAACGTGGATAAAACAAAATATATGGTTAGCTGCAAAAATGGCGATACTACTGGTGATATCGATATAGATGGTAATATGTTTGAACAGGTAGATAAATTTAGGTATCTAGGTTCTACGATAACTAGAAAAAACGAAATTGAAGAAGAGATTAAGGTTAGACTGAAGGCGGGAAATGCTTGTTATTTTTCTGTGACAAAACTACTTAGTTCGCGCCTCTTGTCCCGGAACTTAAAAATTAGAATCTATAAAACAATTATCTTGCCTACAGTTCTTTATGGATGCGAAACTTGGCCGCTTACATTAAGGGATGAGCAGCGTCTTAAGGTTTTTGAAAATAAAGTATTGCGTAGAATATTCGGACCGAAGAAGGATGAGTTAACCGGAGAGTTCAGACGGTTACACAACGCCGAATTGCGTGAGCTGTATCCGGGTAATATAATTGAGGTAATTTCATCGCGGCGAATCAAATGGGCTTGTAAAGTTGTTGGCTTAGTAACGAGAGAATTCCTAAAAGGTTAATATTTGCTGTGCCGAATGGTAAGCGTCCGAGGGGTAGACCGAAGCGAAGGTGGGAAGATTGCATTAAAGCCGATCTGAAGGGACTGGGTTTGGACGGCGAACGGTGGAGGGAGGTGTGTAATAAGCGATTGGTGGTGTCGGCATCGAACCTTCGGGTTCGCTAAGCCTTTTATTATTATTATTCATTATGTTTATCAATTTCCATCAACATGTTTCTTGATTAAACTAAAAACAAACAAAAAACATTTTTCGTTCGATTGAAGTTTCCTGCTGTTTGGTACCCTTAGAAAGTAGGATTTGGGGGGACCGCCTACTCCCCATCTAGGTGCACCACTGACAAAGGCACACCGATAAATGAATAAATATAACATAAACTAAAAAAAAATATATATATATATAACATTAAACTATTAGAACCTTTTTTTTTTATAAAATTATATTTTATTTCAAATATTATGGAAGATTATATTATATTTGTATTAATTAATTATGTTTATAAATTGTTTATTTATTGTTTAAAAATGATAATATAAATATATAATATATAAAAAAAAACAGAACGTATATTATTAGTAGAAGAAAGAACAAGAAAGCGAAATGAAAATAAAAGCGCACTTTATAAATAAATACATAACAAGTAAAACTATTTTAAAAAATGCTCTAAAATAATTTTTAGTAAAATTATGATTACAAAAACTTGATTTTTAAAATATAAATTTTGAGTAGTATGGTCCGAAAAGACTAAATTTTGAACGAGGATTTTGAACCACTAATTTTTACTACCATTAAAATTAATATTGTTAGTAACATGTTATCAGTGCACATTTAATAAAATTCTATAAATCATATACCATTTGAAAAATTTACAATGAACCATTTCTTCCAATTACCATTCCTTCAAATTTACAAATGAACGAAATAGCCTCCAATATCGATACAAAAATAATGCCTATCATAGACTAAAATAAATAATATCTATTCAATAATTCATATTATACTTACATTTAATACAAATTAACTTAAAACAGCTAAGAAAACTGAAAAGATTCCTTCAGTGCTGCCAGTTCTAGACCAATAAGCCGACTGAGGTTTAGTTGTTGTTTCTGAATCAATTAATCGATATAGGTTCGATTCCCCATTGATTTTAATGTATCAACTATTTATTTAAATTACTGCATCGTTTACATTCTTCAAATGGGGGTCTGTTTTTAATTACTCCCATTAACAGGATAATTAATTAAGAAATTAAACAGTTTAAACGAATATTACAAACAGTCGTTCAATTATTTCAATCAAATATACTATGGTCCATCCAGTCGTAGTTGGAATAAATAAACCCGTTTAACAACAAATAAACAAGTACGATTCGATGGAATAGATTCTTGATATTTTCAAAATACATTATATTATCTAGCTAATAGAGGAGATATGCTCTTTTACTGATATTTTTGGTGAAGAAGATATCTAACGTATTGGGTGTCGAGAAGTGGAGAATATTGATCTTTCAGGTTGCGCTAGTTAATTTATTGACCTTATTATTGCCGGCCTGTCTTGAGGTCGAGGCCACGTGTCTCAAGTCAGAAATTGGTGTTTCTTCATTTATCTTCATTTTTCTTTATTAAGGGATTCAATAGCTACATAACCCTAAAGCTCCGTTTTAATCGGCAAAACATAGCGAGAGCAGGTGACCGTAATAGGAGCGAAATTTCCGATGAAAAAAAACCGAACATTAAAAATTTAGCATAATTAATAATTAAAAATATAATTATTTTAAATATGAAATTCTATGCTTTTCCATTAAAATACACTCGAAGGCCCCTTTCACATGCTGACAATTTTACCGGTCAGATGTCATAAAAATGTCATAAATAAAATTAATAGTAAGGTGGCGGCTTGCACTACTAAATGTACCAGTAATAGACTCATTACTAATAATCGACAGTTTTCAATTCACTAACAAATAATAAGCTTTTTACGCCCAAACGATAGAGCAAATATGAGTAGATTCGCAGTTAAAACACTTAAGAGGATAATGCCTTAGCCACATATAGCCACATGTTGTTTTATACCCTATATTTATATAGCTACATTTTGTTTTATACCCTGGAGCTCAATATTCTCCACTTCGTAATTTCGGCCCAAAAATCGACCTGATCACAGACGAAGATTTGAATGTAAATTACTAAAGTGTATGTTATTCTGAGTAAAAAGAACCTTGTCTGCCGTTCCAGAGCCGCTGCTTTCAAAAATGGTGGCTGATTTAAAGAATATCAGACCAGTAACTTAAGGATCGGTCTAATTCTTTTGAAAAAATGGTGAAAATTCTGGTGAAAAAAATGGAAAAATGTTTTTTTTTTTTTTTACAACTTGTTTATATTGGTTTAAAAATGTAAAAACCAAAATTGCTAATGCAGACCACCAAGGGAAAATGTTTTACAGCCAAAAAAGCAAGATTTTTTCTTTTTTCAGCTTGTCTGCCATCCCGGAGCAAAAATAGTGGCTGATATAAAGAATATAAGGCCAGTAACTTGAAGATCGGAATGGTAAATTCATTTGGAAATTTTTTTTATTTTTTTAAGCTTGTATAGATGGATTTAAACATTTTAAAACCAAAATTGCTGATGCTGGCTACCAAAGAAAAACTTTTTACAGTCAATAAATCCAGATTTTTTCGATTTTTTTTGGGGTGTTGTTTCACCTGTAACTTTTGAACGATGCATCGAAGCGAAAAATACACTCTTTAAAAAATTAAATAACGTTAAATTTTGCGTCGAACGAGTACCTAAATTTAATAATTTAGTTAAGTGGTAAGGTAGAAAACTACGGTGAACCAACGCTAATTTTTACCAAATTTGTCAAAAACTGAGACAAATTACTATAAACGGCGCTGTAGCTTGGAAATCAGTTCCCTAAGAAGAAAAAAAACACACAATTAAAGTTATAGAGCAACAAATTTTGTGCCCACTGAGTACTAACAGTTATTATGTTGGTCGATTATATATCTCGAATCGGGAGTCGTCATTTCTTCATGAAATTCTGTTTCTTTCGACACATCATTTCTCAAAATCCTTTGCTATGGAAAGATCACAAATATTTTCATTACCAAGTTGCAGCCATCACTATATTCGAGCGGAGTAAGCGACCTATATTAAAAATGTCAGTAATCAGTGGACACAAAATTTGATGCCCTATAACTTTGATTCTATGGGTTTTTCCTCTTAATGGACGTATTTCCAAGCTACAATGCCATTTATTGTAATTAGTGTTGCCCAAATGCGAGACCGAGACGAGTCTTGGTCTTGGAAACTCAGTCTTGGTCATGGTCTTGGTCTTGCGCAAGAGTAAGTAACACTGTTGCAGTTACTTATTAGCTTATTACTATAGAAATATTACTGTAATTTTTTAGATAAGAGAAACGTAATTAAGCTCGAATGAAAAATTAGAGGACTTAAAAGCAAAAGTATATTGGTTATACCAATTATTAACAAAAATTGTCGAGTAATAGAAAATATTTTGCCTTAATTTTTATTTTTAAAAATCGATTTTTTTTTTTACCAGTCCTGGTCTTGGTCTTGCAAATCGCACAACACTAATTGTAATTTGTCTCAGTTTTTGACAAATTCGGTAAAAACCAGCGTTGGTTCACCGTTGTTTTCTACTTTAACACTTAACCAAATTATTTATTGATTATTTGTTTATTGATAAATATTACAATCTGTCTCAATAAAGGACATTTATAATAGAGTTCTGAGAGCACATTCACACCATATTTACAAATTCAAAAAAATAAGCTAATTTCAAATAATATAAAGCTATAAAATATCATAGTGAAGGAAGAATATAAATAATAGTAATAATAGAATGAAAATGAATGAATAAAATAGAATTTAAAAATAAAAGTAATGAAAATAAACATCTTAGATGCAGGCATACCTATTTATACTATTTACAGTCGGCCATGGGTACTCCGATACATACTTATTCCAAGGCAAGGCTTCAGGAGATCCCTGCGCTTCTTCCTCAACCATTACCAAATTATGAAGTTTAGGTACTCGTTCGACTCAAAATTTAACGTTATTTAATTTTTTTTTTAAGTATATTTTTCGCTTCGATGCATCGCTTAGAAGTTACAGGTGAAAAAACAAAAAAAGATGGAAAAAAAACTGGATTTATTGACTGTAAAAAGTTTTTCTTTGGTGGCCAGCATCAGCAATTTTGGTTTTAACATGTTTAAATCCATTTATACAAGTTTAAAAAATATAAAAAATTCTCAAATGAATTATGAATTTACCATTTCGATCATCAAGTTACTGGCCTTATATTCTTTAAATCAGCCACCATTTTTGAAAACAGCGGCTCCGGGATGGCAGACAAGGTTCATTTTAATTGAATGAGGTTCCCTAATAATTTTTCATAAGGAGATAAGTTGGAAATTCTGATTCATTCATCCATAGTTCTCCATTTTTTAATATGAAACTGTACAGAATATATTTTGAGTTTTTTGATTATATAAAAACCTATTGATTCCAAACCCTGAGTAGTTATTACTGGTGCAATATAAGCTGTCGGAATTTCCGAAGTTTTTAATGAACAATTAACTATTTGACAGTATGAAAAAAATTCGATAAGATTAAATATGCTATAAATTAAATCCATTTGCAAAGAAACACCGCCCTGAACTAAAGCTGTAGTTCATATACAGACCTGGGCAAAACGTATTTTAAATATATATTTTTTTTTATGGTATCAAAACTGGAGGATTAAAATAAACTTCAATAAATCTCATCAAATTACCTTTACTCTTCGTCGTAAACCTATGACTTCCTGTCCTACAGTATTCTTTAACAATACGCCACTTATCCCTGTTGACCAAATACGATACCTAGGACTCCACCTTGACAAACGACTCACTTGGAACCCCCATACCAGACTCAAACGACTAGAAACCGCCAGACGTTTCCGAATACTCCAGCACTTACTAGACAAACGCTCTAAACTGCCAACTATTTACAAAAGACTCATATATATTACTATAATAAGGCCTATTTGGACTTACGGGATCGAGCTTTGGGGCTCTACTAAACCATCAAATTCCTCTCGTATCCAATCCCTACAATCCAAAATCCTTCGTAAAATCCTTAATGCTCCCTACTTTGTCACAAATAAAATCATCCATATGTTTCCGATTTTGCTCAATCCAGATACCTGTCCTTTCATAATAAACTTCTGAACCATCCGAATCCTCTCGTTTCCAACCTTGCTTCCTCTTCTATTCCTGATAACCCTCCGAGGCGTCTGAAAAGAAGATGGCCTCGGGACCTTCTAAGATAGAAATATAGTTGGAGTGCTACCAATGGGTAGTTTCTCTTCATGTTGTACATGCCATGTTACTTGTTCATATTTACTTGTTGTATTTATTATTAATTACAGATGTAAATTTCGTTAAAAAAAAAAAATATATATATATATATATATATATATATATATATATATATTATTTTAAAATACAGTATTTAAAAGACAAAGTATTTTGTGTTTTCAAAATACAATACATTTTAATTAAAAAATATTTAAATAGTGTTTAGAAAATGTTTTTCAAATACTTAATACTTAACTTATTTTGTATTTTAATTACTAAAAACATAATACAAATACAAAATACTTTCTGGAGGATAATCGGCCTATAATACAAGGAACCTACTCTATTTGGTAATTTTATTTTGTGTATATAAAAACTGTATTTAAAAAAGAAAATACCGTTACAAACTATTTATTTTATATTTTACTTCTTAAAATACAAAAAAAAAGTATTTTATTTTGTATTTTAAAATACTTTATTTGAAATACTGCCCAAGTCTGGTTCACATTAATGTTGAAAATTCTCACTCTTGAAGTGTCTATTAACGGTACGGTTACCTTAAATGATAGAATGCTAGCAACGTTTTTGTTTAATCGGAAGAAGTAAAACTACCAATCCTTTAGATTTATAGTATTTACCATCCCAAAACAAGGAATGAACGTCTGTTACCACGGGTAAAGGACTACTATTATTACATAAAATATTAATAAATATATATATATAATATTTAAAATACATAATATACGTAACTATTATACATATGTAAATGTATATTTTTGCTTATATAAAAATGTAGAGCTGCATAATAACTAAAAATACGAAAGTCATGTCAACTTTTGAAGGGCCAAAGATAAAATATTTATATTTATAATAATATATTTATAAAATATATATTATTGAAGAAAATTTAACGTTCAACAACTTTCTTAGTAAAATTAAAAGATAAACAGCTCGCTAATGAAATACAGATATAAACTCGAGGCAATCTTTTTTTTAATCCCTAACTTAGAAATTTATGAGGCCGGATGTCTGAGAAACTATCCAAGATAGCGAAACAATGAATATAATCAATTCTGCCGAAAAATGACTCAGCTTTAATTTTATATATAACATCATCGGCCACAGAACTTATAGTTCCCCTATGGCGGCGGTAACAAAAAAGCGGAAAACCGAAAAAAAGTGAATTTAAATTATAATTTCCGACTTCGTATATGGGATAACTGGCTTTCCTTACATGTTGTAGGATGTTAAATACTATACATCTAAAGGATTGGCAGTTCTACATCTTCCAGTTAAATAAAAGCGTTGCTCTTTATCAATTTAAAAAAAAAATTATTATTAATTTTAAGAATTTAGTTGTTTCAATTGTTTTCACTTTTTATCACATTATTTTGCCGTGAATTTACCTCTGTATGAACTAGCTTTCCTGAAATTTAAAAGATTATCTTTATTAAAATTATAATTTAATTAAGAAAACCTTACCAGGGCAAAATTTATTTCATAAAAACGTATATTATTGAAAATTTTTAAAAAACTTGTGATACTTTTAAAACCTTAATCTAATATTCATTAATTGTAGTAAATATTTTTTTTTTTTTTTTTTAATGAAGAAATATAATAATTTGTCACGTGGACAATAATTATAGTGAGATATGAACACATTCACACCTCATGTAAGTATTAACTAAAAATTATTAAACAAAACAATTTTAAATTTGAATATGAATATCTTGGATTTTTGTATAGAGTTTATGATCAGTTATCATATTTACAACTTACTGGAATTGGAATCTGCAAACCAGATAAAAAAATTATTATCTTTAAAAAATTTATTACTGAAATCGAAGATAATGGTGACATATCAGAATTCTATATTACTTATTCACGGCTATGAATTGAATTGTGTTACGGAATTTATGACCTAATGGTTTCTAGGAATAACTTTAAAAAAGAAATATTCTCAAACTGAAATATTTTACTTTATCTCTTGTAGAAGTTATGCCGAAAATATAAAATAAAAAAGAATCATTTTTAAGATAAATCATTTCAGATGTATCTATATAATTGTAAAATATAATTTTCAATTGGAATTTTTGGTACACCATTTTTGTAGAAAAGTTTACATATTTATAAACGATTCCCTATAATAAATTAAACATGGCAGAAGAACCTCACGAAATTAAGCACCTTCCGAATTAAAACTGAATAACTTTCTTTTGGTCGGTAAAATTCTTAGCGTGTTTTTATTATTAAAACACTTTATTCAGAAATATTACAATTTGTCACAGTTTAAGGACACTTATAATAGAGTTCAGAGATTGCATTCATACCGTATATACAAAAATATAAATAAATAAAGTAATAACAAAAGAATAAGAAGAAAGAACAAAAGAGTAAAGGAAAAAAAAAAATATATATATATATACACATAAGTAAATAAAAATAGATATAAAAGTAAAACAAACACCTTATATAAAACATACCTATATACATTATTTACAATTTGCCAGGTGATCTCCGAACCAATCCTGTCCCCTCCACATGTGGAGGGAAAAGGGAGGCTTAGGAGATCCCTACGCTTCTCCCTCAGCCACTTCACTGGTATTGTAAACCAGCGGAGGATGAGTAAGAGCTTAGCGTGTAAATATGGATTGTTTACATCGCAGCGTTTTTACAAAATTATTTTGTATTTTCATAGCACGCAGGAAAAAAAAAAAATATTAACCTACAAAGTTAACAGAATTATGACGTTTTCTTGTAAAATTAAAATACGACATACCGTCGTCTCTACTTACATAATAAATAAAAAATAACATAATAAAAGAAAAAATGGATATATATTTTTATTTTTATTTATGTATCTTTATCAAAATATAAATAATCAATAAATAATATTTTGAAGCAAAATATCGTTGTTTATTTATTGACTGAACCTCTAAGAAACTGAAACTTTAAGCGCTTAAGAAAAAAAGAGAAAAAAAAAATACATATATACATATATATAGATAGATAGATATATATATATATATAAGTTAAGGTACGGAGCGGGACAGTATTAGCGTTAATACCAAAAGCATTTATGTAAACAACTCAGAATGTATATATAGAGGATTATAAGGAGCAATAAAGCAGTCTTGATTCCAACTTCATGCGTTTTATTTGTTGAACCTTTACTTTTTTTTAAGTGTTTTAAGTCCGCTACGTTTAACTGGTGCCGAAAACCGGGACGGTGAGAGTGCAGAGGTACGTTTTTTTTTTAAACCAGAGGAGAACCGTTACGAGGATGCCTGAATTTGACTTAAGGCAGCCGGCTCCCATGAATGTGCCAGAGATCCCTCCGTTACCGCAGGGAACCTTTGCCGCGGCGCATGCGAATGCGATAGAATAGATGAAAATCAGGGTAGCCAGTTCATAGGACCTTAGGGAGGCTGTATCCGATCTCGAGCGCTTCACTGGAGAAATAGGTGAGCTAAATCATTTTTTAAAGGGCGGAGATCGACTCGTGGCAAGAATAAACGCAAAAATCGATGAGAACCTCGTCAACGCTGGGGATGCGGAGGCCCTTAAGGCGGCTCTTGTGTGCAGGGTAAAACGTAGTATCCTGAACCACACCCAGGCAGATGAAGAGACGCCGTGGGAAACGGTACAGGAGAGACTGAAGAAAGCCTACGGCGGTGGCAGATGGACTACAGAAGAAGACATCTATCAGATGTTCCGCGAGGTGAAGTCTTCACGGCAGTCCAACGGACAGTATGCGGCAACAATCGTAGCTCATTACAACCGGGAGATGCTCACCGAGAAGATGCGGGAGACAGCTGGCGCTCCGGAGGTATACTGAAGGTGCAACTGGCGAAAGAAACTGGGAAGAAAGATGGCTTACCCTGGGAACGTTCGTTTATGGAATGCGCCCAAGAAATGGTAGATTCCAGTGCTCGAGATGAAGAAGCCCGGTTAGAGGTGGAGGAACCAGGATGGAACAGAGTGCTCTATAGGAGACCTAGAAGTTCACCAACGACCTGGAGAAGGAGAGAGCCCGCATACAACGGGAGAGAAAAGACCACCGGAGCTGAACGAAGACCAGGACAAGGTAGAGCAAGAGGTAGCCAACAGAGAAAGGACAGGAAATGCCACGGTTTTGGAAAGAGCGGACACCTGGTGGCACAGTGTCCCCGCATGAAATGTTTTGAGTGCGGGACGGAGGGACACATCGCGAGGCAATGTCCGTACATATATTCCAGAAGAGGCTCACAAAGGGTTGAGCCGATGGAGGTAAATGCCCAGGAATTGAGGAGAAGAAAGATACACGCAAGGAGGAGTGAGTCATCAAGAGACTCGTCGGATGAATCCATGGCCACGGAGACAGAAGAAGAGATAGAGGACCCAGTAGGCCGGGAGAACGAGAGGAGTCGAGGAAGAAGCAGCGGAAGGAGTGGACGCCGGCAAACCGTGGAGAGGATCTGAGGAGAGTGTCAGGCGAGGGGTGACCGCACGCTAGTAAGTTATAACATCAGAGGTAAAAGCTGCCTACCTATAATAGAGGTGGGAGGAGTGCGATGCCTGGTAGACACCGGGAGTTCCAATACCATCATGACGCGTGGAGTGTTGGAGAAGCTGTACGATGGAGAGAGGACACTCCAAGTCAAGGTATGTAATTGTAAGCTAATCACCCTGGGTGGCCCGTGTGGAGTAGAAGGGGAAGTGGAGATAGGTTTGAGGAGGTGGGCAGCCAAGGGAGGTAAACTTACGGTGCATGTAGTGGGAGAAATGCCGCGGGAATACCAGGTAATTATAGGATGTGACATGTTGGGGAAGGTGGGCGTGCGAATCGCATATAGAAGGGAGGAGTGGAAAATAAGGATGGGGAGAATCAGGTATACGAGTACGATGGCAATAGAGGGGCATGAGGACCGGAGAGCACGTGTGGGAGCTATAAGTCGGGCGGAGGATTGGAGAGTAGTCGTGAGAAGGGAATTCGAAGACATCTTCTTCAAGGAGGGAGATACATTGGGGGTGACGGGCAAAACGGTGCACGAGATCCCGCTCGAAAGCACGAAAATGTGAGCTACGTGAAAGAAAGGAGGTATCCACAGGCCCTTCGCCAATACATTAGGGAAGAGTTGGAGAGTCTAAAGGAGCAGGGGATAATTGTCGATAACACGTCGCCGTATAATAGCCCGCCATGGGCAGTTAAGAAGAAAAGCGCGCCCGTAGTGGATAAGGAGAAATACCGCGTGGTAATCGATTACCGCAAACTTAATGAGAATACTGTGGATGAAAAATACCCAATCCCGAAGTTTGAGGACATTTTAGATCGGTTAAGCGGGGCAACGGTATTCAGTACTCTTGACTTGAAAGCGGGATATCATCAGATTAGGATGCTTCCGGAAGATCAGTTGAAGACAGCATTCACGTTCGAGAGGGGGCATTACGAATTAACGAGAATGCCGTTTAGTCTCAAGATAACGTTCCACGATAACCTATAACGTTCCAGCGGCTAATGGATGAGTTCCTAAGGGGAATTGACGAAGGGATGTGCCAAATTTACATGGACAACCTGTTGGTATTTAGTAAAAACGAGGCGGAACACGTAGAGCATCTACGTAGTGTATTTGAGAGAGTCAGACAATTTGGACTGAAACTGTTAAGCGAGAAATGTTTGTTAGGGCAGGACCACATAAAGTTTTTAGGGCACACGATCTCGAGTGAAGGAGTCAAACCTGGCGCGCGGAAAGTGGAGGCGATTAAGAAGATGGCAATACCTCGGGATGTAAAAGGGATCCGCAGATTGTTGGGAACCCTTAATTATTATCGACGATTTGTGCCCGAAATGGTGGAATACCTCGTACCCCTCAACAATTTACTAAAAAAAGGCAGCAAGGTGATAATAACCCCCCTAATGGAAGACAACATTCGAAAATGCATGGCGAGGCTGCAAGAGGAGCCAGTATTAGCATTTCCGGATTTTACGAAAGTGTTTACGATCACAACGGACGCTAGCTAATACGCGTTGGGGGCTGTGTTATCCCAGGATGGAAATGGGGGCATCGCCCCGTAGCATATGTCAGCAGGCGACTTACGGATGCAGAGTCGCGATACAGTGCGCTGGAGAGGGAGCTGTTAGCGATCGTATGTGCTATCGACCATTTTAGACCATATGTTTTTGGGAGGAAATTCCGCGTGCAGACGGACCATAGACCCCTACAATGGGTAGGCAAACTAAAGGAATCCTCGGCTAGAGTCACACGCTGGAAGGAGATTCTTAACCAGTACAACATGGACATTGTGTACAAGCCCGGAAGAGAGAATGTGGTGGCGGATTGGCTATCGAGAGCGCTAACTATGAATGCCATAGAGGAGGATACAGCGGAATCATCGGGAGGCGTGAGACGATTCCTGAGGGACTGGACGCCAGAGGGAGAGAAGGTACAAGCGGTGGAAGAAAATGTGGATGGAGTTGATACCCAACCAGAAGAGAGTCCAGCGGAAGAGAGGCCAGTGGACATGGAAGAACGGGAGGAAATCGTCAACGATAAGAACCGCCAGATCATCTGGAAGACCAGGACGTCGGGTCTGATGAAGATACTATTTAGCAAGTACGGCAACAGCCGAATAACAACCATTTGGTCACAACCAGGGGCCAGCGTGGACCAGATCTGCAGAGCTCTCAAAGACGCGTCTAAAGTTAGGAAAATTCACCACTTATATGTGGGGAATGAAACGATTTGGGAGAAGATAAAGAGGCTATGGTAGATGAACGATTAGGGATGGATAGGACGTTCATTCGTTGCAAACTGATGGTTGATACAGTGCGGGATGAAGAGCAGCAGAAGGACATAACACTCGCTTATCACCAGGGCAAGACCAACCACCGCGGGGCGCAGGAGACGTTTCAAGCGTTACATCGGAAATATTTTTGGTGGGGGATGAAGAAAACGATCGCAGAGCTCATAGGGTCATGCAGAGTGTGCGCGAGCACAAAGTACGATAGGCACCCCCCAAGAACGATGCAAGAGGAGACACCCACGGTCGATGCACCACTAAGCGACTTGCAAGTGGATACGTTCACGTGGAGAGGGTATAAGTCTGTCACGCTCATAGACCTCTTTAGCAAAGCGGCAATGGCGTACCTGGTACAGGAGCGATCAGCAGAGGCAGTCTTAGGAGCCCTCCAGACGTGGTTCCAATGTTACGGAGTACCCGATCGCATAACATCCGACGGGGGCAGAGAGTTCGACAATGCTAAAATCAGAGAGGAAATGAAGAACGTAGGTGTCAGGTGGCATCTTAATACTCCAGGGCACCCCAAGAGCAGGGGAAGTATAGAGAGACTGCACAGCACTCTTAGTGACCATCTAAGGGTGTATCAGGTGGAAAAAGGATTGTAACCGGATGTGGCAATGCGGAAGGCGGTGGCAGCGTACAACCATTCTATACATACGGCAACAGGGTTCTCTCCATTCGAAATTCTCTTCGGATTACGCGGGCGGCAACGAGACTGGGGAGGTACAGCTGCAGATGAGCAAATGACAGAAAGAATGGTTAGTAATAAAATGGAACTGGGTAATCTCTGGGGGAAGGTTAAGAACAAAATAGAGGGGGAAAAGCGCAAAAGGGTGGCGCGGGAAAATCTCAAAGTGAAGGAAGTAACAGGGGGGTTGAAAATCGGGTCCATAGTGTATCGCAAATTAGGCTCGAATAGGGGAAAGGAAATGCGGAGATATGAGGGTCCATTCAGGGTGATAGTCATTAGAGAGCATAATGTGGTAACGATTGAGAGTGTTAACGAACCAAAAAAACGAAGGACGGTTCACATAGAACAATTAAAATTTCCGATTACACAGTCACAGCAACCTTAGAACTGGAGTGCCCTCGTCTCCGGAAAGAAGATTTTTTTTTTTTGTTTGTTTGTTTTTGTATATAGTGTTCTTACATAACTTTGTGTATATTTTGAAAGGAAAGCGCAAATGCAGTGAAATACGTCCTTCATTTGTGAGAAAAATGTATAGAGGAAAGTGTGTTATTTTTTTTATTTCTTTTTTTTTATATATAAGGAATATTTTTGTTTGTGTTTCATTAGATTAGGTTGTAAGTACTGAACACTCCGTACCTGTGTTATAATGTGAGCAAGAGAACCTTGTCGTTTTACATATAAGAGTTTTATTTTTGTTTTGATGTCTTTTTATTTTTTTTTTAGTTTACGAAGAATATCCGTAAACTGGTGGGGGGAGTTAAGGTACGGAGCCAGACAGTATTAGCGTTTATACCAAAAGCATTTATGTAAACAACTCAGAATGTATATATAGAGGATTATAAGGAGCAATAAAGCAGTCTTGATTCCGACTTCATGCGTTTTATTTGTTGAACCTTTACTTTTTTTTAAGTGTTTTAAGTCCGCTACGTTTAACTTATATATATATATATATATTGAATTACAGTTTCTGTAACTAAGACATTCAAGGAATATCTACTATCATATAAAAAAAAAGAAATACAAAATCCATATCCATTAAAAAAAGTCTATTTTATATACGAATTTATATATGAAGATTGAATTCTTAAAAAAATCTGTATGCTTAATTCCTAGGCCTTGGATTTTAAGGATTTTTCTTTTTTTTCTGTTTATAAGAAAATAGAGTTCTCAACAGATCTATGCCTATCTTTATTAGTAGACTTAAAATACAAAATCCTATAGTATTAATTTTATGTATTTTGTAATTTTGATCAATAATAATTTTTTTTTTTGCAATTGTTTCACTAAAACAGATTTTATTTTTTTCAATTTGCATAAAACAAATCTGGTTTTCATTTTCGCTCAAAAAACATCTATTCCCGGATCTTCATTCAGTCTTTGAAGTAAAAAAAAAAAAAAAAAGAAAAGAAAAATCTACGTAATATTCAGATATTTGTCTATAAAACATTAGTAAGTAATATCTTGAAAAAAGCACCAGCGTTTTGAGTTTGAGGAAGTTACCGATTTCCAACTTTGATTCATTGAAAGATTTGATATTTATTTACGAAAATACTTTCTTAAACCGCTGGACGTTATACCTTTTGTCATTTTTTGTTTTTCGTGAGGTTGGTATTTTTGTACTTAGCAGCGTTAATTGCTCATTTGTAGTGTATAAAATGTCAAAAGGGGGTTTATCCCTAAAATATAAGTTAAAGACGTGAGTTATTGAATAAAAGATACTTCAAACACATCCAGACATGGACAAAGGGACGTCGCGTGGGCAGGACGACCGAGGCGAGCGCCCCCTGGCACCGATGCCAGGGGGCGCCTTGAATTGGAGACAAACATTAAATCCTATTAACAGAGGACCCGATTTATATAAGAGTTGACTAAGAAAGTATGTAGTTTTCAGAAAAAATATATAAACAATTAAAAAAAATTCTCTCAATCTACTAAAAGTAAAAATAACGCGTGCTTGTGTCATAGTCTGATATTGTATGCGAACCTTAATATTTTTTTTTTTTTTGCACTTACATATATTTATCCGCACCTGTCAATTATAACTATTGACAATCAGCAGATGTGCTGGCACAGTCATGAGAAAAAAAATTATAATAAAACAATAAAATAAAATAAAAAATAAATAAAATGGCTTGATAGGCATGAGGAAAAGCAATACCCAGCGGCATCCTTCCCATGGCTTTTACTTACTTACATACAATTACGTAAGTAGGACCCTCATCCAGACCCTTTTCAGTCGTCTTCTGGAGTTCTCTGGCATAATAGTCGTGGCCATTTAATTAATTAGCTGGTTGGAGTGTCCATGTAATTTATTATGGAATCGTTTGTAGTAAGTTCGTATGTGTTCATTGATCGTTGGCATGTGTAAGTCAGTGTGTAAAGTGTTATTATTCACGCACCAGGGTGCTTGGGTAATTAGTCTTAGTATCTTAGACTGAAAAGTTTGAAGTCGTTTTATGTGTGTTGGTTTTGCAATTCCATATATTTGTAGTCCATAAGCCCAGAGAGGTTTTAATAGGTATGTATACATATTTAATTTCTGTCTTGCTTTTAATTTAGAATGTCGTCTTAGTAATGAATGCAATAGTTTTAATCTGTGATTTAATGATGCACGTTTTTTCTTTACATCTGGACCCCATGTCATTCTTCTGTCAAACGTCAGGCCTAGGTATTGTACTCTATCTGTTTGTGGAATCGGTATGTTGTCTAAGTATACAGCAGGTCATGTTTCTAGTCTTAGAGTAAATGTAATGTGTTGTGACTTTTGATAATTTATTTGAGTTTTCCATAGTTTACACCAATCGTTAATTTTTTGTAAGTGATGTTGTAGGTTAAGTGATGCCTGTGTAGGATTATCGTGTCTAGTAATGATAGCAGTGTCGTCTGCGTAGGTTGCTGTAAGTGTGTGGATACTTTGAGGAATGTCATGTGTGTATGTTATGTACAGTAGTGGGGCGTAGGAGGTACGCCAGCTAAGATAGGTCGAATTGAGGATAGACCTGAACCGTGCCGAACGGAGAAAAATCTGTCTGAGAGAAAGAAATGGAGAATTAAGTAGTAGGTTGGTGGAAGTATGGTCTTGAGTTTGAAGAGAAGCCCCTGATGCCATACTTTGTCGAAAGCTTGGGCGACACTCAGAAATACTCCGGTTGCATATAGTGTTCGCTCTAGTGCTGTCGATATGTAGTCAGTTACCCTGTGTAATTGTTGTGTTGTTGAATGTAATTTTCGAAACCCGAATCGATGGTCAGGAATAATCTGTTTGTCTGTTAGTATATGTAATAGTCGTGAGTATAATAGTTTTTCAAATAATTTAGAACACACTGGAAGCAAACTAATCGGTCTATATGAAGAAGGATTGTTAGTTTCTTTATCTGGCTTTTTAATCATGGTTATATGAGAGTATTTCCACTGTATTGGAAATTCTGTGGTCCTAAGAATGCAATTGAAGATTGTGGTGAGAAACAATAGAGCTTTCCTTGGCATTTGCTGGAGCGCCTCAGCATTTATCAAGTCATGACCAGGGGTTTTTCTTTTCGGTAATTGTCTAATTGCTTGTGCAACTTGTGATGGTGTGAAAGGAGGTGGTGGTAGTGTGAGCTGTAGTGGTATGTCTCAGTTATTTTGTACGAAAATATCATGTTCTGTATTAACGAAGTCCGTATGTGATTTAAAAACAGAGGAAAGATGAGTAGCAAAGAGTTCAGATCTTTCTTCGTCCGAAACAGCCCAAGAACCATCCTCTCTTCGTAGGGGTGCTGACACCTCACGATGCTTTAAAAGATTCCTCGTGTGTCTCCATAAACTTCCATCGTCTGTCGAAAGGTTGTTAATAAAATTGTCGTAGTTAGCGCTTTTGAATTTTTGAATATGTCTTTTAAGTTCGTTGTTCAATCTGTTAAAAGTTTGTTTGTCTGAAGGAAGTCTATTAGTCTGCCACACTTTACGAGCTCTTCTCTTTGCCCTGATTAAGTCCCTTATGTACATAGGATAATGGGGCAAGTTCACTGCTCTTTGTGACCTAGATGTTGATGAGGACCATGCTGCATCTTGTATACTTTTTGTAAATGTTTCAACGGCTTCTTCTAGTTTCCCTTGATTTTTAATTGAACCTGGAACAGAAATATTGGTGTTCAAATGGTCTCTATATGCGTCCCAGTCCATGCAACCTGTTATGAGCTTAGGTCTCTTTTGTGCTTCAGAAGGCGCGTCGAAGAGAACCATGTGCACCGAGGAGTGATCAGAGCAAAGATCAGAGCTTGTATTGACGGCAAAAGGTACGGTTCTAAGTCCTTTTGTAATAATGAAGTCAAGTAAGTCGGGAGTTTTGCGTCTGGAGGTGGGCCAATAAGTGGGTGAATTTGGAGTTATCGTGTCTAATGAAAGTTCATGGAGGACAGACCAGAGATTTCTGCCTCTAGGAGTAGACAATCTTGAACCCCAGCCTTGATGCTTAGCACTATAGTCTCCACCTGCGATGAAGCATCTTCCGAGACGTTTGAAGAACTCAGAAAACATCGTGGGTGTAAGCTTGTACCTAGGGGGACAGTAAACTGAGGCAAATGTTATAGTGTAGTGTTTAGTGTATAATGTTATTCCTGTTGATTGTATGTCGGGTGTAATGGGTAAGTCTATGGGATTGTGTTTTAGTGAATTTTTTACGAGTATCGCTGTTCCTCCATGTGCAGTTTTGTCTGGATGATCAGTTCTATAAATAGAGTAATCCTGGATGTAAATTTTTAATCGAGGTGTCAGGTGTGTTTCAGTAATGAGTGCTACGTCAATCCGTTTTTCGTGCAAGTATAAGTCAAGTTCAGTACTGTGTTGGGTCAGTCCGTTGGCATTCCACAAAAGAATTGACAGAGAATCCACAGTTAAATTATTGTGGGACATAATTAGGGCACCAGACCTGTGTAAACTGTGATAGCTGTTGAAGAAGAATGAAAAGGGCTGGATTAAGTTATTTAACCCATTAATGATATTAAATAACTGGGAAGAGCTATTATCTACCGGAGGTACCGTCTGGGTAATGCCTCCCCTCATACCTGTACATGTTTTTTGGTTCTGGGGTGCTAAGTTCGATGATGGTTGATTATATTGCTGCTGAGGTCCAGCGATGTTCTGTGGTTCCGCTTGGTTGATCCGCTGCCGTATTGGAGGGAATTCATGGATGCCAGCGGGTCCCTGCGCTGGCTCTACTACTGTGGGACGCTGAAGACGGTTTCTCGCATTGCGCTGAACCCTGAGATCTTTCAGCGTCTGGCAGCCTCTGTAGTTAGCCGGGTGCTGACCACGGCAATTGGCGCACTTAGCGGGAGTCTCTCTAGTTTTTAAACATGAGCTGCTTTCGTGATATTCGCCGCACTTCACACAGCGTGGTCGATGATTGCAATATGCTTTAGTGTGCCCATATTGCTGACACCGAACACACTGAGGAATACATCGCTTCTGACGTGGTTCTTCGATTTTAATGTGAGTGTAATATAAAAACTCAATTTTAAAAATGTCTTCTCTGAATGTCTCTTTTGTAACGTCTACGAAAAACATAGGAAGAGGTTTTTTAAATCGAGATATTACGTTTACCACATTTGTTACTTCATAGCCCATATTTTTAAATTCTTCTCTGATTATCTCGACTGGTGTTCCATGATGGAGATATTTAACAACAACTCTTGGGCACCTGTCCTGTGGGAGTTGGAAGGTGTGAAAGTCCGCGCCTTTATTTCGTAGACTTGAATTTAATTTGCGATATATATCAGGTGTTTGTGGGTAAACAGTGACACCTTTTAATGTTGATTTTGTCTTAAATGTATTAGGGGCAGCTTCATTTTCTAAGAATGAAATTAAAGCATGATAAGTCTCCACACCGTTTATAAAAATTGGTGGAGTTTTATCATTTTGAGGCGGTTGTCTTGATTCTTCAGTTTGTGAGTTCATCTTGGTTAGAACCTCAAAACTGTTAGAGGTTGGAATAGGTTCTGCTGGTCGTTTTTGTGCTCTTGGCTCGCTTGAATCTGACATAGATCTTTTACGACCAATAACCAGCTCCCAGGAGCCAACGTCAGTGTTTGTGTCACTATTTGCTAAGTTCATATTGCTTACCTCCTCGTGGTGTGACCGTTCCACCATCGTTGGCGGTGAAATCCGCTCAACCTTTGTTTTGTCTTCAAAAAACACTTTTGCTACACAAAAAAATGAGTATTTATACTAAATTATCACTTTTTAGAAGAGACAAAAGCAAATTAACCTTTATCGTTGTTTAACATCAACAGCTGTTCCCGCGAACCTGAATATGAATTATGTTTATAGTTCAAAGAAAACTGAAAGTGTTGGCTGCTAAGTGTATTTCTGTGAAAGAATTATTTCACGTCTATTTGGCGGCGAAACCTTTATCAGTATTAATATTATTAAAAAAGACAATCATATATTTTTAAAATCATTGTAATGCCATTTTTTAATGATTAACACAACAGATACCTGGCTTTAAGATTTGAAATTTACTTCAACTTCACCATTCATTCTCATTACACCATTCTCTATTTAACTATAAAATTGTTAAGCTATTTGGGAAGGAGTAGCAGAGGGGTGAGGAGGGGGGGGGCGGTAAAACCCACGCGGCGGCCCTACATGGACATATATTCTTGCGTTTGTACAAAAAAATAGCAGTTTTATTGTTTATTTAATTTAGACAATTCTCTTTTCTTACAGCTATAAATTTAAGTACAAGAAGTACATCGATGATTTCAAACTTATTGAACACACCTAAGCGCTATTTGTACAATTGTATAGTTATAGTTAGTCACTAGCGGATCCAGGATTTAATTTTGGGGGGGCTTCAGTCCGAAACCTTCTTTTTTCATAAAAATAACGATAATTACTTTGGAAAAACAGAAAGAAACTAACTACCTATATGAAATGGTGTTTAAGGGATTCGTTAAGTCCTTTTAAATGTAATTACACGAACAATAATACTTTAAGAGGTATTTTTTAAATTTTTTTTTCCATAAAACATGGTTGTGTTTTTCCATTTTGGGGGGGGGGGCTTCAGTCCGAAAGCCCCCCCCCCCGTATATCCGCCCGTGTAGTTAGTTACAAAATCGCGTACAGTTTGGTTAATGAATATTTTTAAAAACTTGATTAAATTGTAAGCTTGTTTATATGAAGTTGTTCTACAGTATCTACATAATTTAATGCTTTACAGGCTACATGAAAACAAAAAGACGACAATTCTCATTGTTTACATTTTGATATAAAATGAAAAAGATTCTTCCCCATTACTAACTCTCCGACAACGTAGTATGAAATAATTTTTTGTTCTTTACATGTTTAATAAAAAAGCAAATCATTGGTTATAATAATTCTATGTACAATGAAAAGATCCATAAAATATTAATATTTAACGAAAGGGGAGTTAACAATGTTACAATTGACTGTAGAAATAATACGGATTTAATAGAAGTTCTGAAATTCTGAAATAATATTTTCAAGAAATTTAGCAGATATTACTTCCTTCCAACATATAAATATTTGGGCAAGCTCTTAAACTTATCGATGGAAACCATCGCATCGTGCATGGCGTTCATTTATTTATCGACTTAATCACCAATAGGTTCAGCGGTTCATCGGCTGTTGGGGTCGATGGATCTGCTGGATGTAATCTTAGTGTTCTTATGTCTTAATTTACTTTACATATTTTGTATCCAGTTTACCATCTCTATATATGGGAAAGCTCTTAGCTCAGCACAGACCTCACTGAAGGCATTGAATCCTAAACTGGGCGAAACAATGGCATCGATGAGCCCGGCGTTGAATTTTTAGGAACTTACCCTATTTATATTTGTTTATAAATTGTAATCGTGAAAAAAAATTCTTTATACATTCTTTTATTTTTTGTGTGTTTAGTAACCTTCCGTAGGAACCTAATAGTTCGTTCCTAAACTCACAAGGACAGGATACAGTCTGTGAGTAACCGATTTCAACCAAATTTTTTTTGTGAAACTACATCGAAAATTATTAGACATGTGTTCCGGCGTTCTTTCCAATGGACCTTAGGACCCGAGAAAAAAAATATTTTATATAATTTCTGACATAATTTGTTATTTATGTTTGCCTTTGATTTGCCCGGGTTTTGAGGTTACTCTATATCAGTCGTTTTATTTATTTTTTGCAAAATAAGAAAAAATATTAACTATTGTATTAAATGAACTAAAATGTTTTATAAATTACAAAAACCAAAAGATGCTTGCAGTAAAATAGGAGAAGTAAATTTTTGTTGTGAAAAAAAATTAGATTCCTTTTTAGGGCACTTTAAATCTCTTAAATACGAATTGTTATGGAAATAAAAAAATACAACCTTTAGTAATTGATTTTCTTGGATGAGTTTTTTTCCAGCCGTCAACTAAAGCATTTATAACTTCTCAGGATTTTCTTCAAATTCAACATTTATAAAACCGCTTGAAAGCTGAATTACTGCTCTTACAACTGACATCTTTTGGATTTCATTTTTTTTTTTTTTTTTCAAGCTAGACATTAAGAAAACTTCTGAAGCATTTTTATTTTATATCTTAAGTTTTAATTGGTTTACGAAGATTGGTTTTATATCATGCAAGATGCAATAGAGATGCGTGCAGATAAATGGAAAGAAATAGCCCAAGACAGACAGAGATGGAGCAGGTTTGTTAAGGCGGCAAAAGATCTACATAGTCTGTAATGCCAACTTAAAAAAAAAAATTAATTATATATTTAATTATAAATAATTTATTTTCAATGAACATATTAGGGGAAACAAAAAGTAATGTCTTTTCTGAGCATGTCACTATTTGATTGTCATTTGACAGCTCATTGTGTACATCTATGACGTGACAAAGACATTCTAAGGTCAGAGTAACTTCTTTAGTTGGAAACAATAAAATTAAAAATGTTTGTCTGCAATTTTTGGTTTAATGGCTAGCCAAATAACAGAAGAAGTATAAATCTGTAGCTTCACATGTAGCATAACCTTTAGAAAATGATTGAACTAGAAAGGTTGTTCAATACGTTTTGTTGTTCCCATGGTGCATGACCTCTCCTCTTCATTATAGAATGTATCGAAAAAATAAATCTAAAGTGAAGTTCACAGACATTCCTTCTGCTATATGGCCAATACCACACGGGGACGAATTGCGTGTTCCAAGGCTTCCTCAACACTATGACTTGAATGAGGACGAGGATAACGAAGAGCAAAATCCCCTAGGGGAAACCCTTTCAGATGATTCTGGTTCTTCCTTCGAACAAGAAGAACGAAAACCCCACTTGCATACTCAAGCTGAACTCAGTGACTTGATTCGGAACCTGGAACTGCTCAAAGAGAAAGAACTTTTGTGTTCAAGATTGAAGTAATGGAACATTTTACAACCTGGTGTAAAGATTACAATTTACAGAAACGTCAGGAAAACTTGATCCCCTTTTTCAAAACGTATGAGAACCTTGTTGTCTGTTGTGATGTCCCACTTCTGAGGACAGCATTAAATCTCAATCACAACCCTTCTGAATGGAGGTTGTTCATAGATTCACCAAAGCTATCCCTCAAGGCTGTTGCACAATGCCAATTAACTTCTCTCTATCCCTATTGGCTAATTCATGCTGTTCATATGAAAGAAACGTACCAAAACATGGAAACCCATCTAAAATCCATCAAATACCAGGAATACCTGGCAAATCTGTGAGGGCCTGGAAGTGGTGACAATTCTTCTAGGCATGCAACAGGGACATACTAAGTACTGTTGTTTCTTATGTGAATGGGACCGTCGGGACAGTGCATCTCATTACATCATTAAAGAATGGCCTCAAAGACAAGTCCTAACCCCTGGACAAAAAATGTTCTCTACAACCCTCTTGTGGGCTCTGAAAAAATCATTTTGCCTCCACTAAATATAACGAAAGGGCTCATGAAAAATGTTGTCAAAGGAATGGACCAATCAGGAGAGGCATTCTAGTACTTGAGAGGAAAATTTCTTCGCTTAAGTAAAGTAGGTTAAATAGGATATATTTGTTGGTCCACAAATCCGTGAGCTTCTTAATGACGGGGAATTTTTTATTATTCTTCAGGGTAAAGAAGATCAGCGTGGGAAGTATTTACAGCTTTAGTCAATGGTGTCTTAGGTAACAAAAGAGAGAACAATAATGCTGTCTTAGTCCAAACCCTCTTTGAGAAGTACAAAGATCTCTGCTGTAGCATGTCACTCAAGATTCATTTTCTTCACTCTCATTTGGACTTCTTTCCCGAAAATTGTGGATCTGTAAGTAACGAACATGGTGAGCGATTTCCCCAAGATATATACTCGATGGGACGAAGATATCAAGGTCGGTGGGATACTTCAATGCTCACAGACCACTGTTTGAACGTTGTGAGGTCTTTGCCACATCAGTACAATCGTCAACTGTACAACAGCGCTTCTTGCCGAGAGAAGTTTTAATTTAATGTTTTGTAGGTTGTAAAAGTATTTCACAAATTATAAAGCACTTTTAAAGCCTAACAATTGATCGTGTAACTTACAATAACTTACTTTTTTGTATTCTATGCTGGGTATACGTATCTGCAGAATGGTAGCTAATATAAGGATTCTAACAGAAAATTCGAGTTTCCCACACCAAAAGTAGTCAAGATAAACTACACGTTTTCATCGAAGACAAACGCAAAAAATATTTTTTGTAGGGCAGTGTATTATATGAAATTCGGATTAGGTCATGAGAGGATAAAAATGAGACTAGTACTTGGAAGGAGAAAATGACGTTCTGAGAGGTGTCGATAATGTAATGGTCCAACCAATGTAATGGACCTGGAGCTGTGATAAGTGGAAGAAAAAGGAACGATGAAAAGATGATGACAGAAAAAAAGGTTTTCGAGATGTGATTAATTTCTGGAGTCTGATAAGAAATTAGTGTTTAGGTCACCAGAAATGATTATTTTGGAATAAAGAAGAACAAAGTTGAAGAGGAATGATTCAAATGACGGATCAATGGGAACAAGAGAAGGTCGATATACTACGATATATACAGTGCAGGACAGGGATGCCCATCCATCAAGGCGCTAGAATATATCCCCTCCCTCCACCCAAGATATTTATTACTCACCTTTTTTAAAAACAGAGCACGCTAAGGTATAATTAGAAAAAATGATGATCATATACAATTACAATTGCTGCTGTCTGTTCCATGTTTTCCTCTTGTCCTTCAGTCCAAAAATTCATTTTGCCCTCCTCCAAAATCCGGCAAAAAATTTATGGCGTAACTTGAGCCATGAAACTCCCTTCTGGGCACCCCTGGGATAGGAAATGTATTACCTGATATTTCAACGATAAGGAACTAAACATGTGGGTGATTGGATGAAGGAGAGCAGTGGAGTATTCGGGTCTACTGTGATTCGTGAATATACAAAGCTACACCGCCAGTCTGGCTAGTCCGGTCGTGGCGGATTATTGTGTAATTAGGAAGGGAAACAAATGTGGAAGGGATATAAAGCTTGAGCCAGGTTCCGGAAATTGCAATGATATGATAAACACTTTGGGTAAAGTATTCTAGGAATCCATCGTAATGGGCTGAGAGGGATTGGGAGTTGACGTGACAGTTAGTAAGGACACTAGACATGATTAGGATTCAGGAAAGTAAAGTCTGAATTTGATGGGAAGACGCTGGACCAGATATGATACATTAGATGAAATGAAGTAAAAATTGAAATATAAGAAAAACAGATAAAAAAAAAAAAAAAAATGTGAAAGTAATAATTAGTAGAAATAAATTAATTAAAAGTTGCATAATGATATAAGATTCAACCTAGATCTTCAGTGTCAGTCCTGTGAATTATACCAATTTTTTTTATCGATATTGGGAAGTAAACGGTGATCGAAGAGTCAGCCGAAGACATCCAGGTCTTGACTCTGGTCAATAAAGACGACCTGGTGACCGTCGTCCTTTCGACAAAGCAGTCTACCACCGCAGAACCATATATATATATATATATATATATATATATATATATATATATATATATATATATATATTGTTTTCCCCGCTGCTTTCTTCTGTCGGGCGAGCCTGTAAAGGTGCCTGTTCGTAGGCGTTATCTCCTCGCTTAAATCGATACGATGGCAATCATTTTCCTGCCAACCGATTTGTCGCGTCGAAAAGTCCCTTTTTTACTTTTCGACTATACCAGGGCGTCCCTCGCTGACTGACAAATTTTGCGATGATAGGTGGTGGTCGCGGGTCGTCTTTTCTGGCTCTTCCGTGTTGCACAGTGTCTATTTCTTCAGCGTTAAGTTTGATGCCCAGGCCGGCCCCAATACTTGTAACCAGGGCTAAGGGGGTCTCACCTACTCGAACCCGGATGCCCTGGATCTCGAGCGATCTACTAAGCAGGCCAGGTTCAGCTTTATTCAGTCTGACCTCCAATTCACACACTCTAGACTTGAGAGCTTTATTTTCAGAAACTACTTCTTCAAGATGTTTAGATTGTCCCTTTAAGTGGTTTGCAATATCAGATAGTCTAGTATTTACTTCGAAGTTCAGGTCTCCGTACTTGTCCAGAGCTAATTTAATATTTTTAATTTCCTCATTAAAGTAATTACCAAACCGCTTTACTGTTGCCAAAATTTCCGACGGTGTTGGCTCAGTGTTGCGACATTTATCAGGGTATTCACCGCCTGGTGGAATCTTTTTAGGCTGATTACAACTAGAACATATCCATACTTTTTTTGAGGATTTATGAGCCTCAAAATCTTTATCATTAAGTTTACCGGACCTGCTGTGAAATAATAGTTTACATTTAGCACAACATAAGATTTTTTTTCTTCCCGAGCGATGGGCAATATGCCATTTTGCCATATAGGGTTTGTTCCAATAACCAGTTCTAAACTGTTCACGCATGCGCAGTTTTGGGGTTCCAACAAGGTCCAAACCAGATTCAGGACAGTTAGTCCGCTGTTCCAACAAGCAATTCTGGACTGGTTTCAAATGCGCAGTACAGGTTAGGTGTTCCAACAAGGCCCAAACCAGGTTCTGGATAGTTAGTCCGCTGTTCCAACAGGTCCTGAACTAGGACAAATAGTCAAATTCTTGGCTCAAAGCGGTTCAGTGTACAGGGGATGTACTAAAAATCCCAGACATGCGCAAACGTTCTACTGAAAAAATCAGACTGTCAGAAGAAAAGACGGGAAATAAAAAATTGAAATTTTAAACAATTTTGAATAAGTTGATAGGGAGAAAAATGAGAGTAATTATTTAGATTAGAATCCTACAGGTTACACGTGGTTCACAATAACTTCGGTCACACGTGCATGGAATGCCAAATGCACTGCACACTGAATGCACACCGAACGCAATGCACACTGAATACAACCGAATGTGAAATGCAATTATACTCTGGCAGAGAAGTAGGATAGGTAGGAGTTAAAGGATTGTGATTTGATGGTGGCTAATTCCAGTTTTAAGTTTTACAAGTAGTCAGTGAATCAGCTGATGCGAAGGTCGTGTTCTAAACTCTTCTCTCAGTTTTTGCCTATTTTCCAGCGGAATCTCTTTGATTATTTAGTGTATACAGTTGAAGTGTACACCAGAGCAGTTGATATATACTGTTTGATATACATATATATATATATATATATATATATATATATATATATATATATATATATTTTTTTTTTTTTTTTTCTTTTTTCTTCTTCTTCTTTTATGATATGCGGCATTGTCACCAAGTTATGTCCAGTAAAGTGCCCACTAAGAGGACTCGGTCAGACGGCGTTAGTACCCCTCGTGATTCAACAGCCAAACAAAGAACTCGTCCCTGCCTGCGAGAAATAGCTACAATAACCACAGTGAACACTCCAGATCCAAAACCTCAACCTCAACCAGGTACATCTTCGCAAGAAATGGTTGAAGAATCTCCTTTCTTTAACCCAAACCCGTTCCAAGTGCTTCATAATGACAGAGAAGTAATGGAGTCAGCAGCAATACCTAAGGAACCAAGACCTCCTCCGATATTTGTAAAAAAAATCAAACATTTCCAGCTATTGTGTACACAACTAAACGAAATCTGCTCCGGAAGTTACTCTTACAGTTACTCTTGCTATTGCAGAAAAATACCGAAACATTGTGAAGTACCTGTTAGAAACGAATGCAAATTTTCACACGTACCAGTTGAAACAGGAGAGATCGTTACGAGTGATGATAAGAAATTTACACTCCTCAACCCCAACCGAAGTGATTAAAGAAGAACTACCGACGCTTGGTTTTAAAGTGCGTCAGGTAACCAACGTTCTGAAGGAGAATAAGGAGCAGCCAGGAGTAAGAAATAAAGTTCCACTACCTTTATTTTTCATGGACCTGAAGCCATCACCTGGTGTCGAGAAAATTTATGAAATCAAGAGGTTGTACTACAATATCGTGAAGATAGAGAAGCCGTACCCCAAGAGGGAAATCGTGCAGTACCACAATTACCAGGCGTATGGCCACACAAAGACTAATTGCCACTACTTGCCGCGTTGCGAGAAATGTGGTGAACAACACAAATCAGCAGAGTGCACCAAACCAATACAGGATCCTGCAGTTTTTGCCCTGTGCCTGGAGGGACACCCGGCCAGCTACAAAGGCTGCCAAACTTATAAGAACCTCAAATCCAGATACCAGAAGAACCGGATCCAAGATGAGACAACCAGACCAAGAAGAGAAACATCTAGACTTGTTAGTAATAATGTATCATACTCCGAACTACTTGGAGGTAAGAACACAACTAATACATGTGAAGCCCTGCCGCAGCAACTACTTAAACCCCAACCTCAATATCCTGTTCATCCTAACATACCTAACCATCAACAACCTCAAATTCCTCATATTCCTCCTCTTTCAAATCCAACAGATCTCACCAGTTTATTAGTATCTTTCCTAACCGATTTCAAATCCCTAGTTACTCCACTCATATCACTCCACAAAAATCTCATATCTCACCTCATCCCTTCTTTAAAAATCCTTAATGACTCACATCCCAAAATCCATATCCATTCTCCTAGACATCAGGACGACGAACTAACAGCTTTACTATGAGACAAGAACATTGACCTAGCCCTAATTACAGAAACTCGACTGACCATAAAACAGCATTTAAAAATTCCACAGTACATAACATACCGTACTGACCATCCTGACGATACTGCTGTCATCGTACACCAATCCCTCTCTTATCACTTACTCCCATTACCTATTCAAAATTTCCAACAGTCAACCGCTATTGTAATCAAAACCTTCTCCTTTCCGGTCACCCTTGCATCAGCATATTGACCTCCTAACAGATCCATATCCAAAGTTCAGTTCACTTCCCTCCTCAACTCCTTAGGTCATCATTTCATCTTGGGTGCAGACTTAAATACCAAGCATCAAGAATGGGGTTCAAGAACCACGAATTCTTGTGGGAGAACATTTCTGTCTGCACTCAACTCCCAACGTTTCAGTCTCCTTCCACCCAACTCACCAACCTGCTGCCCACTGATCCTTACCGTAATCCTGATTTCCTTGACTCTTTCAACTCTTTCATCAAATCCTTTCCGATAAAATTGATTTCAGAATAACCCTGAAAAACCCAGAAGACCTCGATAATGCCATACATTCCTTTAGCACCACTATTCAGCAAGCAATCTGGACTGCTTCCTCCCCAAATCTCTCCTCAAAAATTCCTAAGAAAAATAATTTACCTCAATACCTGCTAGACCTAATTCACATCAAACGCCGTGCCAGAATATTATGGCAACGTTCAAGACAACCCACCGATCGCCGCATATATTTCCCATCGCCTCTGTCGACGTGATGACTCCTGGGCAGCGTCTGATGAAGCGTCGAAGAACACCTCGACTTCCTACAGACCAATTAGCCTACTTCCTATCCTCTCAAAAATCTTTGAAAAGATCTTCCTGAAACGAATCCTACCCTTTATAGAATCCCGAAATCTTCATTCCCATCAGTTCGGATTTCGTTCACAACACTCCACATTCCAACAAGGACTCCGAGTGGTCGATCATATTTCCGCAGCTCTGGAAAGCAAACAATATTGCTCGGGTGCATTTCTGGACATAGCTCAAGCTTTCGACCGGGTATGGCACGCCGGGCTCCTTTCCAAGCTGAAAACTCATCTTCCGCAGTCCTTATACCTAATCCTCCGCTCCTACCTCTCTGATCGCACCTTTCGAGTTCGCTGTGGTACAGAATTTTCCAATTCCTACCCAGTTGAAGCCAATGTTCCTCAAGGTAGCGTCTTGGACCCCGTCCTTTATATCCTTATTACCGCTGATATCTCTGTCCTTCCCAATACCTTCCTCGCAACATTTGATGATGACACCGCCATCCTATCATCCAACTCAGATAGCAATAGCATCTTTGAATCTGCAAAGGCACCTCTCCCTGATTGAGCACTGGTGTAATAAATGGCGCATCAAAGTAAACGAATCCAAATCCAAACACATTAACTTCACACTCCGGTGCAGTTCCTGACCATCAGTCCTATTTAATTCCATCCAGCTTCCTTTTTGAGACACAGTTCGGTATCTTGGCTTTACCTTAGACCGAAGACTAACGTGGAACCCACTTAAAAAACTTAAAAACTTAAAACTTAAAAGACAAGAACTTAACCGACGATACGGCCAATTATACAGACTACTGACTAGAAAATCTCAACTTTCAATTGACAACAAATTACTGATCTACAAGACAATCCTGAAACCTATTTGGACCTAGGGACTTTGGGAACTGCAAAATATTCTTGATCTTATCCCTGAAATTTTTTTAAAACTCCATCAGAACCTTATCAATCATCCGAATCCCCTAGCACAATCCCTATCTAGTTCCACTCACCCCTACAACCCTCCTCAAAGGTTGAAGCAGCAGTGGCCCAGAGATATTTTATAGTATATTTTGGAATTCTGGCAATGGCCAGATTCTCTACTTAAGACATGAGTGTATGTAGCTAAAGCGCTCTCGCTCAAACTCCACTGGCTTTAGCAGCAGTGAAGCGGTTGAGAGAGTAGCACAGGGATCTCTTAGAGTCCTGCTTTTCCTTCTATAGTTGGAGGAAAAAGCCTGATTGTATATAGGTATGACTGTGTTTTTAATTTACTTATCTTTAGGTTATTTTATTTTGTTTATTATACATAGTTTTTTTTATTACTATTTAGTTATTATTTTACTTTTGTATTTTTTGTATATATGAAAATGAAAATATTTTTTTATTATCCTGGGACTGTTGTCCCTTTAGGACAAATTAAAGATACAGAATAAATGCCTGTGTGGCCATACATAAAATTAATTATTTACATTTATTATCAAGATTAAGATTTTGAAAAAATAATAAAACAAAAAATAGAACTATTACACTAAAAACATTCTGATATGTATAATACTAACGTGGGAAAATAAAATAGCATAAGTAAAGAAAATCATTTCTGGGGGAACTTTAAAAGTTCTCATATCTACATTTCATGATCAATCGGGTTGGGAAAGGAGTAGGTGGTTAAAAATGAGAGATTTAAATAAGGAAACTGATTGTACATGTCGGATACCGGGAGGGATGGTATTCCAGAAGGAGACGGCTTGAATTGTAAAGGATTTGTCAAACGCTGCAGTTCGGTGGGGAGGTGGATAGAGGTCGGAGGTACGAGATCTAGGGAGACGGGATTGAATAGAATATTTGAATTGTAGGTTGTAAAAATATAGGAAGGCCGCTGAGTTCTGATGACTTGGTATAGAAAAGTGGCAAGGAAGTACAAACGGCGGTTGGATGGATAGAGCGACTTCAACTTGGTGTAATACTGGGTTATATGCGTATCTCTTCAGATTCCGAAAACAAAACGTATTGAGCAGTTCATTAGGCGTTTAAGTTTGGCCTCGAATTATCCCGAGTGTCCGCCGTACACCAGACAGCCATAGTTGAAGTGGGGGAACACAAGGGAGGAAACCAGGAGTTGACGGGATTTATATGGAAGGAGATAGCGGAGACGGTTAAACTGTTTCAGGGTAGAGACAGTACGACGGGAAATTTGGGAGATGTGTGGTTTCCAGGAGAGGGTTTGATCGAATGTAACACCAAGGTTTTTTACGGAAGTATGGAATGAGATAGGTGAGTTGTTCAGGAAAAGATTGGGGAGTATCTGTATGGATTTGAGGAGTGAGGGAGATCCGATCAGAATGGCTTTCGTCTTATTGGCGTTCAGAGTAATCCTATTGTGATTTGCCCAGACACATATTGCGTTTATATCTTCCTGTAATTTTTGGATGGCGCCAGAGGATTCGGTTGGATTGAAGGAGAGGTAAATCTGGACCTCGTCGGCGTACAGATAGTATTGACAGTGAAGGAAAGAGGATGAAAGGTCATCGATGTAGATGGAAAAAAGGGTGGGAGATAATGAGGAGCCTTGTGGGACACCCCTGGACAAAGGTAAAGGTTCTGATGGGGGGTTATTGGGGACTACAACATAAACTAGGAACGGTCGGAAAGGAAGGATTGGAACCAATTTAGGGTACTAGTTGAGAAGGAAATATTTTTAAGCTTGGTTAGGAGAATTTTGTGGTTTACTGAGTCAAAGGCTTTGGAGAAGTCAAGGAGAATAAGGATGGTGAGTTTCTGCTGGTCCGTGGCTGTATGAAGGTCTTGGGAAATTTTGATGAGGGCAGACTGAGTGGAGTAGCCAGGCCGGAAACCGGACTGGTTGGGATTTAGGAGGTTATTCTGTTCTAAAAAATCGGATACTTGGGTTTGAACTAGTCGCTCTAAAGATTAAGAAAGATTTGAGAGGAGAGAAATTGGACGGAAATCATTGAGAGTTGATGGGTTGGAAGTCTTTTTCATAGGGCGAGCTAGTGCGGTTTTCCAGGATGTAGGAAAGGTAGCGTTTTGTAGTGAGTAATTGTAGATATGGTAGAGGATTGGAAGGATGGATGGTAGTGAGGCTTTGATTAGTCTGACTGGGATGTTATCAGGTCAAAAATCATTGGTTTGCGACTTTTGAATGGAGTTGAGGTCATCAGGTGTAATATGGGGAAAAAAGAATGGTGTGATTATGGTGAATATATGGTGTGATTGTGTTCATTTATCACTATAATTATTGTTCACGAGACAGAATATTATATATCTAAATAAATAAATTTTAAAAAATTATTTTTTTTTTGACAGTAATAATTATGGGACCTGCGGTCGGTGGGATGTCTAGTACGTTGCCATAATAATGTGGATTAGGTCAAGGAGGTGCTGAGGTAGAATGGCCTTTTTAGGAATTCTTGGAAAGTCTTTTAGAGAGGAAACAATCCCGACAGCATATTGGATTGTGGTAGTTAAGGAATTGACAGCACTATCTATGTCATCGGGAGTTTTTAGGGATATATTGAAATCAATTTTATCGGAGAGGATTTGGCGGTAAAAATTTCAGTTAATGGTCTCCTGATAAATGGCGGTGGAGAAGGTTTGGAAACGGGCCCAAATTAAATATTTGACGTCATCAGTTTTCAAAGTGTAACCTAGAGTATGCCGTCAGTCATGGTGAATCCTTTTTAGGAATATATTACTTACAGCATATCAAATTTCAACCGTCTGTTCTCCTCAAAAATGTGGGCCTCTCCAAAATAGAATTTCCACGTTAATATGTTTCTCTCTCAAAAATTCATAATCTCTTATAAAAATGTGTTACCCTCAAAAATATTGATGACGTAAAAAACATAAATCATTCAACATCTTTCTGGGCATCCCTGCTCCAAAGTTTTTCGAATTTGGAAAACTTAATTGATCAAAAAGGAACTCTTGTAAATGCGCTGATAGGTGCGAAGATTTTAATGGCGCAACCGAAATGTTTTGGAAATCATTATGGTTCATTACGGGTTTGTCTGCTAAAATATTGAAATAAAATTAAATGAAATGAAAAATAATTTTATTCTGGGACTGAAGTTACCTTAGAATATTAGCAGAGTTCAAAAAATATGTACATTAGCATGGCATGTAGATATCATACATATATATACAAAAAATACTAAGAAAATATATATAAAGACACTAAGAAAAATAGAAATATATTCAAAAAATAATAAAGAAAATATAAACAGCTTCAAAAAATAGTAAGGAAAAATACAAATATATAAAAGAAATACTGAGAGAAAAACAAAGTGAATAAATAAAAATAAAATGACTGCTATCAAATGCTAGTGACCAACGTAATTATATAACCCAGAAATTCTTACAAGCTTGCGGAGGTGGTGGAATGGGAGTTGTTTGAAGGAGTTTATGGCCGTGGTTAGAGTTTGGAGATGGGTAAGGAGTTCCAGAAGGAGGTAGCACGAATGCCGAAGGATTTACTGAGGGGTGGTCTGAAAATACTGAATAAAGACCCGTGGAACAACAGATACCCAGTGCTGGGGCGTATAGTCCGGCCACCCTTCCTCCTGAGGGGATATAAATATTCAGGAGGCTAGTTGTCCGGAGGATACGGGACCTCCAGCACTGGGCTAATCAGCCGTCTGGAGAATCAACGATTCAAAGCAATTCAACTAGCCTCGGATGCTGACTTTCTTCAAGGAAACGACATGGCGCGCTAAGGGATATATGAATGGCAAGGTAACATAAAAACTTTAACTGGAATGGAGGTCGTGCTGGTAGAGGAAATGAGGACCTAAAAAGTAGAAATTCTCGGCATAAGTGAAGTACAGAAGGACAGTGGAGAAATGAAATTGGCTAATAATTACTTCCTAATTTATGCTGGAGTACCTAGAGGGGTTTTTGCCAAGGAAGGGGTGGGCCTAGTAATGTCGCCTAATATGTATGACCATTTAGACGACTAGGAGCCGATATCTCCAAGAATGATTATAGCAGATTTTGAGATGACCATAGGTAAGATCTCCATAATCCAGGTGTATACACCAACGGAAGACGCTAGTGTTGCAGACAAGGAGGCATTCTACTCGGATTTGCAAAAAAATAATGGATATAGGTAAAGGAAAAGGAAGGTCAGTAATCCAGAGTGGAGACTTCAATGCCAGAACAGGAAATGATGAAAGGTCTGGGTATGGAGTTCTAGGGCTGCAAGGAGTTGAGAATGTGAGGAATAGTAATGGACAGCGACTAATAGACTTTTGTGTACACAATGACTTCGTCATAGGAAATTCTTTCTATCCACACAAGAGAACCCACAAAATCACTTTCTCATGTATGGAACGAAAGTGTAATCGACTATTTCATATGCGATAGGAACATAAGGCAGTATTTTGCTGATATAAAAGTAGTAAGAGGAGCTGAGATAAGCAGCGACCATCTTTTACTTGTGGCGGATACAAAGATCATTCCTGAGTATAAAAGGAAAATTAAAAAAATTGAAACCCTCAACGTAAAGGCCATGCAAAAGCCCTCTTTACAGAAAGTCTGGAAAATTAATTAAGAGAAACGTCATTCGATGGAGATGTGGAAGATATATAGAAGGCACTGAAAACATGTATTCTGGAAACAGCAAATACAGTTTCTGGGAAGAAGAGATTGTCTGGTAAGGGAAAGTGGACAGACTGGTGGACCAATGACCTCCAACGACTGGTTTCTCGTAAGAAGCTTGCCTGGAAAGCATACCTTAAAGATAGAACTGAAGGAAAGCTACATGTCTACCGAGTAGAAAGGAATGAATGTAAGGTAGCCATACGCCAAGCCAAGAAGAAGGCGTGGGAGGATTTTGGTAAAAGGCTGAACGAGAACCACCGCGAATCCATAAGAATATTTGGGCGAAAAGTTAAAATGTTAAGAGGAAAGCAATGCAAGCCCATTAGAAATGTAAAAGGTAGCGACGGAATAATACTTACAGACAAGGGGAAAATCCTTGGCAGATGGAACAATTCTCTGCAAATCCAGAAACAGACCATTGCTAAGAACAAGAGCCCAATATTCAAGAAAGTCTGGAGGTTATAGAGGAAGAAGAAATAGAAAATTCAATCCTTAAGCTAAAAAGAGGTAAAGCATCAGGAAGGGATGGAATTGCACCAGAGTATTTGAAATATGGTTGTCAAGAACTTAAAGCACTTCGATCGCTGTTTCAAGAAGTATATGACAGAAAGAAAATTCCCAGGGACTGGGAATATTGTATAATCCTCCCTCTTTATAAAAAAAGATGCAAACATTATTGACCCATTAGTTTGCTTTCAGTGGTCTATAAACTTTACATTTCTATTCTAGAAAGGAGACCCCGACGGATTGTAGAAGGGCAGTTAGAAGCGGAACAGGCTAGTTTTCGTCTAGGCTGACAGACGCAGGATCACATCTTTGTCCTCAGAAATATTACTGAAAAAGCTTGGGACAGAGATAAAAATTTGTATCTTGCATTCCTTGATCTGAAGGCAGCGTTTGATGTGGTCCCAAGAAAAGAAATTTGGAATGCCCTAATAGCCAAGGGTGTACCTGGAGACTTGCTGGCGGCCATACAGTCAGCCTACCAAGGAATCATGGCAGTGGTAAGAATAAATGGTATGGAATCGGAACCTTTTCCAATTGCGAGAGGAGTTAGACAGGGAGATAACTTAAGTCCCCTTCTATTTATAAATGAAATGGATGAAATCCACAAAATCTGTAAGCGCCGAACTGCGTGGTCAACAATTAGGAAATGGAATATGGGAACTGTCCTCGTGCAAAGCCTTTTATACGCGGATGACATAGTCCTAATAGCCGACACCAAGACCAAACTTCAACAAGCTTTGGTAGAATGGGAAGAAGAGTTGCTCAGGAAAGAGATGCAAATTAACACCTTCAAGAGTAAAGCGCTGGTTATGGCGAGGGAAGAACGGGAAGATGTACAACTGATCTGCAGAGGCGAGACACTTAAGGTAGTGAATGAATATACTAACTTATGGACCGTAATTAGTAATTCGGGTAAGATAGACGCCGAAATATCAAACAGAATATGTAAGGCGAATCAAGTGTATTACCAGACTACTAATAGCATCATCGGCCACCGCGAAATAGACAAATGACCCCAAATGTAGAGTCCTAATACAAGGAGGAGTTTCCAAAGCCTTAAAAGTTCGAACGGGCTTACGGCAGGGATATGGACTATCATCGATGTTGTTCAACTTAGCCCAGAAGAAGGTAATTAGATCAACATCACAGTAAAATCGAAAATGGAGGATCCATAATAACAGGATCTGCATAGAAGGAAAATTATTCCAGATAGTAAAAAAAATCAAATACCTCGGCTCCACAATAACCTCAAAGAATGACCAACGGGCAGAAATAGACCAGCGTGTAACTAGCGCAAACATAGCTTCCTTCTCACTTTCAAAGGTATTGAAATCTCAAACTAAGGGTGTACAATGCTATGATAAAGCCTGTTCTAGTATATGTGTCCACTAGTGTGACTGTGAGACCTGGCCAAAAAGCAGATGGATAGATAGAATCAACAAAGATGCAATAGAGCTGCGTGCAGATAAATGGAAAGAAATAGCTAAAGACAGGCAGAGATGAATCAGGCTTGTTCAGGCGGCAACAGATCTACATGGTCGTAATGCAAACAGAAGAGAAAAAAAGAACACTTTTACAACATTTTATTTATTTTGGGAGATAAAATAGATTAATGCAATTTAAAATGGGGAGGAACGAATCCTCTCCACTGTAGATCCACAGCCACAATATTCACACAAATGCGAATTCAAATGTTGCCTCGCAGTTCCTACATGTTTTTTATTTTTCCAATTACCTGAGCCTCATAATCGTTCAATGTTTTGAGTATGGACCCCGCTTAAAGGACAAATGAAGTTATACCGGTGATTCACCTGGAAATGGTTGTAGTTTGCTTCATGTCGTTATTGGGAGTTGTATCCTTTCCAACAATGGGAATATATAGTGGTTATAAAAAAACCTGTACCACTAACAACCCATGAAAGGTAACAACCCATAACAAGGGTCGACCCACAACTGATGGAAAATTACTAGTGTACAGTCAGGATTCGAACCTGGGACCTTGAATATAGTGGTTATATCTTCTATATTATTTTTAATACATTCTAATAGAGCTGCTGCTTTTCTGTCTTTTATTTTTACCACGAAACACTCGCATGTTTCCCCATTTCATCACCTTCTTCACACAATTTCACCTTCGGAATTATCCCGAACTTCTGAAAATATTTGGCAACCTCTTCATCCAAAGATGGCAATTCCCAAAGTGTTATTATGTCCATTTTAAACAGAAAATAACAAAAATAAAATTGAAAACAATTGGATAACGTACAAGTAAAAGAAAGATAACAAGAGGTTACAAGAGATAAGAAGGGAGGTTCCGCGGAGACCGGCTAAGTCGTAAGTACCAAAAAAAAATTGAAATAATTATAAAACGCGGAAGTAACGGAAAGACAAGAAAAGGTTACACGTGATAAGATGATAGGTTCCGTAGAGTCCGGCTTTGGCACAAGTATCGGTCTTTGGTGCAAGAAGACTCTATTCAAGATGACAAACTACCACCCATTTAAGAACAAAATTTCCCAATAAAATAGCTAACTTTTTCAACTAAAGACAAGTTCATTGCTTAGTAGGCAGGACAAAGGCGATTAATGAAACCGATGGATCGTATCTCCAGAACCTCAGAGGAGCACCAAACTTCTACTATGTCTAGACAACTTATTCTATTACATAGTAATAGTGAATTTATTCACCTAAAGTAACATTTTATAAGTAAAATAAAATTAAATACATCTTATTTCCATTTTTAGGAGGTTAATTTTGGTTACAATAATACTTAAATAAAAACTAAACATTTAATTCAAACAGGTCAGAAATTAGAGAGGGACAAAGGGGGACATTCTACGGACTGCATAATTTAAAGGAAAAGAAATATCAAACTTTATTTTATTGTTGTGTTTAAAAAAATATTACACGAACAATAATACTTTTACAGATACTTTTTTGACATTTTTTTCGGAGGCTTCAGCCTGAAAGCCCTTTCCCCTTAGATCTACTTGTGGCCCTGGTCAAAGTTAATGGATTTAGGAGAAAAAATAGATAAGCCTAGAAGAGAAATACATGACTAACCTGGTTTCACTGCCTCCCGGTAAACAATCACAGTAGTAATGGACAAATCTGTTTAACATGAGTAGCAGGTGCAGCAGTATCTGCTGCTTTCAAAAAACATAATTTCAAAAAAACTGATATGACTGTTTCGAAATTTGAAAAGCAAAAAAAAAAAAGTTTAAGTGTCTTCAAAGTAATTATCAATTTAAATGTAAATTTAATGAAAAAAAAAATTATAATTGTTGAGAAAAGTCAAAGTGACATTAAATATTTAATTTTGAATCATAATATTTTTTAAAGGTATTATATAAATTTATTAGTAAAAATAATAAACAAATAGAACTGTTACTGTATCTGCTGCGAGAAGCTCTTTAAATCAAACTTGTTTCTGTATTTGTTTAAATTAAACAGCTTCTGTAGCTGTTTCGGAAAGCTGTTTAAATTGAACAGATTCAGTGTTTCCTTCTTTTCCCGGCGGGATCGCTGTCTCCAACTACTAACTACAGTGGCTTAATATTATTATTATGGCTTAATATTATTAAGCCACTGTACTACTAACTACAGTGGCTTAATAATATTAATAATAATAATGATGTTAATAATATCATTAAGCCACTGTACTACTATCCTATAAGTGAGTTGTTTTGGGTAGATTCCTAAACTCAGCACTCAGTCTATCGATGGCTTCGTTTTACTCTGCTTACATCGATCAGCTCAGCGCTGGTTTTAACGACAACTTGCTCCCTCCTAATGGAAGGTAATCCTTGTATCTGTTTAATCACGATTGAAACAGATTGATACTAAACACCTCACCACTAAATCACAGTATCTTACCTCGGAGTGGTTAGGGGTTGATTAGTGCACATACTTTATTCTTAAACGATTTTCACTGTTTGTAATTTGTTGGGCCGTTTCACATTAAGTGAATAAAATGCCCCCAACGTCTATTATTTTTCAACTGTGTAATACTGCTGTAGAAATGACATCCAAAATTGGCTTTGACAACTGGTTCTTAACAATAACCAAATAATGTCTTCTTATTGTCATAATATAAAACCCTATTTTATTAAAATATTGGAGTTTATTGAGACTACTAATTTAATTGTTTATTTGCTTAATATTTCTTGACTAATGGGTAATTTAGATTTGATCAAGTTTTATAAAAGTTCAAGATTTAAACCTGCTAAATTAAAAGCCCTGTTTTGTAGAGTAGCTTTGACAAGTTCAATTTTTATCAGTATTATTGCAGTCCTGTTGTGTATAGTTTTTAATCTTACTTCAATTTTTGTTGTTAATAAAAATCACAGTTCTCTCAGTGACTCTAGGCTTCAATCTGCATTTCTTATGCAGTTTCCTAGTCAAGATGTTGAACGTTATTATGATGTCGAAGTTACAAGAAAGAATCATCAACACCCTTCAGGTACATCTCTGCTTCAAATAATCTTTTTTTATTTATTTATGCTTAGCACTTTAACACCAGCTGTCATTTATGTTCTTATGAACTGATATTTGTAGTTTTCATTTTATAATTTTCTAGACACATTTAGGTTTTTTTTTTATAGTAGAAAATTTATTCTAAAAATTGATCAATGCATTTGATGGAACATTCGGTGTATTATTTCTTGAAATAAGAAAGAATTTATCCCAGCAAACTTTAGCTCAACTGTCTATTCTTATTTATAGTTTTTATCTGCCTTTGTTTAATTTTTAGTACTTACCAAACAGTTATGGTTTTCAAGGCTATCCCTTGAATTATTTTTATAATTTGCCTCTATTATAAAATAATAATGATGTAAGCATCATATTTTAATTCAGCATTTGAATATATTCATATATTATTTTAGAATATGAATTAGAAGCCTTGCAATCTTTGGACGCTGCTCTTGAGATGCTTAAACTGGGTAAAATAGAAAGAGCACAAAAACTGTTTGAACATGCACTTGCATTATCACCAAAACATCCTGATGTATTAAATAACTACGGTGAATTCATGGAATATACCCAGAAGGATATAATACATGCTGATCATTTATATTTTAAGGTATTTGTTTTAGGTAATTATTTTGTGGTTTACTAAACTATAAGATGAATTGTTAATAAGAAAAACGATTAGTACTTAGATATGTGAGCCTTTCCCATTGTGTTCTATCATCTACCATGTTGATATTTATTCTTATCTTATGGAGGTTACTCTTTACATTGTCCTGCCATAGTTTTGGGTGTACCTCTCAAGCATACCCCATCTGGATCATAGATATTGAGTCTTTTGGTCTCTTATGTATCATCCATCCTGTGGACATGGTCCAGCCATTTAACTTATAAAAACATGGATGCTGCCAATTCCTGATAAATCTGGTATATTTCCTTGTTTGTCCTAATTTTGCATCTTCCAGGCTGTTATGTTGGTCTGAAGATCCATTTGAGAACTTTTCTTCCTAATTCCTAACCATCAATTTTTTCAGGAACAGTTATAGTTAACATTAATATTTTACTAATTTATAGGTTATTACAGTGTCTTATATAACTTAATCTTAGTGGTCCTGCGTAGTAACCTACTTCTGAATAAATTATCAGAGCGAAGTATGCTTTATTTCCTAGCCTGCACAATTTAGAAGTATATTCTTCACTTAGCTATTATATATGAAATATATGGCATTTTTACAATTTTCTTGAAAACGGCTCTAACGATTTTGATTAAATTCATTACATAAGTATAAAATTATACGTTTTTTAATATAATGTAGGTCTTATTCTCATTGATGTTCTCTTTCAGGGCTTAAATGCCAGGTTTTCAGAATTTCTTTCCCTAAATTACCTTCACTTTTTTTTTTTTAAATAATTAATCATTTCACATTAGAACCTCATGTAAAAAATTGTTAAATATGAAATATGAAAGAATTTGATAATTTGTTATTTATAGAGAACTGACAAAACCTGAGCACGCAACCAAGCTTGGCCCAATGCTATAACAGGCTTCTTATATACATAAGCATGTGCGGTTTTCATAAATGCTAGCATTGATATTATTTAATATTTAATTGTATAGATAACAGCAATATAAAAATTAAAATTTATTTATATTTACCATTACTTAAACAAATAAAAATACCTACAATGAAATATATTTAAATTTAGTGGTCTTCATTAACAGTGGCACTCATGTCGGACTACAAATATTTCCTGGCAATTGATTATTTATTATAATCAAATAAATAATTAAAATATACTATCGTTCAATGGATGATTAGAAAAAAAACAAACATAAATATAATACATTAGATGGCTGTGAAAAACATTCGGTAATTCATTGTTTAAAAAAAAATATTTTGTACCATATGTGATTTTTCTGTTGGCCTTATAGACTATGTAGATCTTTTGCCAACTTAACAAGCCTACTTCGTCATCTCTGTCTATTTTGGACTATTTCTTTATCCAGTTATCTGAATGCATCTTTGTTGATTTGATCTATCCATCTGCTTTTTGTCTACTATTGTGGCATTCATTGTCGTTTAGAGGCTTCGAACTACATGCCCTGCCCATCTTGAACTCCATGCCTTCATATCATTAGATATTGATTGATCTGTTATTTTAAGTTCATTATTGGTTTTTATTTCCATGTTTTAATACTCTGATCCCAGCTCGATCCAGTTATCGTGCGGAGGATTTTTCTCTCAAATCTTTCAATACTGTTTTCTAGGGCGGTGGTTATTGTCTAGTGCCTCTCACAACCATATATTAGAACTAGCTTTATCATATCATTGTACACCCTTAATTTAAGATTATTTGGGATTCTAATACCTTTCGAAGGGAGAAGTCTCTTTGTGATTGTTATACGCTGGTCTATTTCCAACTGTTGGTAATTCACTGAGTTTATTATGGAACCGAGATATTTGAATTTGTCTACTCCCTGGAACCATTTTTTTTTTTATGCAGATCCTGTTATCGGGATGGAATTTTCAGCTTATTATGTAGAGAAGTTAATGGTAATATGTTTGAACAGGTAGATAAATTTAGGTATCTAGGTTCTACGATAACTATAAAAAACAAAATCGAAGGGGAGATTTAGGTTAGGCTAAAGGCAGGAAATGCTTATTATTTTTCTGTAACAAAACTACTTAGCTCGGGCCTCTTGTCCTGCAACTTGAAAATTAGAATCTATGAAACCATCATCCTACCTACAGTTCTTTATGGATGTAAAACGTGGCCACTTACATTAAGGGATGAGCAATGTCCTAAGGTTTTTGAAAATAAAGTATTGCGTAGAATATTCGAACCAAATTGTGTGAACTGTATCCAGTTAATTTAATTGAGGTCATAACATTGTGGCAAATTAAATAGGTTTGTAAAATTGTTGAACTTAGTAACAAAAGAATTCCTCAAAGGTTAATATTTGCTGTGCCGACTGGTTAATGTCAGATGTGAAGGGACTGGGTTTGGATGGCGACCAGTGGAGGAGATGTGCAATAAGTGATTGGTGGTGTCGGCATCGTACCTTTGGATTCATTAAGCCTTTTATTATTATTATTATTATTATGTAATTTTGAATTAAAGATGATTTTTTTATTGAATTATTATAAATTTAATGGTTTAAAAATTAAATTCAAGATGACATCTATCTTTCAAAAACAGCTTTTCCTTATTCGTTGGTTCATGTGTGGAGGTATATTTGAGCACTGGTTTAATCAGTCTTTTATTTTTATATTATGCTGGTATAAAAATAGGGTCCTTGATCTCTCTGAACCCTATAATAACATTTATTGGCATTGATAATTCTTTTGTTCGTCTCCAGGAATACATATTATAATGCTTATAATGCCTCCCAGATAAGTGAAAAGACTCAATGATATCAATGCTTCTTTCGTTTCAATGTTGCGAACCAATGAGTGACAATGTCAAAATCATCTGTTTAACCTAGAAATTATACAAGCCTGTTGTAAATTGTATTATTGGTTTAGAGTTGTGATTTTCTAACTATCTTTTCTAACATAATATTAAATTAGAGGGCTGTTTAAGCAACTTTCCAATTTTTATTTAATTAAGGCAAATAATTCTTAATGAGTTCTAAATAGGCAACATTCAACTTATTTATGCAGTGGACTGTATTTTGATGAAGTGGTAGGTTGGTTATATGAATTGTTCAAAGTGGCTTACTCTTTTCATGCTGGCATAGACATCATACTACCTGAGGGCCTTCAAGTCTGCGGTGCAGTTGTTGTCTCTGGCTAAATCTGTGATGGAATGGGCCAGTCCTACCGGTAGCTGTTACGGAAAATTTTATCTTTCAGATCTTATCTGATCTGCCCCCACCACTCATCTCAGCCTGGCAATGGGGCAATATCTTCACACAAACAAGGCCTATCTCCCTATGTTCGGACAAGTAATTAGTTTCGTTGATAGTCATTGCAATCAATCAGATTATCTTTGAGGGTACACCCAATTCCCTCAGCTCAGCCTCATTAAGTTTGTCTTGATTGATAATCATATGCATTTCGGAAATCAATGAAAATGTGATACGTGGTCATTTTATATTCTATTGTTCAGAATGCTAGTAGCAATAACAGTTATTGTTTTCAGATCTGCTGGTTGTGATCGCATGAGCTCTAAAACATGTTTTAGGATTATTTTTTTGTGATGCGTGATCATTTTATATTCTATTGTTCAGAATGCTAGTAGCTATAACAGTTATTGTTTTCAGATGTGGTTGTAATCGCATGAGCTCTAAAACATGTTTTAGGATTATTTTTTTAGGCCTATGTAATGTATGGCATTGAATAGCTACTATTTCTAATGTTTTTTTTTTTTTGTCATTTCAATCAATTATCAATAATTTAGTTGCTTAAAGTATCAGTAAATTAGTTTTATAATTTTTATATTTTTTATTAATTTTAGGCAGTAACACATAGCCCAGGGCATTCAAGAGCTATACTTAATCATCGCAGACTTGCAGAATTAGTCGAAGAGATGGATTTGACTACATTACGAAGAATTGATAAGAAAAGGGATTCAGTTGCTAGCATACCCGAAGCAAACTCAGCCCTGCGTAAAGCCAAACTTGAAGCATATTTCCAGGTACTGGCTTTTATAACTTAAGATATAAGACATGGTTCCAACTTTTTTAATCTATAAACTAAACTAAATAATTAAGTTATTTTCTATAATTGTTTAAGTTTTTATTTATTATTACAATTTATTTTTCTAAATTTTTATAGAATATAATTTACAAAGTTTTGCATTAGCCTTCCTTAGGACAATACTACTAACAACAATAAAATATTTAGCTAACTTGGTTAATCAATACTGCCCATATAGCTAGATCTAGCCTACATACTCCTTAAACCTAAATCCTCATGATTTGAGCTGATATAAATTTCCCATCTATGTTTTACCCGACCCTTAGGATACTTACCCATCAGTTTAATTTGATCGATGATTATTCTTTTAGAAATTCAATTGTTATCCATTCTGATATCTTTACTCGCCCATTTCAGTTGCCACGTTGCTGTCACCTCAGCTACAGTTTCCAGCTGTTGGTCATTCAATAGGGCATTTTGTTGATGTCTGAATTTTCTGGTTGGCTTATGCTTCCTTATCCTTAGTGTTTTACACCCAAACTAATCAAAAGAATTATATATTATCCAATGTTATATAATTTTTATGTAATACAAATTTTTATGTAATTGACAAGGAATTTAATAATCATACTATTATATTTTTATGTTTTTTCAGTCATATTTGATTAAATAACAGTAACAAAATTTATTTATTATTATTTGTTTATTTATTATTTAACAATTTTATTCATTATTGTCGTTATTAAATTATTATTTTAAATTTACAATCTGTACCGGAGGTCTGATAATTTAATAATAATACAATAGACATGATTACTCTACAATATACATATATAAAACATATAAAATAAATTCACATACACTATAAAACACTTGAGAGAGACTGAATATGAACTAACCACAGACTAAATGATTCTATGACAGACTCACTCCATATTATATACAAACTCACTGATGATCTTTGGTCTCAGCGCTCTCACTACGTACTGACTATACATTTGTGAAGTTGGTCCCCGTCATTAATTTAAAAAAATAAATCTTGGAGATCTGCCTCCTTAAGAGTTCTAGAGTTCCTTATATTTGTTAGGAACAGTTCTGTTGTTTAAACGGCTGAAAATACTATGTAAAGTTTTGGGAAACTAATTTCACTATTTGTACAACGATTTGTATAAGTTTTATGGCAGAATTTCATTAAGATATTTGTTGGAACTTCTTAGAGAACTAGCAAAACTCAAAAAAATGACTGAGGAAAAAATGACTCAGTGGATGAGGAATAGGTTAAGAAAGGAAGAAGACCTCAAGTATCAGAGGGATGAGCACCCAAATCACTTTTGCTGCTTTTCAAAAATTCAATTTCTTCCAAATTGCGAGCCTTATATCTTTCCTGTCAACTTTAGGATTATGGTTCGTTATAATAATTTTTAGAACCTGTAGGGGGCCATCAGAACTCTCAATAGAACTGTGCTTCCAACTATCAGGCCTTTAAAAGCCGAAAAGTTAATCATTCTAAAACCATTGTCATTAGTCACATTGTGGATGCTGTACTTCCCAATAGTTGCTGGAATGTAGATTAATTTCCTACTTGAGCATTAAAATCACTAATCACATTTTCATATCAACTCTTGGGGAAAAAATCATGATACCATGTCCCTGATAAATAATCAATTTGGCCTTCTTTCTAAATTGCAAGTATCTACACAGTACTGAGAGCTTGCGTTTCTACTTCTAGGTGCAGTGGTGTTAAGTTCAAAATAACTTCCATAGCAGCAATAGGAATGGTGCTCATGGTGCCAGTTGTTATAAAACACAACATGCCAGGTTTTAAACTCCAGGATTTCCCTTGGCTCTTTTCAATATGGCTTTGCCTATAGAAACTTGTCATCGAAGATATTATCTAGATGCTTAACTTTACTATAGATGTTGTCAAGAGTACAGTCTGATTATTATGCATCTTCTGTTAGTGAAGACATAAAATTTATCTTATTCATCTTACAGACACCATTTTTTCATAAGATCCATTGATACTTCGAGCCTTTCAGAATTTGTCTTCGGAACTTTTCCTTAATTAAGACAATATTATCATTAGCATATCATATCACAGGCATAGTTGATAAAATATCATAATTGATATTAAAAGGCATAATTGATAAATAAAAGGCATAATAAAAGGCATAATTGATGAATATCACAGGTATAGTTGACCTCCCTGTTGACAACTCCCAAAATGTTTCATCTACAGATCAGTAGGCTACTTTATTTTATAACTTAGACATTTTTTAAAATTTATCTGACTAATTACTTTTTAATGTTTGTATGATTCCTTTTAATTACTCTGAAAAACAAATGCTTTGTTAGAAGAACCATGCCAATATCTCTTTCTAAACTCGAGATATAAAATGAGACTTTTTTAGTGTGTTTTACTGTATTAGATTACTCTTTCGCCCCTTTAGAATTTTGGTCATTGATAAGCAATTTAAAATAGAGAAATAATCAAATGTTTTATACAATGGCCATCATATTAAATTTATGAATATCTATCTATTGCATATGTGTGCCAATTTATAATGCTTATTTTGCATGAATGTTTGGAAGATATGTAATAATAGTCTATTTTCATTTTATTGTATTATCCGACTAAAAAAATCTACAATTGTGATCAATATTTTTCCCATTAGATCCTGGCTTTAAATGGATTTATATTGAATGACTAAAATATATATAAAGTGATGAATCATACATGTATATTTCTATTATTTTATTTTTGTTAATACTTTCTTTGTGGTTTAGTGTTTTTGGCATTGACGGCAAGAAGACACAGGTTCAATTCCCAATAATCCATAAGGATTTTTTCTGATGGTGTTAGGTCTGGAATGGTGTGCTCTCAGCCTATGAGGATAACTGAATAGCAACTTGAAAAAGTATTGATCCTGTCACAAAACCAGAATTGAAGGTTGTTAGGAAATGAGTGTGGTTGACCAGCATACAACTCTTTACTCCATACTGCACTATTTTCTTTGGTAGGCCATACCTCTATTATTTTGAAGAATAGATTTAATTTAATGTTCAATATGAAATGTTCTTTTTCCCGATTCCCTTCATCATATTTTAATATATGAGCCATTTTTATGCAGAACAAGACTCCCAATATTGAACCGTCCCAGTTTAAATCCTGACTTAAAAATTATTCTGTGGTACATATTAACTTAATAGAAAGTATTTTTAATAAAACTAAATTTCAATCACTAGTTTTATAAATAATCAATCAACTAGATTTGATTAAACAATTTATTTTGTTTTGTGAAGGTAATTAATATATTTATTACTGTAAAGTATATCAATAGTTTACAATCAGTGAATGTACTATACTGATCTTGGACATGATGAAAATACTCCCTAATGATTCATTCTTCTGGCTTTAAACATTTTTTTTGGTCAAGATCTCCCATTTGTTCCCTTTACAGATTTTCAAATTATGTGGCCTTTTTTTGTTCAAGTATATTAGTATATTCTTGCAATTTATCATGTGAGCTCTTGTAATATTTATGTATTTAAATGGTTGGTGTACTTAAGAATGAATATTTGATCTTATTTGCCATGTAAAGCGGTGTGTTATTTTCACAATATTTTCAAATGAAAAAACTTTCACCTCTAGAACTCATGCAAGTATTGTGATTAGTACATGATAAGGAAACAATACCTATGTTTTGATCAACTGTATAGTGTTGTGGTCTGCATTGACATTCAACTTCCATGTTTCCATCTCAACCCCTTTAAGTTTCAGGTAAACCCTTAGAGATATATATGGTTGATAATACAAAAAATTAATTTTCTACTGTGGCTAGACTTGAACCTGGGCTTGAATGTCAGAGTTCATATGCTCTACTCCATAATATTTTTATCTGAAGTATGCTACTTTTTTTGATAATGGTATTTTTGGCTTTCCAATCGGTACACGTACATAACAAATCATTCTTCTATCAAATATATGTACTAGATGATTCAGTGTATTCATTCAATGTACTTATGGATATAAGCAGGATCTTCATTTTTTTTTTCCCTGTTGGCTCTACATACCTTGTAAATCTTTGGTCCCCTGAAGCAGCCTTCTTCACCTCTGCCTGTCTTGGGCTACTGCTTTCCAGTTAACGGCATGAAGCTCAGCCTTATCTTTGTTTATCCTATCTATCCATCTGGTTTTTGTCCTCCCACGTGATCTCTTGCATACTACTCTGGCATTGTTGTGTAAAGGCGTCCTAATGGATTGCTTCGAGTTACATGCCCCGCCCATCTTAACCTCCTTGCCTTCATATCATGTGATATTGATTGACCAGTTTCTTTTAGCAGTTGTTTATTGTTCCTTCTCCTCCATGCGTTAAAGTTCTGATCCCAGATAGGTCCTGTTATCGTATGGAGGACTTTTCTTTCAAATCTCTCAATTCTGCTTTCTAGGATGCCTGTTAGAGCATAGGTTTCACAGCAGTACAGCAGAACTGGCTTTATCACAGCATTGATCACCCTTAGTTTGAGATTTCTGGTGATTTTTCTGGATTTCAGTACCCTTGAAAGTGTGAAGGAAGCTCTGTTCGCATTCATTATTAGCTGTTCTATCTCTGTTAATTGATCATTTATTGAGGTTATTGTGGAACCGAGGTATTTGAATCTACCTACTTCGGGAATTACTTAGAGTCCATGCAGATCATATTATTAGGGTGGATTTTTTGGCTAATTATCGTATATTTTGTTTTATCTTCATTTACTTGTAGCCTGATTTGCCCTGCTTCTCTTAACAGAGTCCGAGTGAGTCTCTCAATATCCTCTTGATTGCTTCCAAGGACAGCTTTATCATCCGCATATGCTAAGATGTTATATTTCATTCCGATGTGCACGCCTCCATCTTCGTATGATGTTGTTCTTATTATTTTATCAAGGGCTAAGTTGAACAGCATTGGTGAGAGTCCATCTCCCTGCCTCAAACCTGTTCGAACTTCAAAAGCATCAGATACTTCTCCTTGTATTAGTACTCTGCATTTAGGATGATTTGTACATGCATTCAGCAACCTCATTAACTTTCCTGGAACACCCAGCTCAGTCATAATCTTCCAAAGACAGTTTCTGTCCACTAAGTCATAGGCTGATTTGAAGTTGACAAATAAGGCGTGTACATCCTGATCTACTTCCCATCGTTTTTTGAGTGCTTATTTTAGGATGAATATCTTGTCCATCGTACTCCTTCCTCTCCTGAATCCTCCTTGGTGGTTGCCTATTATGTTTTCATAATACGGATATATCCGACTTAGCAGAATATTAGTTATTAATTGCTATGCCTCTGTAATCACTTCATTCATACATAGAGCCGTTCTGAAGGATAGGATAGATCAGCTCTGTTTTCCAGGCTTCTAGTATCCATTCTTCTTCCCATATTTTCTAGATTAGTTCTAATAGCTTGGCTCTGAGGTGTTGTCCCCCATCCTTGAACTAATCTGATGATAGGTTGTCCATCCCTGGAGCCTTTCTTCTTTTAAGCCTGCCAATAGCTATTTCCACATCCAGAATATCTGATTTTCCAACTTCAAGTGGGTAGATGTCATCAGTGTGGTCCATGTCATCTTTGTTTGTGTGGTGCCCTTGATTGAGGAGCTGCTGGAAGTGTTCCTTCCAGATGCGTAGGATCTTTTCTTTTGATACCGTCAATTTGCCATCTTTTCCTCGCTTTTGCTTATTTCTTGTTTTGTATCCTACCCTTTCTTTCCTGATATCTGCAGAGAATTCACATATATTTCTAGTCTTCCAGTTTCCCCGATAGTTTGTAATCTTTCTTTGAGGAATTCTTTTTTTGCTGTTCTTATTATTTTGTTTTTCTTTTTCCTGGTGGCTGCATATTTGTTCAGCATAGCTTGATCAGTTGGTGCTAAGCAGAGGACTTTTCTTCTCTTCTCCACCGCCTTTTCGCATGCTTCTGTGAACCATTTCTTGGCTTTTTCTCTTTTCCTGGATCCCTATTACTTCCTTAGCTGTTTGTTTTAGCCCTGACTCTAGTGCCTCCCAATCCGTTGGTTGGTCAACCGTAAGGACTTCCGCATTCAAGGGTTCGAATTTATTAATCAGCTCAATTTGGAATTCACTCTGTACTATAAGGTTTTTCAAATTGCAGACTTCGTACCTCTTTCTTTCCACTTGGTTACCAATTTGGTAGATTTTCTTCCACTAGCCTCTGACAGAAATTGATTCTAATCAAAGTATGGTCCGATTCACAGTCTGCTCCACGATAACTCCTTATGTTTTGTATGGAGCTTTGATGCCTCTTATCTATCAGCACGTGGTTGATTTGGCTTTTTGCTCAAAGGAGAGGACTTACTCAGGTGTACTTATGTATGCCCTTGTGCGGGAACATCGTACTGCTCACTACTAGACCTTTAGCTGATGCCAGACTGATACATCTCACTCCATTATCACTGCTGGTTTTGTGGAAACTTTGGCCTCCATTAATGAACCTAAATTGGGTTTGGGATGACCTATCTTGGCATTGAAGTCTCCCATGACTAACTTATTTCATATTTTGGAGCCTGGTCCACAACTTATTCTAACTGATTGAAGAAATCATCCTACACCTCGTCTTCTTTTTCTTCGGTTGGTGCATACACGTTAATAATTCTGATATTTAACCAACAACCTCTTATGCGCAGCACACTTATCCTTTCATTAACTGGGTTGAAGTTTATTACTGACTTCCTTGCGACCAGACTAACTATGAATCCAGTGTTACTGTCCCATTTTTGTCTTTTCTCTTGGTGTAGAACAGTGTGTGGCTGTCGATAGTGGTTTCACCACAATCTGGCCATCTTTCCTCTTGTATGGCTGTTAAAGGTATGGTGTACCTTTTTACTTCATTTACTACCGTTTGGGTGGCCCCTGGTCTGTATAAGCTCCGAACATTCCATGATCCGATATGGGGTCCATTATACAAAGGCGGGATCATAAACATGTTAAGACAGTCAGATTTTCCGAGGCTGATTTTTGGTTTCATAATATCGTGTTTTTTATGGGGTAGGGTTATTAGCCTTATGCCCAATCCCCGACCTGGAGGACCAGGAGCTATGTCAGACACAAGGGTCTCTCACTTCCATGCGGTATATTACATCATAATATAATTGTGATATTCTATGGTCTTATCTTAATTTCTATTGTTTGTTAAGGATTAAATTTTAGAGTTAATTAAGCATTAATAAAGTTGATTTGTAGTAATGTTTTCCATGTCATAAATCCACTCATACTAAGGTAAGGATGTTATCAATCAATTGGTTAAAAAATATATGTCATGCGTGTTAGTAGTGGTAAGATTAATCCGAAGTCTTAGATGCTTTAGAAATTGATCCAGAGATCCAAAACTAGTTGGGTAGAAAATTGATGAAAAAATCTGTTATCTTCCTCATATTTTCTAAAGGCTTGACCTAAACCTACTCATTAAGTGTTTAAATGAACTTCTTGGTACATATATTTTTCTTGGGATAGTGAGGTGTTATGTATTTGACCCTATTCCTCTAACAAAATGGTCAGAATCTCTCTTAAATAAATTTGGAACCATTATCTGGAATAATTTTCTTTGAAAATTTCTAAGAAGTCAAACAATTATGTTAGATTGAGCAAACAAGATTATTTTATTTATTCTTTGTTTTTGTTTTTTTAACAATGGACGTTTCATAGTTGTTTCCTCATTCACAAAACATCCTATTCAAAAGTTTTACAATTGATTTTACCTTACATTACAACTCAGGTTTTTTTGTTGTAATGTAAGGTAGAAAATTCGGGATTATGTTAGAGATTTCGTAGAGTCATTGCAATTTAGTGAGAAATTCACTCTAAATTTTGTGGAAATGGGGGAAATCGTCATGATATCTCTACTTTAATTCATTCCTCTAATCTATAATGTCTATAATCGAATAGCTAAAAGAACAGAAAAAGCTACATATATACATCTTAGTCATTCTAATGAGGAAACTAAGGGGTTATCTTAATCTCAGCTGGAAATTTTTGTTTGCCGATATATAAAATATAATTTAGGGAAAATATTGCAATTGTGCAAAATTTCTAATCCTGTTTTTCAACAGAAATACACATATTCAGTCCCCTAAGCCTGAATAATCAGATCTCCCTAAATGGTCTATGTATGTGAATAGCAAAAAGGAAAAGTTGTACAACATAATTTTTTGGATTTAAAGTAGGCGTAGTTCTGGGATCTTGCCACAATTTTTTTGCTGAAATCGACTTATAAGAAGTGCCATTTTATATCATCGTTTTTACACTTTCTTACAACTTTTTCAAAAATGACTTTGATTATATTTGTTGTATCTATTTATATATTGTACATGGTACAATTTTATAATCTTTAATATTAGATAAAGCTTAGTCCTCATTGAAATATACTAACAAGTATTATATGCCAAATTTTCATACTGGCTTACTTTTAAAGGACTATTAATTTTGTTTATTTCAAATAATTAACCATATTTCATTGTTAGCACTAATAAAAAAATGAATAAATTTAAAGTATGAAATAATTCAATGCAATAAACAGGAATTTGGTAATTAACTAAAAGAGAAATAAAAATATTTTTCCAGCTTGATAAAAAAAATCTGGAAATAAGAGTAGTATTACAGATGTATAATATACCATTGAAGAGCTAACATTTTTTTTTTATATTTAACTTATTAATTCATCGAAGATTATTGAGAGTGATGAAGACAAATGAAAAATACAATTGTTTATAATTTCTACTTTAATATTATTGAATAGAAAACAAAGTTTTGCATAAATAGTCTGTGTCCATTAAAAATATAATAATGATAATATAAAATGATAAAATTTGATGGGGGTTTATAAATTTGTCTACTTTAGAAAAGTTTCACTGTATATTTATTTTTATTGGATTACATGTAATTAAGATTACATTATGAATAGTCGTATCAATGGGTATAATTTATTTAAGTAGTAATGATTTAGTGAATAGTAATGCAGTAGTTTTAATGTATTACCATAAAACATTAATATCTTTTACTTTCTTACTGATACCAGAGGTAGCCTTGTTAAGGTAAGAATTTCGAGTGTGATAAATTTTTAGTTACAGATCTTTAAATTTCTGAGCACTAATTTAAAAAAAAAAAAATGTTTTCGGTGGTCTGTATGTTAGCCATATGTAATAAATATGTAGTAAAAACAAAAAAAGTTTTAGAGCCTCATTCTTAGTCCAAAAATAATTTTTTGGTGACTTTAAAGTTACTTGATTTAAAGGGATTTTAAAACTTGAGTTAATAACTTAAGATTAGACATTGAAATGAAAATTGCACTCTGTTTAAAGACAGGTGTCAATACTATAAATGCCGGCTGTTAGTTTAACGTATTGGAGTCAATGGTACTTACAGTACCAAAAAACTTAAATGTACAAATTATAATTTTAATTAAGTATGTAAGTTGTTAGCTTTAACTATTATTTTTTATGTGCATATATATATATATATATATATATATATATATATATATATATATATATATATATATATATATATATATATATATATATATATATATATATATATAAGAAGTGGGGTAGCTCAGTGGTAGGGTACTGAGTTTCCAATGCTAAAGGTCCCAGGTTTGAATCCCGGCTCATGGCAGAAAAATTATTTATTCTGTTTCATTAGCCGTGGGGCGACCCTGGGTAGGTAGACCCTCTTGGGGCAGACCCAGCCTCTATAAAGTGGGTACCCTTAATTAAAATAATTGGTTAAGGGAAAAAACCTGGCGGTTGAGCGTGATCTCGGTCAAAACACCTCTTTGCACTACTGTAGACCAAGAAACAGTGCTTTCCCTAAATAGTACTGAACCCAAGACCCTTCATTGGTTGTAGTGGTACAGATTATATATATATACAATTTCAAATTAAAATACAAATTTTGAGATCAATTATGAATAATTATTTATCTAAACCTTCGTACATACATTATTTTTATATTTTGAAATGAAAAATCCTGAAAAAGCAACAAAAATTAATGCAATAAAGCTATTTTTGTAGGAGGGATAGGAAACTCTGCTTAAAATAATGTTTATTTTATTCTCATTGCTAAGGAACATATCACTCACATTGGGCAGGGTATGACTGCCCATTTTCGCTCTAAACATTACATTAAACATCCTGAAACTAAATTAATAATCTATGACTCTTATCTTTATTTATTTATTTTATAATATTTTTCAGCTACCCAAGCTTATATGCATTAGTAGCCTATCTATTTTTTAAATATTAGCCTCTTAATTAAAGTATTTTTACTAAATATTAACTTTTAAACTTTACCTAATATCTATCATCTTAAAAAATTGTTGAGGTCCGCTTGTTTGATAAAAAATTTGTACCATTTTGAAATATATAAAATTAACTGCAATATAAATAAATATCTTTGCAGTATAGGACTTCATTGGAAGTCTTGGGCCGACAATTGAAAAATAAATAAATAAACGTCTTTATTATTTTGCTATAATAAATAAAAAGAATGTTTATATTGACTTGAAATGTCAGTATTATTCAGATATATATATTTTTTCTTTTTTATTTAATGTGATTTATCTGTTTATTATAAATTTTGCATTTTGTACTTTTTAATTTTGACAGTATTTGTTTTAAAGTTATATATGTTGTATTATCTATTGCAATTTTTTTTTTATTAATTTTTATTTTATTTTCTGAAGGGTTTAAGTTGCTATAGGCTTTGATGGATTATGCTTCACATACAATTTTATTGAAATCTAGTATGGCATCAGTTTAATTAAATGTTAAAAAATAGAATTTTTATAGTTAATAACCCCATGCCATCAATTTATGAATACATTTATTTCTGTAACTAAATTTTTGCTGGATCGTTCTGATCATTTCTTCATTTAATGATGATCTTGATCTACAGAATTTGGATTATAGATAAAAAATATTAACTTGTATGAGAGGATTTACTGAAAGGGGCAGATTTTTAATTCGACTATAGTTTCATCGGCAATACTTTGTTTCAGCATATTTACCATACTGTTGGTATTGAAGGTAATACAATGACTTTATCCCAAACACGTTCTGTTGTTGAGACCAAGATGGCTATTGGTGGTAAAAGCATTGTTGAACATAATGAAATACTTGGCTTAGATGCAGCTTTAAAGTATATTAATACCACTCTTATTAACAGGTAGTTGCTATTTATATTTATATATTATAGGAAATTTTAATTATTTCTATCTTCCTGTTCGATTAATTCTTTTCTGGAAATATATTCTTTTTATGACTAATAAAAACTTATTAATGCCTATTTTAAAAGAACTTTAAATACCAGCTTTTGATTTAATAAGAAGCAAATATTTTTCTATTAAAGATAAATATATTTATTTTCTTTATGTATTTATGCATTCACTTATTTTCTTACGGGTTAGGGAAGCCAAGAGTGTATAGTTATTCAAACTTAAAGAATGTCGAGTGTGGTAACTGGATGCGTGACAGAAAGCTATGCTGACCAGGATTTTCCTGGAAAATAGAAAATAACCTCCCTCCGCCCCCCTTCCCTAGGTGAAGATCTGTTGATCCTAAATAACTATAATCAATATTGGTATACTGATTTCTTACTGTCCTTAAACCCTTAATTTGCAAACATTTATTAATGGGAAGGCCACAGCCAAATTGGCTCCTGACCGCTTATCCAACTGTAGCCTTCATCATTCTTTAAATCAAAATTTCTATTATTGTGAGAGGTTGAGTAGCCATTTCCAAGCTACCTGTACATCCGCAAGAATTAAATATCGATTAAGACTAAATCACCTGACCAGATAAATTAAATATTCTGATAAGTGCCAACAGCGGGAGGAGGAGGATTTATCTGGTTATAAGTTCAGGTTTTTCTCTCTGAAAGTTACTCCCATAAGGTTTTAGACCTATATTCATATTAGATTTGGAAAAAATTGAGTTAAACCAAATTTTAAGTCACTTTATATTGAACAGTCTTCATTAACTGAGTTTCCATATTATCCAAGCTTAAATTGAGGGGAAAATAAAATTGGGAATCCTCTGAAAATTATAAATATACTATAGTTTGATCATTGGTAACTAACTTAATTTAATCAGAACTTAACTGAAAACATGTACAGATCAGATTACGGACACAATCTGTGACTAAGCCAATTTTTAAATAAATTTCTATTATTTGAAACAACCTTGGACAAAGACATTAATGATTATATGAACAGTGTATTTAATTTACTTTGACTAATCATTTAATTTCTTGTGACTTAAGTTGGCTTTATGGGGTCATTTACATTATTAAAAAGCACACACAGTGTCAGAAGAAAAATTGTGATTCCTAGTCTTTTGGGACATTACTGGAAAAAAGGTCTAAGCCAAAGGCAGCTGCCAAAGAAATTTTTAATTGAAGGAGAGTCAATTATCCATTTGGTTCAGGCGTTTCAACAATGGGATTGTAAGTTTTTCATATAAACCCAGATCAGGTCATTGTTCTTCTGAAATATATAAACCAGGACCCACATGCAACTACTTATAATTGATTGGCCATAGTAGAGTCTTCTAATTAAATCATCCATCAAATTAAAAACCTGGTCATGCAGTATAAACCAAGATCCAACCCGCTAGACTTGACAGAGGCCCAAGCCCAGCAGCAAGTTGATATTTGATATTTTGAAAGATGACAGGTTCTGGAAAAAAATTTGGAAAGTGCAACTTCGAAAGCATTTTGCATTTTGTTCTTTATGGTTGGACAGTGAACTCAAACCCTAACTGTGAACAGCTAGACAGGACAGAGTATATACATTTTTTTTTTTTTTTAGAATACAAAAACAACCAACTATACTTAGTAAAGGACTTCAAATAAATTATTATCTTTAATATGTGCTGTCATTGAGTGGTATATTGTTATTGTAGGATATTTTTAGTTTTTTTGACTGTTTTTTAAATTAAAATTTTAAAAATGGCTAATAAGACCAAAACATTAAAACAAAATAACAATTCTTTTCTTTTAAAAAAAGTTATTTATGGGAGCATTAGTGGGTTTTTAAATCTTAATCTATTATTGATTCAAAGTAGTAAATTAATATATTATTTTGTTTTAGTTGGTTTATTTTTCTTATTGGATACCTCATAATTATAAATTATGATGAATATAGGAGATTAAATTGTATACTCACTAATTAGTGGTCTCTACTCAGAAATGTTGAGTGAAGTAATCCCTTTCTACCATTTTAATGAAGAATGATGTGCTGAAGGACCATTCCTCAGTATCAGACTTCACTCCATCTCTACCTACCTCACAAGTTCAATAATACTTTCAGTTTATTTATTACTTCAATTTTAATGTCCGTGAATAATTATTGACTGTTTGAGGGCCATTTTAGAATTATTAGGTCCGGATATCAATGTGTTTTGATGTTAGAAGTCAAAACTTGATTTTTTTTTTTTAATCTTAGGACCATACTTAAATTTGGTTTGACTTGTAATTTTCATGATAATTAGTCTATTAATAAATACTTTGGAATATTGTGACAAAATATTTTTATTACATTTCACATTGAGTAACTTGATATGGATAAAACGCTTATCACCAATGTGTTGTAGAAAGTTAGCTCATTAGCTCAGTGTGTGACCTACCATATTCTTCTTTTACTTCTCTCATTTTTGTATTATCCTAGTTTTGACCATGAAAAGGATTTTCTTAAGAACTGACTGTTTTTTTATACACTTATTTACAGAGACTGATTATCAAAAAAATTATTATGAATTGATTATTGATAATTATGAAAAAAATTATCAATAATTGTGGGTAAATATTTGACTGTCGTGAATAATAGTTGGGGTGATCAGTCAAAAAGGAAGGCAAAAATAAATGATAATATTTATTTTTACATATGCCGATGTTTCGACCTGAAGTTCAGGCCTTCATCAGGGCTAAGAAAATAACCAGATAACAAGATATGAGAAACATAAGTAGTGGTGGTAGACAAAATAAAATAAATAAATATAAAGTAAAATGAAATTGTTAGAATAATGACTAATAACTAAGGATAACCGTTAGAGATGACGCCACCTACACATCTCTTCTCTCTCCCCCTCCCTTGCAACGACTTTTATTCTCCCTGCAACACTTAAAGGAGACAGGTAGTACTTCTTTTATTTCTTTCTTATTTCAGCTTTCTCAATTTCTTCCCTCCTTCCATTCATTCTTTTTATCTGTTTTTAACTCTTTATTATATTATACATTGTCTGTACATCTTGATAGACTTTCCAATATCTCAATTTTCTATCTAACTACTCCATTCTCAATGTCTTAATTTTACTATTTATTTTTATTTCTTATATAACTTCATATTTCTTTTTTATGTTTTACATTTTATTCTAAGATTCCCATTGTAACACTTATGTCACCCTTTTTGATTACGCCTACTTCATCATTCAACACTTTGTAACAGTTATTATTATTTATCTCTTAGTTCTTAGTCATTATTCTAACAATTTCATTTTACTTCATATTTATTTTATTTTATTTTTTTTTTACCATCAATACTTATGTTTCTCATACCTTGTTATCTGGTTATTTTCTTAGCCCTGATGAAGGCCTGAACTTCAGGTCGAAATGTCGGCATATGTAAAAATAAATATTATCATTTATTTTTGCCTTTCTTTTTGACTGACCACCCCAACTATTCTTCTCTTCATTATCCACGACAGTCAACCAATTACCAATTATGAATAATTTACTTATATTTCTTGTTGATTATATTGAACAATTTAACTTAGTTAACAATTTATAAACTATTCAACCGTTTAGACAAAACGTTAAATAACTGATTAAAACATTTTAAAAATAAATAGAAGTGCACAACGTGTCAGCGTCATTCAGGTCACATTTTTTAAAAATAATATTAATACTAATACTTATTTATTCTGGGACGAGTCCCTGTAGAATAATAGAGAAAAACATAAATATGGGCTAAGGAGCCTCAGAGATACACAAATAAAAATACAGAGTAATTAAAGTCATAGTAAAAAAATAAAAAATTATAAGTTAATTTCTAATTTTAATCAGTTAATAATAAAAAATAGAAAATTGAAAAAAAGATGAAGTAAAAATAATGAAGAAAAAACTAATAATTTATATACATATTTACATTAGTATCTATTTACAATTTCAAGGGGACTGGATGGATAACAAATGATTGAACAGGCAGGATGCAAAATGTATTAGATTGACGAATGTGAGAAGGGATGAGGATCGGATAATGAACAATCTGTTGAAAACAGCGGTTCGATGGGCCCTTATGTATAATCAGAAGACCGAGAACGAAAAGAGGATTTGAATTGAAGGAGCTCGGAGATGTATGAAGGATGGTGGGATTGGATGACTTCAAAGAGGAAGGATGCCAGGAAATATTTACGACGGTAGGAAGGATAAAGCACCTTCAACTCTGTGAAAAAATGGGAAACAGATGCGTCACTTGGTATCCCAAAGATGAATTGTACAAAGCAATTTATCAAACGTTTTAGTTTTGCCTCGAGATCCCCAGAGACGTCCCCATATACCGAACAGCAATAGTCAAAGTGGGGAAAAATTAAGGAAGTGACTAGGAGCAGAGCCTACGGGTTTCAAATGGAAATAGGTGACAAGAATAATTTAGACGTTTTAGAGTGGAAATGGTACGGCGTTAAATATTGGATACATGGTTTTTCCAGGAAAGCTTTTGATGGAAGGTTATTCCAAGGTTTTTGATGGGATTATCGTGCAGGAACAGAGTGGAATATTAGGAACAGTTTTAAGGAGGTGATTGGAGCCTATTAAGATTGCCTTCCTCTTTTCCTCATTCAACTTCAATTTGTTAGCTCTCGCCCAGTCACAAATTTTATCCAAGTCTTCTTCAAAGTTTTTCTGTGGCTGATAATAGATCGGTGGGCGGGAAGGACAGGTATATTTGGAAATCATCTGCATAGATATGGTATTGGGAGTGATGTATCATGAGGGGAAGGTCATTAATGTAAATAGCAAAGAGAGTAGGAGATAGAGAGGAACCTTAAGGGACACCACAGGAGAGAGGAAGGGGCTTAGATGAAGGTTGACCTGGGACTACTACATACTCGGACCGATTTGAAAGGAAGGATTTGAACCAATGCAGGGCACTGTTGGATAGAGGAAGATTGTGCAATTTAGCTAGGAGGATGTTATGGTCAACTGTGTCAAACGCTTTGGAAAAATCTAGAAGGGTGAGGATAGTAAGGTTTTGGTATTCAATGGAGTTTTGGAGATTATGGGTTATTTTAAGGAGAGCAGATTGTGTTGAGTAGCCAGGTTAAAAGCCAGATTGGAATGGGTTAATAAGGGAATGTTCCTCTAGGAAGTTGGAGAGTTGATTTTGGACCAGGCGTTCTAACGGCTTTGAAAGGTTGGATAGGAGAGAAATAGGACGGAAGTCATGCAGTGTGGTAGGGTTGGAAATTTTGTTCAAAGGTCGGACTAGGGCAGTTTTCCAGGAGGATGGGAATATGGATTTTTGTAATGAAAATTTGTAGATGTAATAAAGAACAGGAAGGCTGGATTTTATTAGTTTTACTGGAGTATTATCATGACTATACCATAATCATTTGTGTGGGATTTTAGTATTGTGGAAAGTAACGCGTTGTAGGACACATGGGAGAAAAATAAGTATTCAGGATTAAAGTTGTGAAAGTAGAAGAAGTGTGTGTTAAGGATAAGAAATGGTTATTGAGATCGTCTGGAGAAAGAGAGAAGGAACTAAGATTATTGGATTCTGGTAGAGATAGATTACAGAGTATTTTTCACTTAGATTTGGAGTCGGGAGCATTGGACAGGATATTATGAAAGTATGGAAAGGTAGCTTTAGCAAGTCGGACTGCGGATTGGGTTCCATTGCGAAGCTCCTTAAAAGACGCATAATCCACAGGCAAATGGTATTTGAGGGTTGACGGTATTTGCGCCTTGCTGCATCTCTTCCCCTCATCATTTCCTTTATCTCATTGGCAAGCCAAGGAGCAGTGGGACGGTGTAAGGAACATTTTATTATTTAGTTCCGAATTAAATTTATAGAAATTTCGGGACATAGAGGAGGGGTGGTAAAAAAAGTTGAGAGTTTAGAAGGAACTTTTCTCACATCAATTCAATTTACAAATTTCTAACACATTTGAAACAGAGTTATTTACGGGTAAAAAACGGTGAAAATCTGAAAAAAACGGAAAATGTGCTGGAATTTTTCGGAGGAGAATCACTGGACACCCTGTATTCTTTATATTACTTACTACTGTCTAAATTTCATGAATTTGGGTTACCTTTATTTCCCCAAAAATTACATAAGTCAACCATTTTTCTGGAATGGAATACATCTTTAAATATCTTCTCACTGTAAAATTTTAAAGCAAAGGTCTCATCAGGTAAAGGATTGGGATCCAAAATAGCATATTGTTACGTTTGGAATTACTCTGATATACCATAGTTTTAATCAATTATAAGACCTACTTCTATTTAGCAAACCGTGAATATAACTGCAGTAAAATATCTTCACTGGACACCGGACTTTTTACCTCTACAAGTAACTTGGTGAAAAATCAAGAATAAAGTGATAAAATGTCTAATGTATATGCATCCATTTACTATGATATCGACATATGAATATCCATCTCACATATATCATTATCTAGAGAACTATGCTGATATAGACTTCAAGCCTTATACTATTGAAAAGAGCATATAAAATTACATACAAATCAGTACCAAACTCATTTTCATAAAAAAGTGAATACCCAACCTTTTACCACCTCTGAGGCACACTTATATTTTCAGAAGTATAGTTTTTAAAAGTAATATCAATTTTAAGATTAAGCTATTGTGTATCTGTTTATTATATCTTTTTAATATCCTCTTATATTGGTGTCGTTATTTGGTTATCGAAGGCACTACTTAAGAAATATTTTGCACCAATTGGTTTATCGATTTATTGTACATTTTCAGATATCCTTGATATTGAAATCCGTTTTTGGGTTGGCACTTCTTTTAAAGAATTTTGCATTCAATTATCAATTTATTATAAATTTGTGTATATCCTCTATTTTGAAGTTGATCAAAAGTGCTTTTTATGAAATATTAGTCTTAATATTGCACCATCGTGTATCAATTTATTTTATCTTTTTTTTGGTTTTCTTCAAGATATAAGGACCCTTATTCTAATATTTTTGAAGTTGTAGTTTTTGAAAACAATATCAATTTTAAGATTGCAACATTGTGTATCTATTTACTTTAACTTTTGGAAAGTTTTCACTGTGATGTTTAATTATATGTTTATCTCACTGTTTGTTTTAACATGTTAATACTCATTATACTCTATTAAAAATTATTTTTATAGTTTAAAGATTTTAATTTTCTATCTTAACTATTAAAGATAGTGAAATCATTTGGTTATAATTTGTAACTTAATGATGCTATAATAAATAATGCTGTCTTAAATATTATATGTGATTAGTAACTTGTTCCAGGATTGGTCATATTACTGTGGCTGATATACTCGAAATTCACCGTAGAGTATTAGGATTTGTTGACCCGGTTGAAGCAGGTACACTGAGAAGAACTCAAGTTTTCGTTGGTGGTCATATTCCTCCACCTCCATCAAATATACCACCTCTTATGGAACAGTTTGAAAAATGGTTAGTATTTTATTGAATCAGTTTGTAAATATTCATTTGATGATGTTATATATATCTTTCTTAATTTATTTACCACCACTATCCAACAAGCAATCTGGACTGCTTCCTTTCCAAACCACTCCTCAAGAACTCCTAAGAAAAATAAGTTACCTCAACACCTCATAGACCTAATCCATACCAAACGCCGTGCCAGATTATTATGGCAACGTACTAGACACCCCACCGATCGCCAATCCTATAATTATTTTTGCAAAAAACTAAAGATAGAATTGGCCACCTTCAGATCCCAATCCTTCAACTCCTACCTCACTTCCCTCTCTTCTCATGACAATTCCCTATGGAAGACCACCAAACATATCCTAAAACCCCATCACATATCACATCCTCTCCGTCGAGGTGATGGCTCTTGGGCAGCATCTGACGAAGATAGAGCCGAAGAATTCGCCAAAAACCTTTCCCTTACATTCACCTCTCATCCAGAATCCAATCCCACCCACACGTCAGCAGTAGAGGAATTCCTTAATTCACCCATCCCACTCTCCTTACCGCCTAAAGCAGTTAATCCTTCTGAGGTCAAATTCCTTTTACAAAAACTACCTACCCGTAAATCACCTGGATACGACCTGCTTACCTCTCAGATCCTTAGACAACTCCCTCCTAAAGCTGTCATATTCCTTACATACATATACAATAGCATCCTACGAACCACCCACTTTCCTCTTTTGTGGAAACATTCCACTATTATCCTGTTTCCGAAACCAGGCAAACCTCCCAACACCTCAACGTCCTACAGACCAATTAGCCTTCTTCCTATTCTCTCAAAAATCTTTGAAAAGATCCTCCTAAAACGCATCCTACCCTTTATAGAATCCCAAACTCTTCCTTCCCATCAGTTCGGATTTCGTTCACAACACTCTACAGTCCAACAAGGACTCCGAGTGGTTGATCATATTTCCGCAGCATTGGAAAGCAAGCAATATTGCTCGGGTGCATTTCTGGACATGGCTCAGGCTTTCGACCGGGTATGGCACGCCGGGCTTCTTTCCAAGCTGAAAAACTATCTTCCTCAGTCCTTGTACCTTGTTCTCCGTTCCTACCTCTCAGATCGTACCTTCCGAGTTCGTTGCGGTACTGAATTTTCGCATTGCTATCCAATTGAGGCAGGTGTTCCTCAAGGTAGCGTATTGGGTCCCGTCCTTTACATCCTCTTTACCGCCGATATCCCTGTCCATCCCGATACCTTCCTGGCAACTTTTGCTGATGACACAGCTATTCTATCATCCGACTCAGATCCCAACATAGCATCCTTAAATCTCCAAAACCACCTCACCTTGATTGAGCACTGGTGTAATAACTGGCGCATTAAAGTTAATGAATCTAAATGCCAACACATTACCTTTACACTCCGACGCAGTTCCTGTCCACCAGTACACTTTAATTCCATCCAGCTTCCTTACTCAGACCCAGTCCGGTATCTTGGCTTTCATTTAGACCGAAGACTGACGTGGAACCCACATACTAGACTCAAAAGACAAGAACTCACCCGACGATACGGCCAGCTATACAGACTACTAAACAGAAAATCCAAACTTTCTATTGAAAACAAATTACTTATCTACAAGACAATACTGAAACCTATATGGACATACGGACTTGAACTGTGGGGTACAGCAAAAGCTTCTAACATCAAACGTATTCAATCCTTTCAATCTAAAGTCCTTCGAACAATAGTTGATGCTCCGTTCTATGTAAATAACAAAATCCTACACCATGACCTTAATATCCCATTTGTCCTAGACCTTATTCCAGAAAAATTCTCCAAATTTCACCAGAACCTTACCTATCATCCAAATCCCCTTGCACAATCTCTATCCAGCACCACCCATCCTTACAATCCTCCTCGAAGGTTGAAGCGGCAGTGGCCCAGAGACCTTTTGTAAATAAGCATCTATTGGAGTTTTGGCAATGGCCAGATCCTCCACTCAAGCCCGAGTGTGTATGATTAGGTTAGTTCTTTTGTTTATATACATTTATTTTATTTTATTGTATTTATTTTTATTTTATTTATTGTATTTATTATTATTAAGTTTCTGTATTATTTTATTTTTTTTTTATTGTAAATAGAGTGTGAGTGTGCTTTCTCTGAACACTATTATAAATGTCCTTGATGTGACAGAATGTAATATTTCTAAATAAACAAATAAAAAAAAATTTATTTTATTTATACTTATTTATTTATATTTATTTATTTTATTAAAAGTACGACGTTTAAACATAAGGATATTCATAAATATACTTGGACATCACCGGATTCGCAAACACGAAATCAAATCGATCATGTCTTGATACAACACAGCTGGCAAAGCAGTATAATTAATGTACGGTCTTATCGCGGAGCAGAATGTGGGTCGGATCATGAATTAGTAATCGCGAAACTTCGACAAAAACTTAATATAAAAAAGAGAAAAGAAAACCGTTTCGATTTTGAGAATTTTAATTTGGAAAAATTAAAAAATCCATCAATTAGAAACCAATTCGAGCTAGATGTTAAGAATAGGTTTGAAGCTTTAGAGCTTCCTGACGAGGACCACGAGGATATTGACAAGTTATGGGTAGAGATCAGGGATAATATTAAAGCGGTCGGTAACTCGTGTCTAGGTAGGAAAAAAGGAAAATAAGAATAACAAACCGTGGTTTGATGAAGATTGCTTAAACATGTGCGAAAAAAGAAAAGCCGCTAAATTAAAAGCTCTAAATAATCTTAGCGAAGACAATCTGGAATACTTCCGAATCTCAAAGAACGAAACGACAAAATTGCTCAAAAATAAAAAAAGGGAGTATCTTAAAAATAAAATAATTGAAATAGAAACTAATAGAATCGAAAATAACGTAAGAGACATGTACAAAGGTTTAAACAGATCACGTAAATATGTAGGGCCCTTAACATCTGGAATTAGGGATGATAATAACAATATTCTGACCGATCCGGTTGACATATTGAATAAGTTTAAGGACCACTTTGACAATATTTTAAATACGGGAAATTATGATCTGTGTCCTTCTGAGTACCAGAGTGCTGAACCGTTAATAGAAGGACCAAGTAAAGAGGAAGTTGAAGTAGCTATCGAAAAATTAAAATCATATAAAGCAGCGGAAATCGATAATATTCCTACTGAACTAATTAAGGCATGCGGGGAAGCTGGAGTTTCTAAAATACATCGGTTGGTTAAAAAGATCTGGGTGAACGAGAAATTACCTGAAGAATGGAAAGAATCTATTCTTATTCCGATTCACAAAAAGGGTCCGAGGACGGATTGTAATAACTATCGAGGAATTTCACTCCTTCCGGTATGTTATAAAATATTCACTTTAATCTTAACCAGTCGAATCACGGAATACGCCGAGGAAATTATCGGAGACTACCAATGCGGATTTAGACGGAATCGTTCGACTATTGATCAAATATTTTCTTCACGGCAAATATTAGAGAAAAAATTGGAGTATAACGGTATTGTTCACCAGCTGTATATAGATTTTAAAAAGGCTTACGATTCTATTGACCTCCAGAAATTGTATAATATTCTAATCGAGCAGGGGATTCCAAAAAAACTAGTAAATCTAGTCAGGATGTGCTTGAAGGAGACACTCAATAAAGTTAGAATCAGTAATAATTTGTCCGAAAAATTTGAGGTTCGTTCGGGCTTAAAACAGGGGGATTCTCTTTCGCCTCTCCTGTTCAATTTGGCATTAGAACATGCCATTAGGGAGGTAATGCGAACCGAGAAAGGGTTGGATCTGGGCGGGACAACATCCGTGCTGGGCTATGCTGATGATCTGGTACTGTTAAGCGAAGACGTTGAAACTATAAAACTAAATACGACAACGTTAATGAAAGCCAGTAAAGAACTAGGACTCGAAATAAACGTGGATAAAACAAAATATACGGTTAGCTGCAAAAATGGCGATACTGCTGGTGATATCGATATAGATGGTAATATGTTTGAACAGGTAGATAAATTTAGGTATCTAGGTTCTACAATAACTAGAAAAAACGAAATTGAAGAAGAGATTAAGGTTAGACTGAAGGCGGGCAATGCTTGTTATTTTTCTGTGACAAAACTACTTAGTTCGCGCCTCTTGTCTCGAAACTTAAAAATTAGAATCTATAAAACAATTATCTTGCCTACAGTTCTTTATGGATGCGAAACTTGGCCGCTTACATTAAGGGATGAGCAGCGTCTTAAGGTTTTTGAAAATAAAGTATTGCGTAGAATATTCGGACCGAAGAAGGATGAGTTAACCGGAGAGTTCAGACGGTTACACAACGCCGAATTGCGTGAGCTGTATCCGGGTAATATAATTGAGGTAATTTCATCGCGGCGAATCAAATGGGCTTGTAAAGTTGTTGGGCTTAGTAACGAGAGAATTCCTAAAAGGTTAATATTTGCTGTGCCGAATGGTAAGCGTCCGAGGGGTAGACCGAAGCGAAGGTGGGAAGATTGCATTAAAGCCGATCTGAAGGGACTGGGTTTGGACGGCGAACGGTGGAGGGAGGTGTGTAACAAGCGATTGATGGTGTCGGCATTGAACCTTCGGGTTCGCTAAGCCTTATTATTATTATTATTTAATATATTTTATTTGGCAGGTTAAATTCATGGGAAGCAATGCGTTTGCACCCTGTAAAGTATGCTGCCTTTGCTCATTATAAACTTGTTTACCTTCATCCGTTTAATGATGGGAATGGTCGAACATCCAGATTATTAATGGACACAATTCTAATGCAAGCTGGTTACCCTCCTGTTATTATTTTGAAACAAGATAGACACAGGTGATCTTACATTTTCAAAATATAAAAAAAAAAATGTCATAAATAACAGTACTTAATGCCATATTATTTTTCTTTAGGTATTATCAAATGATTGAACTTGCAAATGAAGGTGATATTAGACCATTTATTAGATACATTGCTGAGTGTACTGAACGCACTCTTGATTTATTCATTTGGAGCACTTCAGAATTTTCAAGTGAATTACCTGCTCTGGCTAATGAAATCAAAAAAAGTAATCATGAACTTCGTTTCAGTCATGATTCGTTATTGTCTGACAAAGCAATAAAACAGGAACTTTGAAAGTGAGACTAATCTTACTTATTATGGTTAATCATTATTAATGCTTTTATTCTCAGTTTTATCAATGTATTGTAGCATAGAGGAATTTTCTATTTTTTGTCTATACTATAAATTATACACACTAAACCCTTATAGGTGAACAAATCTTTTTAAATGGTTTGGGAACTCTATTTCAAATATTTAAATTTTATATGACACATTCATTTGATGTATTTTAAAAATATAGTTAATGTAATAATATGTTATATGAATCACAAAGGAGTTTAGATATCACCAGTTCAATTAATGGTGTCATACATAATGAAGTGTTGTGATTAAAAGATAAATAACCACAATTTTTTTTTTTACTATGTATGAAGCCTTCGCTTAAGCAGGTTAACCTACTGGTTATTGACCCATTCTAGTCAGAGTAGAAAGAGGTTCAAATTTATTTCATGGGTTCATCACAAAATCAAAGTACCTTCACTTGTTAAAATCAAACTAGCATATGCTTTTGATCTGTTGCATTGAGTTTACCTGAGTGTTCAGTGTATATGGCAAATATTCATACATCAGCTATTATCAACCTTGACTTAATTCTGCTTTTAAGTCATTAGTTTATCATGGCTTTGAGTTATTAGAAAGCTTGGTGGATTAGGGTATAAGATGTCTTTTGAACTAATTATCTCTGGTTAACCTTCTTTAGTCTTAATTTGGTGCTGCTATGATCAACGGCTAGTTGTGTTGTTTCTAACCTGGTTAACTACAATGAGGTTTAATTTGCCTTCTTGCCTGTTCAGCTCATGGTTGAATACTATTTAAAAAAATTATTATTAATATCTTTTGAACTAATTCTCCCTGATTAATCTTCTCTAGTCTGAATTTAATTCTACTATGACTAATGGGTAGTTGTGAGATGTACTGAGGTAAAAGTTTTGTTTCTACGCTTTCAAACCTGAATAACTACAATGGGGTTTAATTTTCCTTCTTGCCTGCTAAGCCCATGGTTGAATATCATTTTGAAGATTTAGCATTAATATATTTTAAAACATAGGCTGCTACGTCTAGTCGTGCCTTATCGTCACATCTATTTAATTCCATCCAGCTAACAGTACATATAGTATAATATATTATCAAATAATTAGTCTCATATATAATTTAGCATTGGAGCGAAAGACCTTTTGAATATCAAACTGTCTTTGCTATCAGTAGTATTCTACCCACCATAAAACCATTTAAGATTCTTCTCAATATTATATTCCTTCTGTTATATTGGCTCATAATGCTTCTGGTAAATATTTATACATGCATCTGATGTTTAGAGAGCGTAAAATGTTTATTAGCTAATAGGGGATCAAAAGCTTATTTTCTTTTATAAAAAATAAAATGACACTGTGTCATAGAGAAAAAACTGTGTTCATTAATGAAGATATATTATAAAAGAATGTTTTCATAATTTTCACTCAAAAAAATAAATGAATAAAACTTTAGGGGATCTAGTATGTAAATTATTGACTAATGAAAACAAATCAAACATATTTATGTCATAAAATTAGTATTAAAAATTCATTACAATAAAAAATAAAATAAAAACAAACCATGAAAAATTGAATGAATTATGTTTTTTGGAATATCATTTTTGTTTAATAGTTAAGGTATTTTATTACTTTTATTTTTTTCTTATGATTTCCTGCTGATATATTAAATCTTTTTTTTGGAAATTATATTTATTTCTTATCATTATTTTCAAAGTCATAGTTTTAATAAAACGAAAATACAACTGCTACAATTATTGCTAATCTTATTTAAATATAGATTATAAAAATGTCTTAAATTCAATTATGAGATGTGTTGTCTTTTTTATGAGCTCTTATTTTAAATATTTTTATCTTATATTATATTTTGGCGGGAATGGGGTAGATCAGTGGTGGGGCACTGATCTTCCAATGCTTAAGGTCCTGGAAAAATTATTTATTCTGTTTCATCAGCGGTGGGGCGACGCTGGGATTAGGAGACCCTTCTGGGGCACACCCAGCCTCTACAAAGTGGGTACCCTTAATTAATAATTAGTTAAGGGGAAAACCTGACGGTTGAGCGTGATCTGAGTCAAATCACTTCCTTGCACAACCTTTAACTAGGAAACAGTACTTTCCCTAAATAGTACGGAACCCAAGACCCTTGATGGGTTGTAGTAGTACATGTTTTTTTTTATATATGTTTAAATCATTAGAAATGTTCACTACTAAAATGCCCCTTAATTAGCCTATAAAAATAATAGTGTATTAAGTAATTGCCTGATCAAATTTATATTCAGGTTTATTGTATCATGTTCTGCTCTTTGTTAATTGGTTCTTTACTGATATCTCTCTATAAGTTTTTTAACATTTCTTAAAGGAATTGGGCATTTGAGCAAAATAACTGATAATTTGACTGTGTAAAATTTTGACTGAATTGAACTTATATTACTAGTACATTACTTATATCACTAGTATACTACTACTTATATTAAATTTTGTATCGTGTATGGAACAGTTATCCTAATATTTGTGCAATAATTAAATAATTTATTTAATAATACTTGTTCACCAAAGACAATTGTTTGTTAACGAGATTATTTTTGATTGTTAATGATTTTAGTATTAAAGTAGAAAAAGGCTATTGAATCTTAATATTTAATAACATGAAATTGTTATTTTTCCAAAAATTTCCCTTAAGAAAAATTTAATGAAATTATAATGTCCATATATATTATTTAATTTTTATTATTATCATTTTTTAGTGTGTATGCTCATACACAGGGCATAGTTTATAATTTTTAGTTCCTCATATATTATTATTCTTAAAGTTGTATATATTTTATATGTATTAAATTAGAATATTATGTAAGTTTACTAATGTATAGTTTTGCTTGTCAATAGTATTAAAATTAGTCATCCTGTTAAAACAATTTTTTCTGTGATCTTAATAAAATTGATATGATTATTGTTAACTAAATTAAATGATTATTTAATTTATAATTTTTATTTGTTTTCTCCCCTCTGTTTTACAATGCTACACTGACTTTTTAAGTACATTTTTTATATTACAGTGGACTTCTCCCCCTCCCTATAACGTGGATCAAGAGGAAATGAAAGCACCATGTTATATGTGTACATTATGGTATAAATGAAGTATAAATCATTTGAAGAACTCACACATGCATGTAACAAAAGAATGATAAATGAATATTTTGTCATCAATAGTTTATATTTATATTATTGTTCATCAGATAAATCAGTTATTTACTGATTACTTGAAATCTTTTTGATGAGTGTCCATAATTTTTGGATTAATGGACTTCTAGCAAAAATTATATGGGCTCAATAGACAATTGATGCTTGTCCATTCTAGGCCATAAGACATCTATTGGTGGAAAGCACTTCGTAGATTGTATGTCTATTGTTGATTTCTATCCTCTGACTGTTTTTCTCAGATGTAATTGATAATTTCAATGAGATTTTAACTTTTAATTCAATTTATGATGCAACTTTCTTGCTCTGAATGATCTCTAAACTAATTACATCAAATATAAAATATAACTTGAACTTAACAAAAGATGAACCAGTAAGGTAATAAATAAAGATATGACATAAAAATGATGAAATTACATTTAGAGTGTAGAAAGACAAAAACATATTGTAGTATCATCTATTAGTCTTGTTATGACTGATTAAATCTTTTAAGAAAATATATTTTATTTCTAGTTTCAATCTTACATATTAATACTATCATCTTACTTTAAAAAAAAAAATTAGTGGAGACTTTTATCCAAATTCACGGTATCATGAGGGTGTAATGATGAGCGAATGAAAAAAAGTTTTATTCTGGAGCTAAAGTCCCTTAAGAATAATAACAAGAGTTCCATAATAATTATAAGCATTAGGCTGGCTTAGAGATTTCACAATGATTCTTAATTAACTATTCGCAAATCCGGGAACCAAGAAGAAATCTCTAAGCCCAGAAGAGGACCTGCTAAAATAGTAGACTCTAAAGTTTCTTTTTCCCAGTTACTATTGGGCAGAGCCCCAACTGACAAACGTGAGGCCCTGCCTCAACAGGAACCCCAATTTCAACTTCAATATCCTATTCCTTCTAAAGTACAAAACCGTCAACAACCTCATCAACATCACATTCATCATATTCCTCCTCCATCACAAGCCACAGACCTTACCAGTTTGTTGGCATCTTTCCTCACTGAATTCAAATCCCTTGTTACACCACTGATATCTCTCCTTACAAATCTAGTATCCCACCTCATCCCTCCATTAAAAAATCCTTAAATGATTTCCTCCAAACCCTTATCCATTCTCCTTTGGAATGCGAATAGTGTTAGAAATCACACTGACGAACTGACAGCTTTACTACTAGACAAGAACGTTGATGTAGCCCTTATTACGGAAACTCAACTAACAAAAAAACACTTTAAAAATACCACAATACTCTACATGCCGTACTGACCATGCTGACGGTAGAGCACATGCCGGCACTGCAGTCTAATACCCAATTCAGTTCCCTTCTCAATTCCTTAGGACAACATTTCATCCTGGGTGCAGACTTAAACGCCAGGCATCAACAATGGGGCTCAAGAACCAAAAATTATCGCGGCCGAACACTGCTGTCTGCACTCAATTCCCAACGTTTTAACCTTGTTCCCCCGACCTCACCTACCTACATCCCGATATCCTTGATTTATTCATCCACAGTGGTTTAGATTCCCTCAACTATTCTATTGCACGCCTCGATGAACTTTCCTCAGACCACAGTCCATTAATATTCCAAGTATCACTAGCTCCTATTCCTAAACCCTCTCCACCGTCCTTTATCAGAGGTCCAGTCAACTGGAAACTCTTCCATCAAATCCTTTCCGAACGAATTGACCTCAGAATAACCCTGAAAACCCCAGAAGACCATGAATGCCGTACACTCCTTTACCACAACCATTCAACAAGAAGTCTGGTCTGCTTCCTCCCCTAATCATTCCCCAACAATTTCTAAGAAAAATAAGTTACCTCAACACATCATCGAGTTAATCCAAACCTAACGCCGTACCATTGTTATGGCAACGCTCCAGGCATCCCACAGATCGCCGTTCCTATAATTATTACTCTAAAAAAGTCAAGCAAGAATTATCCAACTTCAAATCCCAATCCTTTAACTCTTACCTTACCTCCCTCTCCGCTCACGACAATTCCCTCTGGAATATCACTAAAAAAATTCTAAAATCCCAAAATATTTCCCATCCTCTCCGTCGAGGCGATGGCTCCTGGGCGGCGTCTGATGAAGACAAACCTGAGAAATTCGCCAAACACCTCTCCTGTACATTTAGTCCTCATCCTGAATCCCATTCCATCCATACAACAAAAGTAGAAAAAACATCCTCTTCTCACCAATTCCACTTTCTCTACCACCATAAGAAGTTCATCCTTCTGAGGTCAAATATCATTTACAAAAATTATCTTCCCGCAAATCTCCTGGATACGACCTTCTAACCCCACTGATCCTTTATCAACTACCACCCAAAGCGATCATATTCCTCACATATACAACTGCTTCCTAAGAACTACCCATTTTCCTCTCTTATGGAAACATTCCACCTTCGTCCTTTTCCTGAAACCATACAAACCTTCCAATAACACATCCTATTGACCAATCAGCCTACTCCCAATCCTTTCAAAAATATTTGAAAAAATCCTATTAAAAAGAATCCTACCCATAATAGAATCACAAAACTTTCGAACCCATCAATTCGGATTTCGTTTCCAGCATTCCACCGTTCAACAAGGACTCCGATTTGTTGACCACATATCCTCAGCCTTAGAAAGCAAAGAGTATTGCTCGGGAGTATTCCTGGACATTGAGCAAGCTTTCGACCGCTTATGGCACACCGGACTACTCTGCAAGCTCAAAACCCACCTACCCCTGTCCTATTTAATACTCCGATCCTACCTCTCTGACCGCTCCTTTCGAGTTCGTTGTGGTACAGAATTCTCCAACTGCTATTCAATTGAGGCGGGAGTTCCTCAAGGCAGCGTCTTGGGTCCCGTCCTCTACATTCTGTTTACCGCTGATATTCCTACGCATCCCGAAACCCTCCTGGCATCATTCGCTGATTACACAGCTATCCTATCTTCCAATCCAGATCCTATAACAGCATCCTCAAACTTACAAAGTCACCTTTCTCTTATTGAACATTGGTGTAATAAGTGTTACATCCAAGTAAGTGAATCCAAATCCAAACACATCACTTTTAACCTTCGGCCCAAGTCCTGTCCACCAGTTTACTTCAAATCCATACCACTTCCTCTCTCAGACACAGTCCGGTATCTTGGCTTATTTCTAGATAAAAGACTAACGTGGAACCCACATACCAGACTTAAAAGACAACTACTAAACAGACGATTCGGACAGCTATATAGATTAATGAATAGAAAATCTCAACTTTCAGTCGACAACAAACTACTAATCTACAAGACAATCCTGAAACCTATCTGGACCTACGGACTAGAGCTGTGGGGCTCAACAAAATCTTCTAACATTAAGCGCATTCAATCCTTTCAGTCTAAAGTCCTCCGAACAATAGTCGATGCTCCCTTCTATGTATCCAACAAAACCCTCCATAATGACCTTCATATCCCATTTGTTATTGACCTAATCCCAGACAAATTTTCCAAATTTCACCAGAAACTCACTCATCATCCAAATCCTGTAGCACAATCCCTATCTAGCTCCAGCCATCTCTATAATCCTCCCCGGAGGTTAAAACGGCAGTGGCCCCTCGGCCTTTTGTAAATATGTATATATTGGAGTACTGGCAATGGCCAGATTCTCCATTCATGTCCTGAGTGTCTGTTGCTCTAGTGCCCTCCATCAGTCTTCACTGGCTTGCAATACCAGTGACGCAGCTGGGGGAGAAGCACTGGGGTCCTGCCTTGGCTTCCACATTTGGGAACCCCGAAAATTTAAGGAAATAAACGAATATAAAACAATCATTATGGAGACCAAACATACCACAATACTAGATAAATACAAAAAGTAAATAATAAACGAATAAAAAACAATTATTATTATTACCAATTAAAGTCAAACATACAACGATACTAGATTAATATTTATAAAATGATCTTCGGAGCACTCGAGGGGAGGGGGAAGGGCGAAAATTTCCAGTTAAACAATTTTGGGGGTACTAGAAATATATATATATTTTTTTATTATTCATTGATATTTACAACTGTATTATAAAAACAAAAAATAAATAAATACATCTAGTAAATGTGCGCTCAGGAATATAATAATATGAAATCACTTGGATGCGAGAGGAATTCGATGGTTTAGTGGAGCCCCAAAGCTCAATTCCGTAAGTCCAAATAGGTCTTATTATTGTCATATATATGAGTCTTTTGTAATTGATTGACAGCTTAGAGGGCCTGTAAGTAATAGAGCAGTCGGAAACGTCAAGCGGTTTCGTGTCGTTTCATTCTTGTATGAGGATTCCATGTGAGTAGTTTGTCCAGGTGGAGTCGTAGGTAACGGATTTGTTCAACTGGGATAAGTGGGGAATTGTTAAAGGATACTGTAGGACAGAAGGTCATAGGTTTGCGACGCAGGGCAAATGTAATTTGATGGGATTTATTGGAATTTATTTTAATTCTCCAATTTTTACACCATTCTTCAATGTTTGTGATATGTGATTGGAGAGTTTGGGATGTTAATGATAAATCATTATTAACAGATAGGATACATGTCTCATCAGCATACGTGGTGATGACAGTGTCAGGAGGGGTTGGGATGTCAACTGTATAAACTGGGTAAAGGATAGAATAAAGGATACTACCTTAAGGAACACATGCAGACTGGGAAAAAAAGGATGAATAAGAATTGTTGTGATTTACTTTAAAGCATGTATCAGTAAAGTAGGTGCGGATAATGAGGAAATGTGTAGGTGGTAGGAATTTGCGGAGTTTGTACGCCTGTTCAACGTCCATAAAGACTCCCGTGCAGTACATTCCGCGCTCCAATACAGAGGAGACTACGTCTACCACACGATGACATGGCTGAATAGTGGAGTGGGATGTGCGGAATCCAAATTGGTGATCTGGAATTATGTGGTTAGAATCTAGGATGAGATACAGGCGTTTTAGGATGAGTTTTTCTAGGATTTTGGCCATGATGGGTAAAAGAGAAACAGGACGATAAGAGGATGGTTATTCTGGTGGCTTTTTAGGTTTGCGTATCAATTTCAAAATAGACAGTTTCCAAGGGTCAGGAAAGTATGATATTGGATTTTTCTGAAGGACGAAATGCTTTGGGTGGAAGAGTCATTTGGAGTGAAATATCTAGTTCTGCTTCAATAAATTCCAGGTGATAAGGATTTAGGATTTCAGGATGTGGATTATAAGTTTTGAAGAGGTGATGAGCAAATATTTGGGACTTTTCTTCGTCAGATTTGGACCATGTTTGAAGTTAGTAACGGATGATTGTGACCTTTGAATTTTAGGAGCTTTTTAGTGGTCGTCGATAGGGATTTGTCGGTAGTTGTTAGTTTTTCAGTAAAATTAAGTAAATTTTGAATTTAAAATTTTCTAATTTCTAACTTTAGTTTGTTTCTCAGTTGGGTGTAATGTGTTTTGTCAGTTGGATATCTAGTTCTATGCTACTTCGATCTTGCTCTGCGTTTTCCCTTAATAAGATACGAATATGTTGTGGCAAATTAGTCAGTTGTGAATTGTTAACTTTACTAATACAGGTGTTTTTATTGATATTGTATGTTATGGATGCTGTAAGTTTGTCTATGGCACCATCAATATCTTAACTTTAGCGGAATTTTCAAGTCTAATGTATTTTCCAAATCATGACGAAATCTGTTCCAGTTAACTTGTCCTTTAATCAATGTAAATTGTGAGGGTTTAGGAGCAATGTTTGAATGTAATAAAAGCAGAACCGGACTGTGATCTGAAGAAAGGGCACCCAGGAATTTGATTATTGCTTGGGAAGAAGAAATTTGGGAGGTGATAAATATATCCAGGATATCGGGACGTTTTTTGAGGGATGTTGGTCAATAAGTTGGATTCATGTGCGAGAGGATAGAATAGCAGTTGGAGGATGAAACACGTGAAAGGATGTTACCACGGGAATTCTATGTTCGAAAACCCGATCGTTGGTGTTTAGCATTGTAGAGTCCTTCGGCAATAAAGCGCGATCCAAGGGATTGGAATAAGGTGTCAAGAAGGGCATAAGAGAGGGAATTACCTAGAGGGCAGTATACAGCTGAGATTGTTAGGTGGAAAGGGCGGGTTGTAAGGATTACAGACGTTGATTGAATGGTATCAGATGGAGTGGAAGGAACAAGGGAACGAGATAAAGATTTATGCATAAGGATGCAAGAACCGACATGGGAGGTCTTGTCTGGGTAGTCAGATCTATAAGTGATGTAGTCACGAATGTAGAATTTTATCCTTTTAGTGAAGTGAGTTTCAGTCAGTAGAGCGATATCAATATGATTGTCATGAAGAAATATGTTAAGTCTATCACGGTGGTTATGTAGTCCATTAGCATTCCTAAGCCGCTCTTTATGTGTCTTTTAGCAGTGATGAAAACCTGAAAGATCTGGACCTTAGAAATACGGAAAGCCTTCGGCTACCAGTAAAATAAAATGAGTTCGTCACAAAGGCGTTTACTCAATTTTAGTAAGTACCAAAGAGCTATAAGAATGCAATTAAATCGGAGGATTCAAAACTGGCGGCAAGTCATTAAAGTGGAAATTACAGCTCTCCGTGAGAACAATACACGGCCATCGGTGGCTTTCCAAATAATAGAAACGTTCTACTTTCTAGATTGGTCTCAAATCACAATCCAAAATCCTATCTAGTTCCAACCTGCCCTACAACCCTCGAAAGTTAAAATGACAGTTGCCTTCATGTGTATTGGAGTAATAAGTTGTAATAGGTATATATTGAATTTTATGCAATGGCCGAGTTTTCCACTCATGACGTGGAGTGTAGGTGGCTATAGCGCTCTCACTCATGCTTCACTGACTTTCAGTACCAGTGATACAGTTGTAACGCAGAGATCCCCTGGAGTTCTGCTTTTTCCTCCACAGATGGAGGGACAAGTCTGGTTCGGAGTTCTGTCGACTGATTGTAAATAATGTCTATAAGTTGTCTGGATTATTTAATTTTTTAATCTTTAAGTTGATTTTATTTTTTTAAATATTATTTTGTGTTTATTTTTTGTAAATATGGTGTAAATGAACTCTTTTCTCAATATAACCATTGCCCATATTGTGAAAGAATATTACATACCTCAATAAAAATTTTTTTTAAAAGAGTTATTTCGGGGCCGAGCATGTTGGAGCGTGAGTCCTAGAATACATTGTTTTAAACGTTTTGGTTTCGATTTCTACCTGGGTCGGTTAATATATAATATCGACTTCATCGAGAAACAAATATTGACAATTTCACTCTATTAAGTTCACGGCGGCAGTATCTATTTACCAGTCAGTGGTTGGCGAAAAGGACCACTAAACTCACTTGCTGGACTAGTTTCCTAAACCAATAGCGGTACCAGTACCAGTGGAAGTTATTTCTCTTTCATATTAACTACTTTTAGTCTGCTCACTCCTGGATTTTTGGACTTCCCTTTATGCCTAAAGATTTTATGTATAATAAGTGTTTTTGGAGGAGATAAATTATTTCTCAATATTCAAGAAATTCTTTTCTTTTAAGCTTCCTCATTTATTGAGCTGCCTTCTTTGTGATGAAAATCAGTATTATTTTAAAAAATCCATTCGGGCTTTAAAGAAGACAGCGATTCCACTTTACTTGGAAATGTTCTGTTTTGAATAATAAAAATGTTTCAATTAATAGTTACTTCTTGAAGGTTCATTTTCATCGAAAATATTACCTCTATGATACTCCTGATTGATACTTGAAGTTTAAATGTTATTTCAAATGTTATTGAATTCACAATTTAAAAAAATAAGTTATCTTGTAAAGTATTTTTGATTAAATTTGTATATGTTTTTATTGTTTATGGTAAACCTTTTTTTACTATTTTTATGATGCCTGTAAAAATGTATGCTCTCAATCATTATGTTAGATGAGCCTGTCAAATTCAATTAAGATTTTTATTATGATCTATCAATTTAATTAAATACTACAGAGGCTAAGATTTTTAAAATGCAAGATATAGAACGACCTGAGCCGCAGTGTACCTGGCATTACTCTTCAATTCATATGTTTTGTAGAGTATGTGCTAATACTAATGACTACCTTATACCAATTTTTAGAGGTGAAGGGATTGACTATCAGCTTCAATTTAAAATAAGTCAACATTTGCATGTTGAGGTAAATATTGTTTGTAATTGTTAATTTTCAATTTATTATTGTTGGTCTGTATTTAGTTTGTGATATGCTGTACTGGTCTGTGAGGGTAAGCTTCTGTGGAAAATCATTTATCTTTTTAATGTACTGAAAATTGTGATCAATTTTTGGAACTCTTGTTTTAGTTTTATTAAATGACATTGAATTTAGTGTATTGTGTGTTTTTTAATCTATGAAGTGGTCAAGTGAGCTAAGTTTGATTTTTTAAAAAGGTGGCGATTAATGAGAAAATAATGGAAAACTCAATGACTTCAATCATATCTTTAATGGCAGCAGTCAGTTGAAATAAAGTTTCTAGAGATGAAGTAAGGGTTCTATTAAGAAATTATATCTAACTTTGGCTATAATTAAAAAAAAGATAAGAAATCAACCATGCAGTGCATTGGCAAATCATTTGATTCTCTGAAACAAATGGCATTAACAAATGCTCATCTTTGATCTCTAATGAATATAGCCTGGCGGTATGGGATAGTTAAATAAAAAGTTGTATTATTTATTTATTTTTCTTGAGACTGTGTTTCTTCTCCTCCTACTGATACTCTCCTTCTAGGAAAACTACTACTTTTATTAAGCTCTAATTTTGTACAAATGGCATTGAGATTGGCTATTGATTTGCCAAATGTATTGTGTGCGATTCGATTTTTTGGCATAGCTAAATTGTATATATAATGTGAATCCAAAGTATAAGAAAAATGTTGTTTTAAAATACACGTTTTTAGACAATCATTTAACAATATAAAAACTGTTCACCTTAAGAGTATTTTCTTATTTCATTGATTTAATATTAAAGAAGTCTTGATTAATTTTAGTTGCTATCCCGAGTGTAATTCCTATAAAAAGTGGGTGTTATCTTATCTTGATCACTATTGTATTATTGGTGACCAGTACTTCACCTCATTCCCCACTTAAGTAGTTCCATCGTACCTTACTTCAATTCAGAGTTCACCGCTGCAGTTTTTTATCATGGATTTTCCAATGACAATGCCTTAGAAGCTGGCAGGAATATTCACATGGGTTTTTCTACTGGCCTTACCCTCATCCTAACTGTAAAACAATAGAAGCATACACCAGCAATTAAGGAAGACTAGTACTATGCACTCTAGATATCTAGATATCTGATCCTTAGAGGCTTTAAACAAAATATAGTCTGGTTCAAAGCCAATCTAAGGCAGTGCTTTTGGCAATCTGTTGAGACCAAGACTTGGTGTTTCCCATGCATTAGTCCACAGACAGTTGATACAAGACCAGAGGTAAGCCATCTTTTAATTATTATATTTATTATTTATTTTTAATTAAGGGTTAATTTAATAATTTTTAATTTGATTAATGGTTATTTTAGATGCGGATACCAATTAACTCCTGTCCATCATCCTCCAAAGGGATAAGACAAGCAGAGAAGATTTTTATGAGAGGCTCAACAAAATGTATAGAGAAGAATCCCTATTTCCTAGACATGTGCTTTGTTTAGATTGACTCACATTTACTGAGAATGGGATTTTCAACCACTAAAATAGCTCACCATTGGGTACATAAAAATATCTATGTCTTTAGCGAATCAGGGTATCGGTATCAATTTAAGACTTAGCACAGTAAGGCAATTTAGGACTGTACAGTACAGCAGGACTATACGTTAGCACAGTACTACACGTAATTTAGGACTTAGCACAGTACAGTAAGCTTTCAGTAGGCAGAGTGAGCTTGAATGTAAGAAGTTATAGCGAAAAAAAGATTGATGTGTCACGTGATCGCTTATAATGAATCATTTATTATTCGGTTGTTCGATCTTCAACCTATGAAGACCTAACAACTGTTTTTTTTATGATAAATAAAACATTAAAATTTTTTAAAACAATAAATATGTATTTTTTTTAATTTGATTAATATTAATAAGACTAGATGATTATTTTCACATGCAATTACTATTTTTGTTGCTCCTTATTTCATTTTATAAGGTTTCTATAGCTTCTAAGCTAGATGTACCACTCATGTTATTAATGGTGTGGGTGCATGTCACGCTACAGGATAGGTATGAGCAGATGCATGATGAAATACGGTTCAATTTGTCTGTGCTGATTACCGAACCGGTATTCCACAACGTTAATTAAAGAGTGTAATTCTAAAATATAATCAAACAAAATTTATTTCTTAAATATCTAAAGAACACTTTAAACTAATTGTAAATTATTTTTGTAATAATATTCTCTTTTTCGAGAATTAGTTAAGTAAGACGGGCAAAAAAGAAAAACAACTAAGTCCTCATATGTAAATAACACAAAAAGGAAAACGAAACAAAACCCTGTATACATTGTTGGAACAATAGTACATTTAAAGGAAGGAGATGGTCCGGGCTTGCGGTCATAAAAAGGCTAAATAGTGGTAAAACTATTTTATTGAAAGCCAACGTTTCAACCCGACTTTGCAGGTCTTCATCAGGGAGGTGTGTTCCTCTAGGAGTTTCACTTAGAACTGACAGTTCTAACTAAACTGTCAGTTCTAAGTGAAACTCCTAGAGGAACACACCTCCCTGATGAAGACCTGCAAAGTCGGGTTGAAACGTTGGCTTTCAATAAAATAGTTTTACCACTATTTAGCCTTTTTATGACCGCAAGCCCGGACCATCTCCTTCCTTTATAATGCAACGGTCAACCATTAAATATTCAATAGTACATTTAGTCTTATAAAAGACCGCCAAACATCTTACGGAATTGTAAGGATAACATATATTTACGCAAGGCTACAAAGGAAATGGAAAAACCTCCTGAGAGCACTACGAAGAACTAGAGGGGAAATCCAGAGCTCTGCTCTAAAAGGGAATCAGCCAACAGAAAAATTGTCTGTGAAAATGTTTTTTGGACATAGAGGGGAGAAGAAACAAAAGCCATTTTGGGAGTTAGCTTGAAAATATTCAGTTTTAGGAAGGTGTTCAACCTCCAGACAAACTTCCTTAAGTTCTGTTTTTTTTTTTTAAATTATGAATTATTTGAGATTTTTTTTATCATCCTCCAACTATACTACAGATGCCTCATTTTTAGAAGGAATATTCTTATTTAATTAGGTTTAAGTCTATAGTAATTAAGATTCATCTCAAGTTGTGTAAATCAATTAAGTGGTTTGATATCCTGTCACCTAAAATACCTTTATTTTCAGCGAAAATGTCTAGAATAAATTATTGAAAAGTTTAATTAAAATTAAATATCTGAAATCAATCGGTCTGGTATATATAATATATATATATATATCCTTCATACCTTTAATTTTTTTAAGATCTTCTACATTACTTCATTCCTTGTATATGCCAGTCAATTAACCAATTTAAGGGAAATTTAAAAAACTATATTTAATTATTTGTTGGTTAATATTTGTCACATTTTTGTATTCGTTTAGTGAATTATCTTTAGATTTTCTATTATTTATGTTATTCCTTATTTTTTGTTTCAAATTTCTCTTCCAGATTTAGGTTAATTGTAATTTATTGTTGTATTATATTATGTATTGTTTTAGTTAGTTGATTGTAAGATGGATTTTAATTTTTTTCTTCGACACATCAAGTTTGATAGTATTTCAATGTATTAATTAATAGATGGTTTTTACATGTTTTCAGGTGTAAATTAGACAATTTTATTTTGAATTTTTACTGCATGATTTTGCTGCTCAAAACTCCTCTTTAAATGGTTTTAACAGTGACAAACTATACTTTATTTTAAAGTAAATGTTGTCTAGTTTAAAGGAAAACAATTGTTAATTACTTACCTACTCGAGTTAATTACTTAACTGGCAAGCACTTAGATGGGTGACCATCCACCAGGAAGCCACGTTGCCCGAGACCCCCCCTCCACCGGGTTTGTGAGGCCTGTCAGCCTACTGGAGGCAACTCACACTGACCGGGCGTAGGACTGTTGACCCTACCCCCGTGAACTTAATCAGGAATCGGGATGTCTTAAGTCTTAATCAAATACGTCCTATGATTCTTATATTACCAATTATAATCTAAATTATGTTACATGTTCCTAATTATAAAGACTGATTACCTAAATCCGCTGTTAACTGCAAAGTGAGATAATGTATAACCTGAAAGTACAACTTAGAGGCGTGAAGTAATTATAAGTGATCACTATTATATTATAAAAAAAAATTAACTTAAAAATAAATACAAATTTAAAGCTGGTAAAATTTGCAATATGATTAATTGTATATCTTTTTTTGCTATCTACCTTAGTTTCCAAGATATCTGATCCCCAACTATGGCTAAAATTGAAAAAAAAAAAAAATTACCTCATGTTTATTGCTGTTTTGGGGTTTTTTGCTTACATCAGGAAAACTATCCATCGCATCGACAAAGACATTCTATACAAAATTAAAGCTGAAAAAAGTTGCAATATGATTGGTTAAATATCTTTTTTCGCTACCTCGCTCATTTTCTGAGATATCCACCCTCAACTATCGCTAATGTGGAAAAAAAAGTTTACTTCACGTTTTTTAGTAAAATAATGTACATTCTTGAAGAAAATGTAATTATTTAAAACTTTCTTCTTTAGCTAGCTAGTCAAATACAGTAAAAAAAATGAGGTAAAAGTTGTTTTCCTCCAGATTAGTGATAGTTGACGAATATCTCTGAAACTAAGCTAGACAACAAAAAAAGGAATACAATAAATTATATTGCAAATTTTATCAGCTTTAATTTTGTACAGAATGTCTTTGTCAATGCGATGGATAGTTTTAATGATATAAGTGAAAGCCCGAAAAACAGTAATAAACACAAGTAAAATTTTGTTTTTCAAAATTAGCCTTAGTTGAGGAGGGATACCTTGGAAACTAAGCGAGGTAGCAAAGAAATATATATAATTAATCATATTGCCAATTTTATCAGCTTTAATTTTGTATAGAATATCTTTGTCGATGCGATGGATAGTTTTCCTGATATAAGCAAAAGCCCAAAACACAGCAATAAACATGAGGAAATCTTTTTTTTTCAACATTAGCTGTAGTTGAGGTGGGATATCTCGGAAACTAAGCGAGGTGGCGAGAAATGGTATATATATAAACAATCATATTGCAAATTTTATCAGCTTTAATTTTGTATAGAACATCTTTGTCGATGTAATGGATAGTTTTCCTGATATAAGAGAAAACCCGAAAAAAGTGACCTACTAGACCCTCTCCCCCGACATCTACCTCACCACCTAGGAGTGGGGACTTTTAACATCTTTACCCCCTTACTAGACCAAAAAATGTCCCAAAGTCAAAAATTGTGTCCCCTCCATTTCATTCTATACTCCCTTTTCCAGCATTTTTTGACTGGACTTAATGTCATGAAAAACATTCGTCATAGGTACTTAAAATTTGATTTTTATAATGTTTATAATGTGGCTATAAAATATATATATATATATATATATATATATTTATTTATTTATTTATTTGTGTTATTTAGTTGTTTTTCTTTTTTGCCCGTCTTACTTAACTAATTCTCGAAAAAGAGAATATTATTGCAAAAATAATTTACAATTTGTTTGAAGTGTTCTTTAGATATTTAAGAAATGAATTTTGTTTGATTATATTTTAGAATTACACTCTTTAATTAATGTTGTGGAATACCGGTTAGGTAATCAGTACAGACAAATTGAATCATATTTCACCATGCATCTGCTCATACCTATCCTGTAGCGCAACATGCACCCACGCCCTTAATAACATGAGTGGTACATCTAGTTTAGAAGCTATAGAAACCTTATAAAATGAAATAAGGAACTACAAAAGTACTAAATGAATGTGGAAATAGTCATCCATCACAAATTTGGTCCTCTTTGCATGGCCGCTATTTCTGAAAGCAGCGGCTTTGGAATGACAGACAAAGCTCATTTTAATTAAAATGTTATACACTTTCATAATTTACATTAAAATCTTCGCCTGCAATGAGGTCCGTTTTTTAGCCCCGGGGCTCCAGGGCTATGAGTATGTCGATGAAGGAAGTACCTGCTGAGGTCGTTATTTATTGACAATGCATTTAATTTGGCTACTTTTGTGGAGCTATTTCAGAACCAGCTGCCCAACTTCCTCTAGTACATACCTCTTGTGAACATAACTGGCTGTTGGTTCCAAATGGACCGATGCCAAGCTTCCAGAAGCTGGAAGGTTTCAGCTTGGACCAGTGATTATTATGCAGCAAAGAGAATACGACTCAGCCAGGTGATCTGTCAATAGTCATTTGGATTTCTATTCTGGAGGAAGCTGAAGCCTTTAGTTTATTCTAAAGTGATTGGCACTGGGTGACAGCTTGTGGAATGTATGATTTTCAAATGCTTGAAATCAGAGAGAATAAGCAAGAGGTTATAGTAGTATCATTGATTTTAAAGAGGGCAAGGACATTTCTTATCCTGTAATGAGACCATTTTCAAGATTTTATATGATAACAATATTTATATTCCAACTATGTTTTGTAATGTTTTTGCTAGTCCATGTTTGAATTGTTTTCTACTTTTTATTTATATTTAAGCATTTTTCGTTTTAATTGGTCAATATTTATTTTATTTTTGTTTTCAGAGATAGTTATATTTCCTGTTAAATTTCAATATCGTTTTAAAAAATGTATTTCCTATTTTGGAACAGTTTTGTTTTCTTTCAAAAGAAGTTGTTTATCTTGTATATCTATGTTATTTTATTGACTACAAATCATAATTCCACAGTACAGTTTTTGTCAAATCAGGAGCCAGTTGTAAACCACTCCCAAAGACTTTGACTTAATTTATTTATCATTAGAGCTTAATAAAAGTATAAAATAAGGTATTTTGTGTACTTTAAGATGTAATGAGAATTTATTTACTTTGAAATCTTAATTCTTGAGTGATAACTTTTTATTAAACAAAAAATGTGTCACTTTATAAAACATAAAATTTAAATTTATTGCTTATCTCTGTACCATGGTCTATTTAATTTTTTTTTTTGTTTCTTTTAAGGCTTATTATCATCTTTTTGAATATTTCTGTATTCCTTATAGGAAATAATTGCTTTTATGTCAATTAAATTTAATCATTTTTATTTATATAAAATAAGTTTATATTACAGGTTACAGAAAATGATTTATTACCTACTCAAGTTTGTTATCCCTGTGCATCAACATTATTGGCATTTCATGAAATGTTGGAAAATTGTGTTCAGGCTGAGAAGCGTTTGACAAGTTTTCTTTCAATAAACCGTATAAAAAATCCAGCAAGGGATATTGAAAGTGATTGTGTAAGTTTATTCCTTCGAATCTATTTAAATTGCTCTAATTTATTGGTGTATTAATTATTGCACATGTTTGAGTAAATTCAAATCAGGTGTTTTGAATATTTGAAATATTATTAATGTACATTCTAGGTGTGCTTAATGTGTTGAGTGTAAATTATGAATGGTTTAATTATTTTTAGTATTATCATATCCACAAATTTATCAAATTGCTTCTTTTTTTTTTACTCATTTTACTTGAAGGAATATGTAATATAAATCAAAATGTCTTAGGAGTTCGAAACATTTTTTTGCATGCTATTGTTAATTTTGTCCCAAATTTTATGTTGGTAACTAACATTTATCTGAAAAAGAGTTAACATAAATAAACATAATAACTTATTTTTATTAAGATTAAGTGAATACAAACATTAGCCAGCGTTGTTCGTAAACGAGCAATGGATTTTGTTAATCAATAAAATGCTGTTTTAAAATAAAGTATTTGGAGGACAGGAAAATAATGTCGTTTTTGTCACTAAAAATGTATGTCACTATTTTATTGTCATTTGTAAATTGAGGCAAAGGTATTCTAAGGTTGTAGTGACTTGTTTGGTTGTAAATAATTAAATTTTTTTTTTTTTTACTATCAATAGGTAGCTCCTCTACCAGTGTACTCATGTCATTATATTTGCTAGAATAAAATAATAGATAATAAAATAAAAGCATTTTTTAAAACACATTTATTGAGAAATATTACAATCTGTCAAAATTAAGGACATTTATAATAGTGTTCAAAGAGCACATTCACACTCTATTCACAATAAATAAAAATAAATAATACAGAAAAATAATAATCCTAAAAATAAATGTATATAAACTAAAATAAAATAAAATAAACAAAAAGAAACTAAACTAATGAAAATAACTACCCAAATACCCACATGCTTCTATACAATATTTAAAAAAAAAATTCATTCACTCAAGATCTCCGTGCCAAGCCTTTCTCCCCACTCTTGGAAGGAAAGGCAGGGACTCTAGGAGATTCCAGTGCCCCTCATTCAGCCGCATTACTGGTATTAAAGACCAGTAGAGGATTAGAAGAGGCACTATAACCACACATACATGGCTTGAGTAGAGAATCTAGCCATTGCCAAAACTCCAATATATACTTATTCACAAAAGGTCTCTGGGCCACTGCGGCTTCAACCTTCAAGGTGGATTTTAGGGATGGGTGGTGCTGGATAGGGATTGTGCAAGGGGATTTGGATGATGGGTAAGGTTCTGGTGAAATTCGGAGAATTTTTCTGGGATAATGTCTAGGACAAATGGGATATTAAGGTTATGGTGTAGGGTTTCTTTGATTACATAGGATGGAATATCAACTATTGTTTGAAGGTCTTGAGATTGAATGCGTTTGATGTTAAAAAATTTTGCACAGTTCAAGTCCGTGTGTCCACATAGGTTTCAGAATTGTCTTATAGATAATTAATTTGTTTTCAATAGAAAGTTTAGATTTTATGTTTAGTAGTCTGTATAGTTGGCCATATCGTCGGTTGAGTTCTTGTCTTTTAAATCTAGTATGTGGGTTCCATGTTAGTCTTCGATCTAAAAGAAAGCCAAGATACCGGACAGTATCCGAGAAAGGAAGCTGAATGGAGTTAAAGTGTACTGGTGGACAGGTATTGCATCAGAGTATAAAGGTAATATGTTGGCATTTGGATTAATTCACTTTTGTATTAATTCATGTTGTGCCATTTATTGCAACAGTGTTAAATCAGGTAGAGGTGCCTTTGTAGATTTAAGGATACTATTTCGGGATCTGAATTGGATGATAGGATTTGTTGTCATCAGCAAATGTTGCAAGGAAGGTATCGGAATCAGCAGGGATGTCAGCAGTAAAGCACGGAACCCAAGTCGCTGCCCTGGGGAACACCGGCTTTGATAGGATAAATGTTGGAAAAGGCTGTTCCACAGCGTACTCGAAAGGAGTGGTCGGAGAGGTAGGATCAAAGGATTAGGTATAAGGACTGAGGGAGATGGATTTTAAGCTTAAAGAGCAGCTCGGGGTGGCATACCCGATCAAGAGCCTGTGCTATGTCCAGAAATGCACCTGAACAGTATTACTTGTTTTCTAGCGCTGCTGAAATATGATCAACCACTCGGAGTCCTTATTAAACAGTGGAGTGTTGTGATCGAAAACCAAACTGATGAGAAGAAAGATTTTGGGATTCTACGAATGGTAGGATTCGTTTCAAAAGGATCTTTTCAAAGATTTTTTAAAGGATTGGGAGTAGACTAATTGGTCTATAGGATGTCAAGCTGTTGGTAGGTTTGCCTGGTTTTGGGTAAAGGATAATAGTTGAGTGTTTCCATAATAGAGGAAGGTGGGTAGTACGTAGGATGCAATTGTAGATATATGTAAGGAATATGACTGCTTTGGATGAAAGTTGTCGAAGGATCTGAGCGGTAAGGAGATCATATCCAGGAGATTTACGGATTAGTTTTTGTAATTGAAATTTAACTTCGCAAGGATGAATTGCTTTATGGGGAAAGGAAAGTGGGATAGGTGATGTAAGGAATTGTTCTACTGTTACAGTGTGGGCGGGATGTGAAATATTGTATAAGTTTCTGCCAAACTCCTGGGCTTTATCTTCATCTGATGCTGCTCAGGAACCATGATCTTGTCGGAGTGGATGGGAAATTTGGTGAGGGTTTAGGATTTTTGTTGTGGTTTTCCAAAGGGAATTGTCACAAGCAGAGAGGGAGGATAGGTAGAAATTTTACAGTAATAATTATAGGAGCTGCGGTTAGTGGGATGTCTAATTCGTTGTCTTAATAATATAGTACGGCGTTTGATGTGATTTTGTGGTAGAATGGTCTTTCTATCAATTTTTGAAGAGTCTTTTGGAGAGGAGGTAGTCCAGACAGCTTGTTGGATTGTGTTAGTAAAGGAATTGATGACACTATCTTAGTCATCAGGAGTTTTTATGGATATATTGGCGTTTGATGTGATTTTGTGGTAGAATGGTCTTTCTATCAATTTTTGAGAGTCTTTTGGAGAGGAGGTAGTCCAGGCAGCTTGTTGGATTGTGGTAGTAAAGGAATTGATGACACTATCTTAGTCATCGGGAGTTTTTAGGGATATATTGAGATCAATTTTATCGGAGATGATTTGGCAGAAAAGATCCCAGTTAACTAGGCCCCTGATAAATGACAGTGGGGAAGTTTCAAACGGTTTCAAGTGAAACATTAAGAATTAGAGGACTATGGTCAGAGGAAATTTCATTTATGTGTGTAATGGAACAATTGAGGGGACCTAAGCCACTGTGGATAAAGAAATCAAGTATATCAAGACTACGGTTAGGCTCTGTGGGCCAGTAGGTAGGAGAGTTGGGAGAAGGGAGGTTAAAATGGGAATTGAGTGCAAACAGCAGGGTTTGGCCATGAGAATTTGTGGTTCTGGAACCCCATTGTTGGTGCTTGGCATTTAATTCTGCATGCAAGATGAAGGGATGTCCTAAGGAGTCGAGGAGAGAACTGAATTGGGTATTGGATATGGATCAGTTAGGAGGGCAATACGATGATGCAAGTGTAACTGGAAAGGAGAAGGTTTTTATTACTATAGCAGTGGATTGTAGGAAATCTTGTGTAGGTGATGGAAGTAAGTGATGGGAGAGGGATTGGTGTGAAATGACAACAGTACCAGCCATGTGCTCTTCCATCAGGATGGTCAGTACGATATTTCAGATATTGTGGTATTCTGTTTAGTGGTTAGTTGAGTTTCAGTAATTAGTGCCACATCAATGTTCTTGTCAGGTTATAATCCAGATAGTTCGTCTGTAAAGGTCCATGGAGAATAGATATGTGGATTTTATTGGAAGTCATTTAAGGATTTTTTGGTGGAGGGATAAAATGTGATACATGATTGGTGAGAAGGGATATCAAAGGAGTAACAAGTGATCTGAATTCGGTGATATTTGATGGAGGAGAAATTTGGTGTTGGTAGAATTGTTGAGAACTAGGTGAAGTTTTAGTAATAGGATGCTGAGGGTGGGGTTAAGAATTGTGAGGTGTATAATGTTGTTGTGGCAGGGTCTTTCAATAAGTAATTTCATTCTTACCTCCTAATAGGTGTGCAAAAGACTCCGTCGGGTCTATGATTTTGGAAGTTTCTCTTCTTGATCTGGGTCTTTCAGTTTCTTTTTTGTACCAGGACTTCTGGTATGTGGATTTGATATTTTTGTATGTCTAGCAGCCTTTGTAGTTTGCCGAATGTCCTTCATGGCACAAAGCACAAACTGCAGGTTCTTGTTTAGATTTTGTGCACTCAGCAGTCTTGTGTTGTCCACCACATTTTACGCAACGCAGCAAATGAGGGCAACAAGTCTTCATGTGGCCATATGCCTGGCAATTGTGGCACTGGACGATATTCATCCTAGGATAGATACGGCTTCTCCACTTTTACACTTCTGTAGTACAATCTGGTTATTTCATAATTTTATCGATCATTGGAGTCAGTTCCAAGTCTATTAAAAATAGGGGTATAGGAAATTTTACTCCTGGCTGTTCCTTACTGTCCTTTAGAACATTTGTTACCTGGCGCTATATTGACTTTAAATGAAATAAAACCCATTGTGCCACTCGCTATCTCAATTTCAATCAATTTTTGTAATATTTTACAGAATGATCGCTATAATAAACTTGTAGTGGATATTAATTGTTAATTTTGTTATCAAATATATTACTCTCAGTTACCAATTTGTATTTTATTTCTTGTTTTTTTTTAATCTTCAATCCATTTTCTTAGTATTTTACAGATCAATATAATGAACTTGTAGTGGACAATAATTGTTCTACCAGCAACTTAGAGAAAATGGTGAGTGCTGATGAAGTAAATTCCTACAAGCTTAAGCAACCTGTTAAAAAAAGGGTGAGTAATTTTTCAAATAGTTTAACATTATATTTAAAAAGTTTAGTTTGGTTTAGTATGAAACATAAGCATTTTTTATAATAAAAAAAATACACACATATATATATATATATATATATATATATATCGCTTTTGAATGTTTACACAATATTATTAAATTTGTCATTATTTGTTTATTGATTTGATGCAATTTTTATTTTGTAACGTATTTCTTGTTAATAAAATTAGAATATATACTATAGGATTAAGTTTGCATACTTAAATGATATTTCTAAAATGGAACTATTGGAATAAATTAGTATATCGTGATAGTGGAATGATGAATTCACCATCGTTCCTGTTTTGGATTTTTTCTAACACTTTCAACATATATACATATAACTCTCTTCTAAAATATTAAAACTTCTCAAGTCTGTCAATCATTATAGGAATAATAAATTCATTCATATATATTTCAATATAAAAGGGAAGTTTAAACTACAAATCTGATATCTCTTGAAGATATATCTCTCTGATATATATATATATATATATATATGTGTGTGTGTATATACATTTTTTTATCTATATATTCTTCTTTGGCTAAACAAAATTGACCGTTTTCTGTCCAGAATTGTTACTTGTGATGAAAAGTTGATACTTTACTATTACAGTAGATGTTCTGGACAGTGGATTGACAAAGGAGAAGCAGCTGAACATTTTCCAAAGTCCTTAACTCATCAAAAAAAGATGATGTTTACTGTTTGATGAGCTTTATTTGGTTTAGTACACTACAGCTTCTTAAATCCTGGAGGAACCATCAAAGCCGAATTGTATTGTAACCAAATTAATGCAATACATCAGAAATTGGCAATAATGAAGCCATCTTTGGTCAATCGGAAGAGGCCGACTTTTTTGCTTGACAACGCCCGGCCACATGACACGTGTGACATCACAAAAACTGTTGGAGCTTGGATATGAAACTCTGCCACATCCACCCTACTTTCCGGACCTCTTGTCTACGGATTATCATTTTTTTAAATACCTTGACCACTACTTACTTGACAAAAAAATTAATGTACAAAGGGAATTAGAAAATGCATTTTTGGAGTTTATCAATTCTAAAGATGGAAACTTCTATTTCCAGGGAATGGAAAAGTTGCGAATACGTTGGCAGAAATGTATTGATAGTAGTGGAGAGTATTTTGATTAAATTAAACAGTTGTAAATCTTTTTTTGTAAACCAAAATCCTCCATTATTTTCTGAACAATCCATTACTTATTATTTACTAGAAGATGTAATTTATTTATATTTTTCTATAATTTGTTTTTAAAATTTGTGATTTTGTAGACTCCCGTTAAACAGTTATTACCATGAGGTATGTCTTTAGGTTTTGTTAGATATAGATTGTATATATGTAAATTAATTATAAATAAAGCTATTATTATTACTCTTAATCTTGAAAATGTATGATTTTTGAAAAAAATATATATATATCTTTTCTTGAATTTTAATTGTATAGTTTTGTCATACAAATTAATTTTATGTTCTTAATATTTTTAGCTATTAGTGGAAAGTGAGCAATTAACGAGTATAGTTCCTGAAAAAGAAGACATGAAAAATAGGTTTGTTTTTCATTTTCTTATTTTTCAAAAAGTTTAAAAGTATTAGGGTTAAAAATTGTTCAATTTTAAAACAAATATTTCAGGAAATTGATTCATTTAATATACATGTTAACACCCCGGGATACTTCACTAGGTTGAAATTTTTGGTCCTATTTTAAACAGATAAAATAGTCTTTTTTTAATATTATGTATCCATGGTTAATTAATTCATAATTTGTCTAAGTTAAAACAGTTTAATCATATTCTGCACAATTCATTATTCTTACTTCTAATTTATTGACTGAATATTCACTTCATTATATAACAATGATTAATGAAAGATCTAATGGTATTATTCTTTTTTCTATTCAGCTTGTATAAGTAATTTTTTGATTGATAGAATATTAAAACCACTTCATACTGAAACTTTGGTATCTCCTTTGTTAGTATACCATAATAATTCTATTTTCTTTTAGTTGAAAATTTATTTTGTTTTTTTATTGGTCTAGGAACATTTTTCCTTCTAAGACATGAAGCTTACAGAAATTAAACTTCCTTGTTTCTGCCATTTTGGTGTTTAATAGTAATGATTTCCCTTCATTATTTTTAATTCATTTTATATTTTTAGGTAGATGTTTTCATACCTTCATTTGCAATAAAATTCAAAATATTGATTGTTTGTTTCCAGCAATTCAACCACACCAAACAATGAGAAGAAAGATTATAAAGACAAAAAAAAGAAAAGAAAGAAAAGAGAGAAATTAAGTAAGTGTACCGTTTGTGGAAAAGTATTTCACTTTGTTGAATATTTAAAGTCTCATTTGTTGAGTCACTCTGACAGCAGGCCTCATCTTTGCCACATATGCGGGGCTTCATTCAAGAGAAAAGATCATGTTAACCATCATAGAAGAACTGTTCATATAACGCATCCTGAGATTATTAAAGAACTGGAAGAAAAAGGTGAAGAGCCACTGGAATGTGATGATTGCGGTGAAATAAAGCCAACAAAATATGCAATGTTAGTTCATAAAAAAAGGCATATTGTAAACTGTGTCTGTGATGTTTGTCATAAGTCATTTTCTTTACCTTCTCTCCTTAAAACTCATTTGGTTAAAGCACACACTGATGATATATGTACTTGTGATGTTTGTGGTGAAGTATTGAAGTCTGGACATTCTTTATATATTCATAAAAAAAAACATCTCACCAGTTATATTTGTGATGTTTGTGGAAAGAGTTTCACTCGACCTTCTTCACTTAAAACTCATATGGTAATTCACTCTGATGATAAACCTTTCACATGTGATGAATGTGGAAAATCTTTTAAATTGAAACTTCGTTTGCAGCAACATAAACAGTCTCATAGTAACTTTAGACCATATGCTTGCAATATTTGTGAGAATAAACGCTTCAAGACAAAAACTGCTCTTATTGTTCATAATAATATGCATAATGATACAAGACCTTACCCTTGTCCTCACTGTAGTTTTAGGGCTCGTAAAAATTCTGATTTAGTTTGTCACATTAGGACTCATACAGGAGAAAAGCCTTATAAATGTGAGGTTTGTGGAAGAGGATTTGCTCAAGCCGGTGATATGAAAAAACACCGTAATACCCATAATAGGCAAAAATTAGAACCATTATAAAGGAAGAAATGTTCTCTTTTTTCTTATTATCTCACCTCAAGATGTGTCCATGCTCTCAGGTTGACTTGCTGCTCTAGCTCCATAACTTGGCTTTCGAATGAAACTTTGCTCATGAACTGCAGCATATGTGGACCAAGCCATTTAAGCAAACTTAAGTTTCTTAACTTTAAGAAACATAGAAGGAAACCTGGAAGCAGCAAGCATTGCTGAGGAGAAGTTGTCTTGTAAAAAATCACATGTGGGGTACTTTACCTCCTCACCTAAGTCTTATAAAATTTCATAAGATGCTGATTATGAAAAAAATCCAATAAATTAAAAATTACATTTGAAAACCTCCCACTTTATTGGAAAATAAATGGAATAAGTACAAAGTATGAATAACTAAATAATGAAAAAGCCCTAACTAATAAAATAATGGTCAATTTTGTTGGAACAAAGTGGTATTACGAAATTTAGTAGAATGTTTTAATTCTTAAATTGTGGCTTGATATTACAGGATTGAAATTTAATTTTACAAAAAAAGAAGTTGTCTTTCTGTATATTCCATTTATTTTTCTCTTTTGCGCAACTGGTTTCGGTCTTTTATTTATTTTATATAGGAGGACCACTATCAGTTGGGTGATTACCATTTTTATTGATTAATTTATTAAGACAACCCCCATACCAGACTGAAACAACTAGAAACCGCCTCATGTTTTCGACTACTGCAGCACTGCAGGCAAATGCGCTAAACTTCCCACTATTTAAAAAAGACTCTCTCTCTCTCTCTCTCTCTCTATATATATATATATATATATATATATATATATATATATATATATAACAATAATAAGGCCTATTTGGACTAATGGGATCGAGCTTTGAGGCTCTACCAAACCATCAAATTCCTCCTCGTATCCAATCCCTACAATCCAAAATCCTTCATAAAATCCTCAGTGCTCCCTACTTTTTCACAAATAAAATCATCCATAACGACCTTAATGTCCCTTATGTTTCCGACTTAGCTCAATCCAGATACCTATCCTTCTATAATAAACTTCTGAACCATCCGAACCCTCTTGTTTCCAACCTTGCTTCCTCTTCTATCCCTGATAACACTCCGAGGTGTCTGAAAAGAAGATGGCCTCGGGACCTTCTAATATAGAAATATAATTGGAGTGCTACCAATGGGTAGTTTCTCTTCATAATGTACATGCCATGTTACTTGTTGTATTTATCATTTATACAGTTGTAAATTTCAATAATAAAAAAAAATAAAAATTTATTAAGATGTGATTTGAAATTGTTACATTTCAAATTAGTTTTATTGTTGTTGTTAATTTTATTATTTTACCTAGCCTGATGAAAGTCTGATAAAAGACCGAAACCGGTTGCACAAAAGAGAAAAATAAATGGAATATACAGGAAGACGTCTTTTTTTTTTTTTGTAAAATTAATGTTTTAATTGTTTAACCTACTAAGTTCTGCGCCTGAATTGCCCAAATATGATTGGCCGTCATGTCCTCATCACATTTACTAAAGGATTTTTCAAATGTAGCAGTATTATGGATAATGTTATAGAGACTGGAATTACTACTATAAAGAAAATTGTATACCACTTTATAATTATGAAAAAACTGATAATCTTATCGTTACCATAAAAAGTTTCTATACCAATGTAACAAGAATAAATTAATGTAAAAAGAAACAAAACATACGGATATGTGTGTTTATTCTAGGTCATGTCTTTTTTTAATAAAGACATAAATGTTTAATATGTATTTACTCATTTTATATTTATAATTTTATTTGTGCAAATAAAAAATAATTTGTGTATGTATATATATTTATATACGTGTGTGTTTTTATATACACGAACAATTGAACTTCCATATATCGAACTTTTTTAGGAACCTTGATTTTTTTAGAAATTTTTTTCTAGTTTAGGTGCTTAAGAATAGATAATAATTAAATAAGAAAGAAAGAACATGCTTCACTATTTCAAAAAGCAGTGTAAATTTATGAAAGACCCTGTTTAAAAAGAAGCAATTGTGATACCCACAGGAGTGGAGATTCTTTAAATGCGTTTCCTAACATATAGTGAAATATTCATTTTAAATTTGACTTTCTTATTGTGTGCACAGGCTTCCTAAGTAAAAATCATTAACTGTAAAAGAAAAGTTTGTTTGACTGACTTGGTATAAGACATCACAGAGAGATGAAAAATAAAGATATAGCACAATTATATGAAATTATGACAAATAAATTATCAGAAATTAACAAAAATCATGATTCAGTAATTAAAAATTTAAATATTTTGAAAGAGGTAGAAAACAATGAAATCCTTAAAGTTGGAAAATATCTATATATATATATATATATATATATATATATATATATATATAGAGAGAGAGAGAGAGAGAGAGATCGTAATGTTTGTGTGTGTTCCTATTCTCTCAATCTCGGGTTTTTATTCAGCTATAGGAGGCAATTATTTATACTGTTATACTAGCTATGGATAGACCCTGGGAAACCCCCATATGGTACGTCCAGCCTCTATAAAGTGGATACTCTATACATATAGAGTATAGAGTATTACACGTATGTGTATATATGTAATTCTTTTTTAAATTTTCATAAAAAAAAGCAATGTACATTGAAATTTCTGAAAATTAATTTTTTTATGTGTATTCATTTTAAAGTTAGTAAATACATTTTGTTTTTTTAATATATTAATGTAATTGCAATTACATTTTTGGCCACCTTAATATTTTGATATTCCTTTCTAGTTATCAAAGGAATAATATTATAACTTATCCTTGGGTTTTATATTGCTTGCATATTCTTACTTATTGGACCCTAAACTTCAAATTGAGATTATCTATTGGTTATAATGTTTTTTTTCACAGGCTATGCAATATGCACTCCACTATTTGATTAATTGTACATGGTTCTTTGTCACGATGCCATCGAACATCTCTTGACCTGCTTTCATAAAATCTTACCTTTTAATATTATTTCATTTCGAACTAAATATTTTTGTTCAGAGGCGATGGGGCGAGAGAAAAAACAGAAAGATGGAAGTTTTCATGCTGGAAACACTAAAAGCTAAAGAGTATAAGATATCAATGGTATGAGGTAGGTACTGGCAAGTCATGGCATAGCTCAAACATCCAATTGAGATTGCCTATTGGATGTAATGTTTTTTTTCTCAGGCCATGCAATATTCACTCCATTATTAAATTAATTGTACATGGTTCTCTATCCACTTACTTATTGTAAGTTTTTTTTTAAACAAGGAATTTTGGCTATTTTGAAATATGTTTTCTTACTTCAAACATTCGGTTTAAACTAGTTTAAAAGTAAAGATTTATTTTGGAGACTGAATGGAAAGGAAAAGCAGAGGAAATATCACCAAATTATGTAAAAAGGATGATTCATGAGTTTGGATAAGTTAGGATTTGTTTTCTTCATCATGTAAACTTGTTGACCCATTAAAGTTTTATTATTTTTGTTGTTTGATCATTAAACGTGAAATTTCATGCAACATCAATTTGTGCCAAAACAACCTATTTAACATTGTTTGGATTAAATGGGCTACTTATGTTTGAAAAAAAATCAAGTAAATTTGAGCTTAAAATAGAATTCAAGAGATTAGGAACTTATATAAGTTTGAAATTCCAAATAATAAAAAAGGGTTTATATTTATCTAAAAACTTGAAATAACTGCGTTTAGGAGTATGACCTGAAATCACAATGGCATTATGTGTGACTCCACAGCACAGGCACAGGCTTTCGGGCTGAAGCCCCCCCCTCTTTCCCTCAAAAATGGTAAAATATAACCATGTCTTATGAAGAAAATATTATGATATTATCTCTGTATACTTTAATTCTTTACTTTATTTTATTAATTTTCCTTTTTAATTCAGTGGTAATGAAAGAAAAAGATGGCAATGAAGTTTGAAACTTGGTTATATGAAGATAGTGTCTATAATTTGAGGCTACTAGTTAACACACGTGAATTTAGTGTATCCATTTTTTACTTGCATCAAACCAAGTTGATAATCCTTAGCATTATTGATATCTCGAGTAACCAAAAATAATTTTCTTTTATGACAGAATAAGTGATATAGTACTCATCATAATTGATTTTTAAGAAATAGATTGTTGTGCTGCAAAAGTTCTGAAATGAAATATTATTGTCCTTAGTTTTTCTAATAATTGAAATTCTAAAATTATTAATGTTAATTTAAGATGGTTCAACTATCTTTTAATGATCATCAACTATACTCAATTCAACTATCATTTAAGGATTATCTAACTATTGTCATATTTTGAATATTTAAGGTTACAATAACTATAAAGAAAAAACAAATTTCAATTTTATAGTTGAAACCACTGACTTCAAAATAAATTTTTTTTATCTAATAAAAAATATAATTATCATATTATTATTATTCAAATTATAGAAATTATCTATATATCACCAAGTTTCAAACTTGATTTCCATCTTTTACTTTCATGACCACTGAATTACAAAGGAAAATTAATGTCTTAAGTCTTTTTCAAAACCTATATGAGCCAAATCAACTCAGTAAGAGGTGATTTAAAAGAATTTTTCATAGAAAAAATGGGTCATGTTGATGCAGAACACATAATTAATTGTCACAATATCAAATATGGTATTTTTGAGAGGTTTATTGTATTCAGACTTATGGAAAATTCAATTAGTAAAAAGAATTTCCTTCATAGGGCTGTTACTAACAGTAAATCGGTAAATGTATATATGCAGCATTTATAAATTTAATTTCCTTTGTAAATAAATAAATATTGTTTGTTATGTCTTTTTTTATATATCCCTTTGTTGATTACAAATGTTTTCTTTTTCAAGTTAAATTGGTTTGTTATTCAATCAATCGATAATTGATTGTATTTTATCTTAGTTTTTTTTTACTTGGTATATCCTGCGTGATAAAATTAAAATCATATTATAGCCAAAAATCATTACTGGCCTGGGACATTCGGCGCCCCCGGGCAAAGACGTCATCTCCCGCTAAAAAATGAAATTTATTTCTTAAGCGATTTAAAATTATGTAATATTCGGATTTTATTTCATTCAGGATATCTCTAATACGGCTGCTTTATTGATAGGCTAAAGTTAATTATTTTAATACATTTTATATTTTTTTATTAATTTCTAACAATTGGCAAGCGCCCCTGAAGATCGGCCGGCGCCCCCAACGGGCGCTTCTCTAGGTTGGCGCCCCAGGGCGATTGCTCCGCCCTAAGACCGGCACTGCCAACAATTTCTGATTAACCTAAAAAGTAATTAAAAATAAATAAAATAAGGGAAGGCTTACGAGGAAGTTATATTCTGGACTAATGCAATTCAGGAGTGATGAACATTATTTCAATTTATCATATTATGATTATTTATCAATTTAATTGATAACAGGTATATTAATATTGACAGGCAAATAGAAATTTTCAAATAATTCAAAAACTATGTCTTACCACTCGGAAACAAATAATCTCCTATCACCTTTAATAGACTCAAAAGTATAATGAACATTTTTGTTTTCTACTTCAGATGCAATATACAATACCTAAATTACGGTAAGAGCTAAACATTTTCATAAAAAAATGAAATATTTTATGTGGTCACCTTGTATTATTAAGTCACTGTGAAGTCAACGGTGTAGCAGCAGATCCTGGTGAGAAACAAGCGAAGCTCGTCGGACTGCTCTCGTATATGGTGTTGTATTATTTTATTTTGAAGTTATATTATAACTTTATACACATAAATATTATAAATAAATATAAAAGTAAAAAAGATTTTCTGGACGAGACTAAAATAAATTTTGCTTTGTAACGAATTTCTCAGACGAATTCATAAATGCTGAACAAGTCAGTCGATTCTCAAGCATTTGGCATTCAGAATTTCTCTACTTGCTTATACATATTATTTGAAAATACTATTCCTGGTACTTCCTTATAAGAATTAATTCGATGTTCTGTGAGGTTTGATCGCTTATTCTATTCAACTTATTTCCCCGAGATCTCGCTACTTATTCCCTTACCCTCAACTTACTTCTGTAAGGTCTGGCGGTTTGCTCCCGTCAGCTTGATTTCGCAAAGTCTGGTATTTGTTCCTTTCAGCTAGCTTCCACAATGCCCGGTACTTTGTCCCTACAGTTTGCTTCTCTGATTTTACAGCTCTGTAGCTTGTTTCCTGTAGGTTGTGGTGACGTCAGAAGGTTAGATCCCTGCGGTTACCCCCCGTCTTCGTCCTGTTTCTCGTTTCTACCTGGTACCTTCCTACTCCCCTTTCCGGTCTTAGGAATACGCAGTATCGAGGCCTTCGAGGAGGAGACTATAAGAATACTATCTCGATTCAGAAAGATGTCGACTAGGGATTTTCTAAGGACAGCAGGTGGAGAGATTATGATGAGTAAATAGGTGCCTTAGTTTGGTCAGATCTAAAACCCAACTCTATGCCCAGCCAGGCCATACAATGCTCAATTTTGTGTTACTGACTGCTATCTTGGTGAGATTTTTTTTTTATAGGAGTTACATACGATCATAGAGTATGCAAATGATAATAAAGCTGTTGGGATAGATCGTTCTTCTTAAAACTGCTCCTAAGAAGTTCCATAACATGACACAAGAGCACTATAATCAGTGCTGGCCTTAAAGCGAAGCAATCGCCACGGGACGCCGATCTTCGGGGGCGCTCGCCACTTGTTAGAAATTAAAAGAAATACCAAACGTGTTAAAATAACTTATTTTAGCCTATCAATAAAGCATCTTGCTGTTACTGGATACCTTGACCCCACGTAGGTTGTAGCTCTAAAGAAGAAGAATAAAGCATCTGTATAAAAGAAATATTTAATGAAATAAAATTCAAATATCACTTTATCAATTTTCTAAGGGTACCTATTAATAAATAAAATTTATAATATCGTAGAAAATCAATTTATTTTAGCCCTTATACATCCACTTAATGCTTTAATTCATTCCAACCTCTTGACGACGTTTCGTGCAATTTTGCCTATTTTCTAGTCGAGAAATTATATAGTATTATTATATATTCCATCTAACCATAATTTTATATAATTGTTGTAAAAAAAATATTTCTTCAAAACCAATCCTTCATATTACACAATTCATAGCTTATTTATGAACAGTCAAATCTGTGGACAGTCAAAAATAAAAAAATACTCCAATGTTAAATATTTTCGTCCTATTCAAAACTAAAGCCCATGTGAACCCTTGCATGTAATGATCATGTAAATGGGCAAGTGAAAGTAAAATAAGATTATACGAAATGGATATATGTCTATCACATTCCAATACTGATTCAGTTATATTTTTAAATAAATGCAAATGTATTAAATAATAGTTTCACTCCAATCGAGCAAGTTTATTGAGATTATACAATTTTGTCCAGTTGAAGCGTTGATTTCGTCCTCAGTGCGCCCTATACAAGACTACCATTATTACTACTAATTTTTAGATGATAAAATTGTTTGTTACATTATTAGTACATCTTTAAAGCTAAAGGAAAAATAGGATTAAAAATTTGGCCATTCCATAACAGGTTTATTGCAATTAATGTAAAATACAAATTTTATATAGGAAATAAAAAACATTAAAATTAACATTTCTATATGGAGTAGGAGATTTATTCTGAGTTTTATGATCTAAATGTTCTTTTCGTATCATGTGAAAATTACATTTTTATGAGAAAGGCCGTTGATTGATAGGAATCAAGCATAAAGTTTATACAAAAATTCAATAAATTACAGAGTAATATAAATTGATATTTACATGCATAATTTATCGTAGCATTACAGAATCTTACTTTAAGCGAGATTAAAATACTTTACATTAAAAATTACATGGAAACTTTATTGAATACATATATGTATATGTAGCTAAATTGTGATTAATGTTGTTTTATTTTTTTCAACCAATCTTCAAAATTTTAAAATTCACTTTTGGCACCAATAAGAATTATTAAGCAACCAATGTTTCACTTTTTGATCTATTTAATAGCCTTTGCTAAATAAATTAAACTTTCTGATTTACAAATTAATTTTATTTTTAGACAAATTAATGTTTAATTTATTTTGCATAGGACCTGAACTGATATAGTTTATCTTTACCATTTTGGTTCATTTTAACCAGTATTACATTTATCTTTTAGATTTTAAAAAATAACCTAATTATTAATCACCAAAAGTTGGAAACAGTATAAAAATATTTCATATATAGGTAGGTGAACGTAATTACTTAGAAGCTTCAAAGTATAGATTCACTAAGTTTAATGCATATGGCGATTGTATGAATAAATAAACATAAATAACATAATTGATCGCAAGGAATTATTATTCATCAATTTTGATGGGATACCCATCAGGTAGTCGCAAATTTTTCCATCCTTATTTGATCTTCAGGACTTGCATATAGAGTCTTCACCTGTTCCCACTCCTTTGGGAACTTACTTTGGACGAAGGTGAAAATCTGCTTGAGCGCTGTCCTTTGTCTGTCAGTACATTTTTCACACAAATGCTTTATTAACCTCGGCAGCACACCTATAACAAATAAGTAATCATGTAATCCAAATATAATGATGATCCATCTTATATAAATGTGAATATACTAGTTGGCCCAGGAGGTTTGAAGAAGCAAGGTGCGCCATTAACGGGTTATTGAATTTTTGAGGGGGACACATTTCGAGGGATTATGAATTTTCGGATTGAAAAGTTCCAGACTAAGGAACAAAGAGAAATTATGGAACAGAACACAGCAAATGTAATTATATATGATCTACGATGTTTCTAATTCAACCTTCGCTCGCTTTGTTTTTAAGAAAAGGTGAACAATAAAATATCTTGGTACGGGGGGGGGGGTACAGATTTTTGCGGCATCGATCTTGGGAGGGCACCTCTGGCCGTGCGAATAATTCTCGAAGTATATTGGTGAACAAATGAAAAAATAATGAGGAAATAAGATAATATAACGTATAGATGGATGAATCAATTCTCTTTTAACCGGTAATTGTAATTGTTCAAGGAAAAGAAAATGAAACGAACACTATTTATGTTTTAATCCAATATTACAATGGGCGTTGCATTACGATCGTGTTTATAAATTATAATAAGCCGTGTCTTTGAAAATAATGGTCCGATTCCGATGATCTTTTTACTGTTTTGTAGCGAATTTAGTAACCTTTCAAGTAACCATAAAAATATATATTTTTTGAGTTATTCTGAAATAAGATATCTATTCCTTAATAACACGTTTTCCTGAAAGTTCGGGAGGGGAGAGGGTGGGAGACTATTTTCTGCACCTGAAGGAGAAGATAATCTTCAAAATGATGGCTCAATCATTAGATTTGATGAACAATTTACGAAGACTAAAAAAATCGCTTGAGAAATCATATAAAAAGATACACTCTTCCTCTCCAATACATAGGAGCCTAATCGACGACATGCGAAATTTATCCTATCGTAATATTACAACTAACACGAGCCTGTGTGGTTTAAAACCCTTGGCCTTGCATTATCTCGAAAACGGTGCATTTTTTGGGCTTTAAAAGTCCCGCGGGGACTTCACGGAGTCTTGATGTCCGTATCAAAATCTTCAAAACCCAATTTGTTCCGTCTCGATCTACATATTTACTGCTGTTCCATTATTGAAGCATAGTGAAATATTTGTCTTCTTTATCTATTTTTGAAATCGAAACGGAGAATACGATTTGCTAACCCCCCATGAAGTTCTGAATCCAGTGATACCCATTTATACCACTTGAACATGACAGGAACTTATATTTGGTACAAAACTGACTTCGAGTCTTACAATTAATGAAATAATATATTTAGGGATAAGATGTTTACCCAGGAAAATAAATAAAAGGAATTATATCTATAATAATTAAGGTTATTTTGGATTTTTTTTCTTACCCTCTGATGTGTGTCAAAAATTAAGCTTATTTCACTATCAAATAAATTGCGTAGTTTTAACAAATCATTGTCGCAGAGGCACAGGCGGATCTTCGGAGGGGAGCTTTCGGGCTGAAGACCCCCAAAATGGTAAAATATAACCATGTTTTAAGAAAAAAATATTTCAAAAAAGTATTATTTTTTGTCTGTTACATTTAATTGGACCTCAAGAATCAATGAAACTCTTAAAGGTAGTTAGTTTCTTTTTTTTCTTCTAAAGTAATTATAAAATATATATTATAAAAGTAATATATATTATCAAACCTCTCCCCAAAATTAAATCCTGGATCCTTTAGTGACCAGGGGTGCCCATCCCCCCTCCCACGATCGGTGGGGCATGAACCTTCCTTGAAGAAAAACAGTGCAAGCGATAGTAGAATTTAAAAAGTTGTAGATCATATACATTACTCTATTAGAGCCCTGATCCATGTTTTCGCTTGTCCTCTGCTTTGAAATTCATTTCGAAAATTCGTAAACCCGTCGAAACGTGCCCCCCTCAAAAATTTTGATGGCACAACTTGCATCATGAAACCCTCTTCAAGGCATTCCTGGTGCTAACATTAATACTTGTAGTATGGGATTGCAGTCTTGAACATAAGGATCTATTTTCGTAATCTAATAAGTGTTAGCAAAATGAATTAATTTAATAGGTATTGGTAAAATGAATACCAACAAAATTGGAATTAGGAGATTCATGGTGTATCTGTGTTCTCATTCAAATACAACTAATTGACAACAAGGTTTAGACATTCACAACATCTAATGTACTATAAATATTTATTATTATATTCTTTCTCTTCTAGGCAAAGGTGAATCTGGGGGGAAGGAGGGCTTTCGCGCTGAAGCTCTCCCCTCAAATGGTAAAATATTATTATGTTATTGTTATTATATTATAAGAAAAAATATTAAAAATTATCTCTAAAAATATTATTATTCGTGTGATTACATTTAATATGACTCCAAGAATCACTTATACACCATTTCATACAGGTACATAGGAAATTAGTTTCTTTATTTACTTGCTAAGTAATTAATGTTATATATAAAAGCTTTCAGGCTAAAGCCCCTCCAAAATTAAATCCTGGATCCGCTTGTGCTTGTATAGTCTCTCAATTAGTCTTGCCCAAAATTGATCTTGGTCTTGGTCTTGCACTTCTGCAAGACCAGACCCTGCAAGATTGACCTGCGAGACTCTTGCCGTCCTGCAGTAAAGTCCAACTGAAATTATTTTCAGATATAGTACGGCGCATAAACATTTACCGTGCCTTAAATCTAAACAGCGTTGTTTTTCTTGTTTAATTGTATATTTAAGTATAGCGTTTCAAATAGTAACAAAATATTAATCATTTTTCGTGACCGGAGCAACATACAAAAAAAGAAAAAGAAAAAAAAAGCGTTTTTATAAATAAAAATTAAGACAAAATAGTTACTAATAATAGATCATTTTAGTTACTTTAGTAAATTCTCTCAGAAGCGGACTCTTACGGGAAATAAAAAATTGTCCGGTATAGAGAGTTTGTAAGAAAACATGATTAAAAAAAAAAATGAAAACTAAAATTGTATTTTATAATTTATAAATCGTGTAAATAAAATTTGATCAAATATATAATATTTTCTAATTTACAATTAAAAATATTTTTATGAAGAAATATATATTTTTTATAATATAATTGCACGTATGAAACGTAAATTTGTTTATATATGTTAGTTTATTGACCAGATATGTATTTTTTTGTCATTTGTTCATCATTGTTACTGTAATTTTTGTTTGAATTATTATAACTGTTAATTTTATTTTCCAAATTATTATGGATGGATAAAATCGTTACAATTCTTTCACTTTCCTTCTTCAAAGTGAAAATTGTTTTTCATCCTACAAATTGTAGGATATGTACAAAATGTGACTGAACTTCAATATTCATTAAGGCTTTGGAAGCCTCATAGATCACGAGAATGTATTGTCAGCTCAAAGGTCTAGCGAGAGAATTTCTCGAAATGATAGTGCGAATACTGGAGGGTTAAAGACATGAGCTTGGCGAAATCATTCATCTATTACTTGAACTATGGCATATACTAACTACTCGTAAAAAAATATTTCTGTGTATTGACGTTTCCACATTTTGCCCGCTGTTCACAGCATTCGCTATTTTTTTAAAATGTCTAACAAACTGCCAAGTTTTAGTCGAGTCGCTAAATTTCGACTAATAAGTTTTCCAATAAATTCATTTATAGTATAACCTTTCTTTGAAATTTAACCAATACCGTGTTGACATGTTAAAATCAAATCTGTGGAAATGATAACAAGGCTATGACTCTAAATCATATTTTGAAACCGAATTCCCAGTAGGCATTATTGAACTAAGTGGATATTAATGTTCTCAGAACATGAGCTCACAAGTTCCCTGCTGTTCGTTATGGAGAAACTTTTCGATCAAAATCTTCATCTCAAGTCTGTCCGCATTCGTTACACAGAAAGTCATGTATGAAGTCTTTTAAATATTAAAATTATCGAAAATAACCTGGTATTATAAAATAGTCCACATGAAATCTTGATATTATGTGGTGGTAACAAAACTATCCGGCAAACATTTTACCATATGTTTAGAAACGATTGGACATTTTACTATAAACATTAAAAAAGGAAAAGAAACTTTTATAAAAAAAATGGATATATTAAATAAGTTATAAATGGAAAAAATATAAAGCCACGAGTCCCTAACATGCAGGTGAATAGTCAATCTGCTAACGTTTCACCAATTCAGGCATCATTCGAACAGAAAATACAAGATCACACCTCGAAGTTAAAGCAAGGAGCTTAGTTCTAGAACCCTTATTAACTTTCACGTGGTTTTAATCGGTCAAAAAGCTTCTGAAGTATGTGCGGTTTTTTTTTTCAATTTAAAAATAAAATAAAAAAATGAAGTTCAAAATGTAAGTGAAAGGGGTGACAACAAACCTGACACTATATTTGAATGCACATATATGTATGTGTGTTTTAACATAATTATTTTTATTAATTAATTCTATTGGGTATTAGGTCATTTCATTACTTATAATTCAATAAACCACATTGATTTCATTGTTTATTCTAATGTTTCCATGCCTTTTTTTCAATCTTATACTAATAATATCGTATCCTCTTCAATATTTCTAAAACGAAGCCTTGATACTTCAACCTATGGATACGCCGACAGCCTCAGCACCTTCTACCCATTACGAATATCATGCTAATATATATATATATATATATATATATATATATATATATATATATATATATATATATATATATATATATATATGTGTGTATTGATACATACTTCACTTGAAATTATGTTTTAATCTATGGTGTAAGTGTTTATTTGTGACTCTGACCTATTTCTTTATTCTTGAAGCAGTTGTCCTTTAGAATATCTTGTTGCAAAACACCTTTAAGATACGTGTAAAGATACATGTATTAAATGAATGCGTGTTACTCGACGAATTATCACGTCCGAACTGTAAATAATATAAATAACCTTTGGGAGAATGTAGACAAGTTGGTTTCCAAGGCAATGTGTATTTTTTATTTCTATAAAAGTTCGTATTTAAAAGGTTTAGATGACAATAAAAAGGAATCTGACTTAGTTTACTTTTTTAAGAGAAACACCTTTTGGTTTCGGTAATTCGTGATATATTATAACACATTGTTTAACACTATCGGCAATGTTTTTTCTTATTCTGAAAAAAAATAAGAAATAGATTTTTATATGATAGGGAAAATGATTTTTATGTAAAATAATTTTTGTCTCTGTTCCTAATGCCCATTGGTACAAAGGCCGAGACGTGTCTAATTTTTTTCGATGTACAATAAAAAAAAAATTGGTTGAAATCAGTGATCCACTTACTGTTATCACAACTTGAGAATGTAATGTTTAAAAGGGAATCAAACAAGTAATTAAAAAGCATGGAAATGAAAAAGAAATCCATATCCGAAGTAGTCAATAACTGAAACGTTATTATTGATTAGTTGTTGATTGAAAACGAACCCAGGGTTGTATCTGAAATATTATCTTACGTTTTTTTTTACTTGATTTAAATGATCACATATGCAATTAAAATCAAATAATGGCATATAATTTCAAAAAACAAGCAATATAAAATTCGATTATTGATTGAAGTGGAACTTATTATTATTTATTATTATTGAATTATATTATTTACTTATTTATTATTGAAGTAGAACTTAAGGCGCGAAGAAGTAACTGGATTTGGATGACTTGAGAATAACGGACCGTAACGAGAGCTTGCAGCTTGCGCTACATAAGCGCTAGTGTTGCTTGAGAACTGTTAACAAATATCCGCTTTTATACATATATTTTTATTTTAAAATAAAAATAACTTAAACTAAATAAAATAACAGGTGTCGATTCCTATAGAACGGTGGGGCAAGCTTTTTAAATGATCCCATTCTTTTCCACCAATATTTTGAGAGGAACCTTTATGATTGTGGTCCTCTAAGAGCATAATTTAAAATCTTATATATTTGTATTAAACAATGCAGAAGAGTAAATAAGTTAACTATTAGTATATTATATGCGGTGTGCAGTATTTTCTTGGTCTATAACCAATTCCTCTTCAGCCGCGTTTATACATTAACCAAACCATGACGAGCACGATTGTTTAAAAGTATGGTTGTGATTGGTTCCTGGATGTTCGCCTCCAGATAGAGAAATTGATCTCTATAATAAGGTCTGAAGTTGTCTATGATTTTAGAGTTTTGAATTGAGCAGGTAATTGGCAAATTATAAAATGTTCACGTTCACATAACTTCTAACGGGTGATAAATATTCAGGACCCAGTCTTTTTTAATTTTTGTTTATTTTTGCCAACGTTTCAACCCAAACATGTGGGTTATCTTCAGGGCTGAAAATGTTTTTTTTTTTAATTACAATCGGAGATATAATAGTATACGACCGCTAATTCGTAGTTCTGTAACCATATGAAATAACTCAAATATTGTACACGGCTGAAATATTTAGTCAGGAAATTTGTGTATATTCTACAAACATAAATGTTACCCCCCTTCTCCTCCAACTATATTTATCTACCTTTTGCTATCTGAAAAAGGACAACTGGAAAATCCTCCACCCCATACCTTTTTACTTACCTACCAAACATGTGTCAGTACTTGAACACCCTCAGTGCTCAAACCACGGTTAGTAAGAGAAAATATTACAAATTTGTATAAATATATATATATTATTTTTTTTTATAGTTTTAGTTTGTCTAACTATTTACATATTTAATTTTAATATGTGTATTGCAATATTAGTTAAGATTCATGTACCATCAATCACTATAGTTTATTATTTATAATTAGCGGTCGTATACTATTATATCTCTGATTGTAATTTAAAAAAAACATATTCAGCCCTGAAGATGACCCACATGTTTGGGTTGAAACGTTGGCAAAAATAAAAAAAAATTAAAAAAGACTGCGTCCTGAATACTTATCACCCATGATATGTAGAACAGTTGGCTAACTTCCTTCAATAACTTATAATATAATCGACGCAGGTTGGTATATTCTCAATTAATCCTGCAGGAGAACAAACAACGAATGATTAAACTTACCATCAAACCGAATTCCCAGTATACACATAATTAAACTATGATATTATAAATAGAACTGGTGTTCTCAGAATATGAGCTACACTGGTTTCCTTCTTTCCATTACTGAGAAATAAATCAATCAAATTATTTGCACCAAGTCTTTCCGCGTCCATTATAGGAAGCGTCGTGTACGTTGAAGACTTACAAAGATGAATTAAGAAGACTTAACGTTTAATACTATTAAATTATTAAAAATTTGATGGAGTTGAAAAAATTTTCGCTATAGGGAAGTGTCCGCTAAGAGAGTTTCTACATATTATGGTCCCCGTTCCCCTCAATAATTGAGACTAATAATTGAGACAAAAGCCCATAAATAAAATAGCAGAAACTATTTGATGACCACCAAGCTTATTTCTCTGGAACACACAAGTATGTGGATATTACATGTGTTGGTTTGCAGGGATGTCCATCCCCACCAATGATGGCGCATGAACCTCCCCCCTCCCTTTTCTAAGCTATTTTATTGCTTTCCATTTCTTAAAAACATCATAAATAAAAGTACCATAGATCGTATACAATCACACTTGCTATACTTGTTCCATGAATTCCCTTTGTCTCCTGGTTTGAAACTTTTCAATCCGAAAATTCATAACCTCTTAGAAATGTGCCTTCCACAAAAATTCAAAATATGCAACCCTTTAAAATTTTGATGGCGCAACGCCATGAAACACCCTTCTGGGCACCTCGGTTGGTAGGTATGTTTATCAAGCGTTTGTAGGTGTTTGGCTCTTGAGATAAGTGGCAGCCGTTCGATTCCACCTTTATTTTTTACAGCAACCATATTCGTGTGCTTTAAACGTGTTTCAATCATCACCAATAAACAGATTAAATAAAGTAAATGATAGATCAAAAAACTTACTAAGCCTAAAGATACTTTAAATAAATTAATTTACTACTGAGATACGAAGGTTATGAGTATTGCTCTTAGTAAAATGTAACAACAGTCTCTTTTAGGAGGTTATTTGACCATAGTTGCAGAAATGGGTGATGTGGACAATCGGTCCTCTATAACATTAAAGAGAGGGATCAAGAATATCATTTGGACCGCCAAATAATTCGTTGTACAAAAATTAAAATAAGGGTCAATGGCAAAACCAAATCAGAAAATTGTAAAAGTCGACTAGCTTCTTTATTTTTTCATTCTTCAACCGATACTGTGATTTAGTTTAATTGGAATTTATATTGATATTAAACAACTTTACCCACACAACTATAGGTAATACCTTACAGCTCCATTAAAAAGCTTAAAACATACCGAATTTTTCTGATGCATATTTACAAAGATAATAGCGTTAAAGAAAAATGGTGGCGAGCGAGCTACGTTACGGGAGTGGAGACACGTCTACGTGAGGGGCTGCTAGCTCAAACCGGTGGAGATCATACACTTCTTAGAGTTTTCAGTTTCAAAACTTCCATTCCAGAACTTTCATTTCGTTGTTTCTGTAATATTATTTATACTTTAAATTAGAATAACTGAAACACTTAATTCGATGAATATAATGTATAACTCCAACCTTACAGCCTTATGTTTCCAAAATAGAGGTAAAGAATAAAAAACTCGTTAACGTTTCGCCAATTCAGACATCATCTGGGCAGGAAAGAAAAGTAAATCGAAGATCACACAACTCCATGACGTCCGATCTAGAATTTTATTTGTGAGATATTTATGAATTTCACTTGTTTTTTTTTTATTTTCTCCCATCCCCCTCTGTTTTTATGATGTCTGAATAGTTTATTCTTTACCTCCATTTTGGAGACATAATGGTGCGTGGTTGGAATTTTCCAGTTATAACCTAATATTGAATTTTTGGTTTTTGGGGAGTTTTTGCTGGTTTATATTATCAAATTTTTCCCATATTATAAAAATTAAATTCTAAATTCGACACAGAATATTTTTAGCCAATGGTGTCTCAGTTCTTAATGGCCAAACTCCGGAAGGTGATTCTAGACAAAATTTCCAACAAAAAAGTTCATTTGATAGGCATAGGCCGATTCCGAACAGAAAAGGAGTTGAGATCAATTTTGTGTTGTTTTTTTTTTAAGCTGGTCACGGTTTTTATTGAATAAGAAGGAATTGCTCAAAAACTGTCCAAGAATAATACATTCTAAGTACACTATCGTAAAGTAAACACATTTTTTCCTGAGAAAACAGTGATTAGATTTACTAAGGCCAATGATAAAAGGGACTTTCTTTACGGCCTCTGTACTTCTGCAGTTGCAGTAGCCATTTCCAAGGAGCATATCTCTGAAATCCCGATTCGTGAAATAATTAGACATAATGGGAGGCTTTGCGTTTTAGATCTCCTGAAAGTTCCTGAAGATTTCCTGATACTCCTTCAGTTCCCGAAGACTGAAATACTAGAAATTATTTCCTGAGAGTGGACCAAGGCTTTTAATTGTAGAAGACTTTAGATGCAGAATGGGTGCCGAGATAATATAATATATATCATCAATATATGGAAGTTCGATAAACTGAGATTCAACTGAATGTTGTACACGTTGAATTATTTTTATTTTAATTTTAAGAAGACAGTTTATAAAATGTAATTTCCTTTTTTAAATAACATCTTATTAGCAATTAGTCTATTTAAAAAAATAACATTAAAATGAAAGATATTATATTCTTAACATATAAATCAAAATAAATGTTTTAATTCATTTATTAACTCAACTAACAACTTGTTTACATACTAACTAATAAATAACATATGTTCTTTTTAAAACCATATGATTTAAACAATTAAATTGCAATAGAAAATATGAACTAATTTACACTTCACAAAAATATCAAATTTAGAACACTATTATATTCTTAACATATAAATCAAAATAAATATTTTAATTCATTTATTAACTCAACTAACAACTAGTTTGCTTACATACTAACTAATAAATAACATATGTTCTTTTTAAAACCATATGATTTAGACAAATAAATTGCAATAGAAAATATGAACTAATTTACACTTCACTAAAATACCAAAAATATCAAATTTAGAATATGCTACAAAAGAATATCCTCTGTTCTCGAAAAAAAATAAATAAAAACGTAAGAACATTCAAACTGTTAATCAAGTAAAACTGAAAGAGGATTGAGATTACAGTGTTTGGCAGACGTACTTCTCACCCTACAGTAGACTAAGGGAACATCCCCAGTCTCCACTGCAGCTCTAAGATACTTTCAATATTTTAGCTAAATAGGAACCTTTTTTGTAATTTAAAAAGTGTAATCTCAGTCCTATAAACGATCTTTATTACATACATTCTATTGCAGCTTATATTTACGCGTTTTTTTCCCCGTGCAAGTTCACTGTCCAGTCTCGCAACAATCTATGAACGATAGGAGAAACGTAAGTTTTTTGTGCCTGATTATCGGTGAATTACACACAAGTTTGAACAAATATACAAGCGTTGTCTGTTACTATTTTTGATTTATACGGTAGCATATTTCAGATCTAACTCCCGACAGAATATCACAGTGGCTTTTAATTTTTTACTAGAAATAATCTCATGGACAAATATATAAATAATCTCAAAAGAAGACGCACTGCATGCTGTGAAAACCCAAAGTGTCGACGTATTACACCGAAGATTTTAAAAAATACAACATCGACCCTGTGATATATAAGGTTACACCACACTCAACCTTAAACGATTCTGTTACACCTTTAACAACCAGGTATCGGTATAGACCTTGAATCCATTTCATTTTTTCATCAATGAAACTCATCGTTGATACTTATTACTTGCTACGGATGTTGTTCTAAAGTATAAGATTACAAATATAATTATGATTTTTTTTCAGCGCCCCCCTTAACCCTGACCTTTCCAATCAGAAGCTTCGTCCTATTTAGGTTTACAAAAAAAAAAAAAAAAAAATTACGATATCGACCAAGCTGTTTTTATTCGGGAAACCTGTAACAGGTTGTCAACCATACCTGAAATGATAATGGCGAGGACGGTTGCGTCAATGTATATCAGTGTAATCGGATTCCTATCCAAGTGGTTCGACCATGTTAGTCAACGGGCATGTCCTATTATTCCCAAGTATATACATATGTATTAATGTAATCTTCTTTTTAATTTGTTTTTTTTTTATTTATATACTTGAAGGCTTTTAATCCTGAACATAATCTAACGTCATTTATAAATTCTGAAAATAATAGTATTAAACGAAAATTTTATATTGGGATTATTTTCAAAAGGTATATTTTTATAAAATAATTAAAAAAAGATTATCTAAGTAGATATGTCTAATTATATATTTATATGCTCCATTCATACAAGTATTTCTTTAATCAGAAGTTTTTTAGGGATCCATCTATAATAAAGAAATAAATGTAAGAAAATCGCTGAATTCTATAAACAAAGGCTTAATGAAATCCAAATGCAGACTAAGGCCTATTAAATTCAGTAATGAAACTGCAAATATGTAATGCAATTTCTGAATTAAAATTCCAGAATTCTCAGAAAATAATTAATTACTTATGGGTATTTCCGCTTTAATAGTCGTTATATTGAGTTTAATTGAGCAGTATGTTACGTTTATATAACTTCTGGATGCATGTCCTTCAGCATGATTTAGTAATAAATATATATTAGCATATAAATGGTATTTGCATTAATTATATATTTCCTAACTATTTTATAACGTGTTTTTTGCATGAAGGCATCGAGAATGATGCCAGATTTTTCGGTTTGAACTTATTACGTACTTAAAAAACTTAAAACACTAATAAAATTAAAAACCCTCCTACTGTACTGCAAGGTTTCTCCATTAGAAAAACTTCGATTCAATTCTAGTTTTTTGAAACAATTAAATGATGCGGAATCCATTCACCTTAATTTATTCCTGATAATTATAATAAAGTAATAATAAAGGCCTGGCGAACCCGAGGTTCGATGCCGATACCACCAATCGCTGTCTATTTACTTCCACTCTCCCATCGCCACAATTTTATTACCTCAATTATATCAATCAGATTCGGCGTTGTTTAACCGTCTAAATTCTTATCCTTATTCGGTCCAAATATTCTACGCAATACTTAATTTCAAAAGCAATAAAAATTTGCTTATCCCTTAATATAAGCGTTTTGCATCCTTAAACTAAAATAGGAAGAATGCAACTGTTTCGCAAATTCTAATTTTTAAGTTTCGCGAGCTCAGTAGTTTTGCAAAAGAAAAATAACTAGCTCTTCTCGCTCTCAAACCTAACATTCATATCTTCATTAATTTCGTTTTTCATCAACTAATTTTTATTAAATTTTTATCAACCCTAAATACCTTAACTTTTCTATATATTCGAACGCATTTCCTCCTATATCTGTATCACCGTAATCCTCACGGTTTTTGCCGCTAACCATGTTTTTTATCTTCTCCGCATTTCTTTCGAGCTCCAGTTCTTTACCGGTTTTCATCAACTTTGTTGTATTTAGATTTATGGATTCCGTTTCTTCGCTTAACAGTTGCAATGCATCAGCATGTCTGAGCACGGATGTAATTTCTCCCAAATTCAAACCTTTCTAGGTATGTATCACCTCTCTAATGAAACGTTCCAATGATAAGTTAAATAGGACACGTGAAAGAGGATCACCTTTGAGCCGGTATGGATGAGAAAAGTTCTCAGTGATTGCAAAGAAAAAATAATTTTTGAAACAAAAACGACATCCAAGTGGATGTATTGAGATTAGGAATATAGTGGAAGGAACCGAAGGCTCCATGTAACGAAAAAAATGAAATTGAATTGAAAGGGCATCCTTCTATGTTTTCGAGAATCGCCTTTTTTTAAGTCAGACGAATCTTAAAGTTTAGTCGGGTAAATAATTTATCCCAGTAACCTTGTCATGAAAAGGGGGTCTAAGTTGCATCGAATGAGGGTAGAAAGATCCTTTCTTGTTTCTTGTATAGGATGTGACTGAGATGCAAAATTCAAGTTTTCGACCTCGACGCCCCCCACCCCCGGATCACCCCAAAACTGGTATATGTTTGCACTTTTTTCGGTTTTTCCGCATTTTGACCATGAGGGAGCACGTTTTTGACAAAAAAAGTCCTACACAGTTGTAAACAAGATTAAATATGCTACAATATAACCCCAGAACAGGCTCAGTTAATTAAATAATTTACGAGATGCAGATATTCAAATTTTAAAAAATTTTCGGACTTGAAAATTTTAAGCTATTTTTCCTATTTGATCATATGCACTTGTGTTTATATCGTTAATAACCTGTTCTATATGATTCAATGAAGTAAATTTTTATTAATTTTAACATTTTGAAGGAGGGGTGGGGAAGAAGGGGAGGTTTGGTGGGAGAGGGGATATTACTTTTTACAACCAGATGACTGACTATATATTGAAATAAAAAATATATTTAACCAACATTTACATCAAGCGCATACCAATTTTCGAAACTTGAAAATATTAACCTGATTTCATGTTTATATCTTCCATAACCTACCTCATAAGAGTTAGTGAAGGACTAACGGATCCAGGATTTAATTTTGGGTAGAGCTTCAGCCCGAAAGATTTTTTTTGGTGGTTATGTATTACGATAATTACTTCGGTAGATAGAAAGAAACTAAGTACCTATATGAAATGGTGTTTAAGTGATTCTTAAAGTTCTAATAAATGTAATTAGACCAACAATAATACTTTTAGAGATAATGTTTTTCATAAAACATGGTTATATTTCACCATTTTAGGAGGTGAGGTCGCTTCCGAAAGCTCTCCCCGTAGATCCGCCGATGTAGTGAATTTTTTTTTTAAACTTGTTTATTGAAAAATATGACAATCTGTCTCAAAGAACATTTATAATAGTGTTCAGAGATAACATTCACACTCTATGTACAATAAATAAAATAAATTACACAGAAAAATATTATATAGTGAAGTAAAGATTTTTTTTAAATTTTTTTTTTAGATATATTACAATCTGTCAAGAACAATGGTAATAGTGATAAAGAGTAGCTCATTCATTCTATGCATAATAAATAAAAGTAATAAACAGCAATAAAATAATACCATACGTAAATGTATATAAACTAAAAGATATTAAACTAAACAAAAATAAACTAATCTAACAAAATAAATACTTAAAAACATACATTCTAAGATTTATTTAAGTTATTATTTTGAGGGAGTAGAATACATGGATATAAGAATGACAATAATAATAAGAGCTACAAATAATTGATAAATAAGTGAGCTAGAATGACCGAAGTAATTTATTGAGTTCGATCTTTTTCGTAGGCGCATACGCCAGTGCAAATTTAGTGCATTTTCTAAAAAAAACCTTACAAATATGTTAAAAAATAATGGATGATTTAGAAAGAGTAATGTATTTTCTAGATACTTTATTCTATGGCATTTTTCGTTTTTGTTGGCCGTTTAATTACAAATGACGCATGGTTTTCAGCATTAATTAGAACGACTTGAAATAATTGACTTTATTGGTATCAATTATTGCCAAGGCCAATTAGTGTTTACATTTTATTGATGTTTTATTTTTCTCTGACTATCCAGCTTTAATAAAAGACCAATTATGACGAAATCAAGCCAACTGTTGAATCTCAATAACCGATAAACCAACTCAAATCAAAGGAATCGACACGTCATGTTTGGGCGCCACATTTTTTTGTGGCACCATTGGCTTTTTTTTTTAAATAAATAGTTATAAGAAATACAGCGATATGAATTTTATAGGGATATGAGTGGGAGGTGCACGGTAGGGGGGCTGGAAAACGGCCTACCCTTGCCCACCAAACCTCCCCCCCCCCTCCATAACCCCTCCTTCAAAATGTGAAAATGAATTAATTTTTACTTCACTGACTCATATCATAAAGATTATTGAAGATAAAAAACAATTGAATATGATAAACAATGAAAAATAGTTTAAATGTTTTCAAACTTCTAAAATAAATAAAAAATGCGTATCTCAAAAACTATTTGATTTACAGAGCGTGTAATGATCTTAAATTGAAGAATATTTAATCTGGTTTAAAAATGTATAGAATGTTTTTTGGCAAAAACGTGCTCCTTCATTCATTCATTATCTATATTATAATGGGGGGAAAAAAAGAAAAGAGTGCGAACAATTCGTAGTTTTTGGAGTTTTCAAAAGTCCGGGTAAGAGGAAGGGGGAGGGGCGAGATCGAAAACTTGGACTTTGCATCTCAGTCACATCCCATACAAGAAAATAAAAATAAACCTTCTATCCCCATTTAATGCATTTTACAATGTGCAAGGTTTACTGGGCTAATTACTGATTTTGACTTTATTGAATGTTCCAGTCATGCACATCCTTATTAGATTTACTATATTTGTTGGTATTCCCGGCTCAATCATAAACCTTTTTGAACTTTGTATAAAGCTGATGAACAACTCTGCTGTATTTTTTCTCTAATATTTACCGTAAGGAAAATATTTGATAAACAGTTGAACGGTTCCGACTAAAACCACACCGATAATTTCCTCAGTGTTTTCCTTTATTCGACTATTTAGTATTGACGTGATTATTTTGTAACATAGCTAGAGGAGTGAGATTCCTCGATTGTTATAACAACCTGTCATTTGTGAATTGGATTAAGAAGCTGCTATACAAGATTTTAATTTTCCGATAGCTATTTCAACTCCCCTCTCACGGGCGGATATACGAGGGAGGGGGACTTTCGGGCTGAAGCCCCACCCCCCAAAATGGCAAAATATAACAATATTTTACAGAAAAAAGGATTGAAAACTATCTCTTATTCTATTCTTGTTCGTGTAATTACATTTAATAGGATTTCAAGAATCCATACTTCCGTAAAGAACCTCGGTGTTACATTCGATCAAACCCTCTCCTGGAAACCACACATATTCCAAATTTCCCGTCGTACTGTCTCTACCCTGAAACAGTTTAACCGTCTCCGCTATCTCCTTCCATATAAATCCCGTCAACTCCTGGTTTCCTCCCTTGTGTTCCCCCACTTCGACTATGGCTGTCTGGTGTACGGCGGACACTCGAGAGAATTCGAGGCCAGACTTAAACGCCTAATGAACTGCGCAATACGTTTTGTTTTCGGAATCTCAAGAGATACGCATATAACTCAGTATTACACCAAGTTGAAGTGGCTCTATCCATCCAACCGCCGTTTGTACTTCCTTGCCACTTTTCTATACCAAGTCATCAGAACTCAGCGGCCTTCCTATATTTTTCACAATCTACAATTCAAATATTCGATTCAATCCCGTCTCACTAGATCTCGTACCTCCGACCTCTATCCACCTCCCCACCGAACTGCAGCGTTTGACAAATCCTTTATAATTCAAGCCGTCTCCTTCTGGAATACCATCCCTTCCGATATCCGACATGTACAATCAGTTTCCTCATTTAAATCTCTCCTTTTTAACCACCTACTCCTTTCCCGACCCGATTGATCATGAAATGTAGATAAGAGAACTTCTAAAGTTCCCCCAGAAATGATTTTCTTTACTTATGCTATTTTATTTTATTATATAGTTTGTATTATACATATCAGAATGTTTTTAGTGTAATAGTTATATTTTTTGTTTTATTATTTTTTCAAAATCTTAATCTTAATAATAAATGTAAATAATTAATTTTATGTATGGCCACACAGGCATTTATTCTGTATCTGTAATTTGTCCTAAAGGGACAACAGTCCCAGGATAATAAAAAAATATTTTCATTTCATTTCATTTAAACACCATTTCATGTAGCTAGTCAATTTTTTTTTTTCAAATTAACTATCGTTTTATATATATATATATATATATATATATATATATATATATATATATATATGAAAAAAAAAAACTTTCGGGGTAAAGCCCCCCCCAAAAAAAAATTAAATCCTGGATCCACTAGTGCATCCTCTTGAGTATTTTCTTCAATTAACGGTTCAGAACTTTGGTACTTAGATAGACTGTTAGATAATATTATATGTTATCCATTTATTATATACTATCTAATATTATATATTAATATTATTATCAGATAAATATTAGACGCAGTTCTTACCTTAGACTTTCGGCGCCCCCTGGCAAATAAAAATAATTCAATTTATTTCTTACGCTGTTTCATATTATGCAATATTTAAATTTATTTTCATTCAACATTTCTCTAATACAGATGCTTTATTGGTAGGCTAAAATTAACTATTTTAATACGTTTGGTATTTTTTTTTTTTTAATTTCTGACATGTGGTGAGGGACACTGAAAATCAGCCGGCGCACAGTGGACCGAAAGTATCTTTTATGGGACAGGATTCCGTAAAAGACAAACGATTTGAGATAGTTAACAGTCTATGATTGATTTTTCCAGCTTTGTTTATACTGAATTTATTGATACCGGAAACGTGTTTGTGTGACCAATCCTTTATGATAATTTAAGGGCTTAACTAAAATATTTTTTTAAAAAATCTTAATTTTTTATTTAATTAAAAAACTTATTGTTAAATATTTTTCGTGTATTCATATTAAAGTTTTAAACGTATTATACGAAAATATTTTATAAAAAATTCATTAAAAATATAATAACTTTTTTTATACGTTTTTTAAATTGTTGTAAAACTCTACATCATTTTTTGTTTTAACTTTGTATATTTTTTTTGCTGGTATAAATAAGAAGATATATGCAATATACAAAAAATAAAATATAATATAAAATAATAAAAAAAAACTTTTACAGCGTCGTCTGACGAACATTTGCAACATACATATTTTAATTCGGGATCATAAATAATGATCTATAGCATCCTCATTTCGACAGCTACAATTTCTGGACGTTTGGTAGGTGTTCTGGCTCTCTTAAATATAGAAATATTCTTTTATATTAATTAATTTTTTATCCAAATATATTAATATTTTGTTTGGCGAAATTGCATCCACAAACAAAAGCAAAGCTTCTCTTCTTCAAAATTTTCTGAAATCTAGACATATTTTGATAAATCATGTGAGTGGTGTTAATAATTATAGTTATAGCCAGTAACTATTAGATGAAATTTTAATGCATTCTAACAATCAACTATCGAGTATTCAGAGTGAATACATAGTTTTCTTTACTTATTGCTTTGTGCCAACATTTCCTTAAAATTTTTGCGGTTCTTCTACTTCCAAATTAGAAATATATTTTTTCGTTTCCTCGACACATTTAAAAAAAAAAAAGTTTAAACAGAACTTAAACACGAGGTTTGTTTCTATGCATCTGCATATGCACATGTTAAATTTATGTTAAAGTGTTAAAGAAAGGAGTCACTCAATGATTTTAGATTATCAACGATAAGCGTTTCTGCTGAAAATCTCGCCACACTTACGAAATTTAGTTACTCTGAAATGTACGTTTCCACTACATAATTTTCCTTATTTTTATATGTCTCTATTAAGTTAATAAAAATAATATTTAAGAACTGATTCAGTTTCTCATACTTATATTTATACCTGAATAAAAACTAAAGATTTTTAGAAAGAAAAGGTCCTAACTACTGAACCAATGAAACTCAATTTACTCATGGAGAAAATATAAATAGATTTTCTATCGATTAATGGCTGTAATTAAGTTCTAAAATGCTCTTATCAGAGTTTTCTTAGTAATTAAACTCGAAAAAAATAACAAAAGAACTGCGCCAAAAATTTGGTCGCAGGTAATTTGTCTCTGAACATGTTTACTACTATCCCTGTGACAATATGAGAGAGGAATGGACGGTAGCTTCTGGATCCAAAATTAGATATTCATTAATTAAGTTAAAATTATAATGTAGAAATAACTCTAAAAGGGTGATTTTTTAAAATCCCTTTACTGTGATCTTGTATTAGTGTTAGTGTAAGTACATATAGTGGCCACAATGAGTATTCTGCACTGTTATTTCCTTGGAATTTGTCTTTTCCTTTGCTCTATAATTTAATATAAACCGTTATAACATTTCATTCAAATTTACTCTCCCAATTACAACAACTTTGGAATTAAATTTCATCATGAGAAACGTTTTTAAAATAATCATTTCTTCTACATTTGATGTCACCAGCTATCTGGCTTCAAGAAGATATAAAAGTTTTTGAGAAAATAAAATACTTGAAAATTGGTATTTTGTCTCCGATTTATGTGTCTCGGCCAACTGTGCGGCGCCCCGGAGCAATTGAATCGGTGAATGCACAAACCACGTAAGTCACAAATTTCAAATTTTTCAGGAGAGAGAAAAAAACGTCATAACTCCTCCAAAATTTCAAATATTTGAACTTTTTTTTTGTCTGTCTTCAATTTAATTTATGTATATTAATTTTAATTTAATTTAATTTACAACAATCTTAAAAATTTATATTTTTTCATATTATATAAAAAATGAAGTGAGAGTATTACAAAGTCATATTCCGTATTCACTTTTACAATCGTGAATACTGCCATATTTATATTTACAGCCAAGAATACGTATCATCTGCATTCATATTTCTTTTTATGAATATCTTGCCTTAAATGGTATTCGTATTTAAATTTTTTAATATAGATATGCCCATCTCTGCTGGTCATGCGATCCAGCGATGGGTGCAGAAACCACGTCAGTCACTGAGTCATGTTATTTCTGCGCTCAACAATTGGGAAAGACGTCATGTATTCACAGAACTACCCAACAGAGTAAAGTGGTGCTTGCACTCAACACGCCTCTTGCCTTTCTAAGCTTCTTTTCATCGAAAACGATTTTTCACATTTTTTTTTACTGAAGTGGTTTCTGCACTCACCGATTCAATTATCCCGGTTACCCGAACCTTAGGCCGGCACTGATTAGACGTTATTCAAATACTTCCGGATAGGCCAGGACATTGTTATTTGCATCCCATATTTCAATCTTCATGGGTTCCAAACATTTACGCAATAATTCAATACACTATTTTCGACTCTATTAATTCCTATAGTTATTATGTTATTTTAAAGATATTCTCATTTTTTATTTTTAAGCAGTTTAATCGTTTCATTCATGAAGGCTAAGAAGAAGTTAAAATTATTTTCGATAGGATTATTTAGAGAGGTAAATTTAGCGGCTTCTCTTTTTTAATCATAATAATGATATAATATGATTTGATGTCGATTACTCGAACCACGTTTTGTTCTTTCTATCTTGCTTTTTCCCAAGACGTACATTACCAACCTGATACCTACCCATAAATTTTCAGCTTCATCACGATTCCAATCAGAAATGTGGCGAGTAAACAACAATTTTCGCTTCCACCGTATCAAAGTGTTCTTTTCATTAACGGACACTTCAATGGCCAGGGAACATCTTGCAATGCAACGATATCTAAATTTATACTAATTACTTTCTAGGTCCTTACACCTAAATTTCTAATTTTCGACTTGCGCCATGAATCACCTAAAGCTGTCCCCACCCGTAGAGCCGAACAGGGGACAACCCTGGTCATCGGTCTTAGCCGGACGGGACTTCCAAAAAGTTTCTCTGACCATACCAAATCATTTTAATATTACCAAAAGTATATTTATACCATATTAACTGTAAAATGAAGATCTAACATATGTTTACCATATGGGTAAATTGGTTTTAAATATTAATTTTGTTTACTAAATATGTTTTTCTGAAGGTAAAGGATTACGCAAATCGATTTATTAATCCTAGAAACTTTTATACTAAAAGGTTCAGCAAAGCAATCCTCCCACAGGATTTCAGAATTAATTTTGCAGAAATTTCACTGATTAAATTACAGATTATATTAAAAATTAATTTGGACTATAGAGCATTAATTGAATGAACTAAAAAATGTTTAGTTATAAAATATAATTACCAAAATAATATAATTACCAGTACCTTGCCGTACTGATCAGAGGATAGATATGAATTATTATATATCCGTAGTTTGACCGGCAGCGAGCAATCATCTACGGTATATTGTGATTACACCATTATTATGTGTGTTTGAAAGAATTTTCTCCTCCCTCTTAATTTTGTTCGGCATTAATTAGTCTTGAATATATACAACATTTGGGGGCTGGAGTAGTCTTGTGGGCTAAGGCGCTTGTAATAGGTAATCAAAGTTAAGTTAACGCCTAGCGTGGGATGGATAACCGTCCACCAAGGAAAGCCACACTGCCAGAGATTCGCCCCCCCCCCCCGGTATGTGGGACCCGTCAGCTTACTGTAGGCAACTCACACCGACCGGGAATAGGAAATCGGGAATCGGTATGTGGTCTAAGAGACCACATACCGATTCCCGATTATTACATTATGACATACCTGATTATTATGACATACCGATTAATTAAGTAATTAAAACTTGCCCTAATTATATCCTTTCGGTAACCCTTTGTAAGGTCAATATCATAATATCATAATCATAATATCCCCCTTAATATTTGTAATGGTCAATTAAGCCTGTTTATATTTTTTGAGTTTTCTATAGTTCGAATTATATTTTTTTTAAATTCTATAATACGTTGATTTCATAACCATATAGCATATATAGAGATTACTTAAACAAATAAAAAATAAAATAAATATTAATTTCATACATAATCAAGGCCTAAGTGATTTTTCTTGCTAAATTTTACTCAAAATATATGTTTTATTTGAAGCCTTTATTAGATGCCTGAGTGGAAAAATGTTTTTAATTGTTTATCATTATTTTAGGAAGTTTAGATTTCATGTTTGGAATTTCCCAATGTACAGAACATATATTTTTTAGAAACTATAAAAAGAAATTCCAAGATTTCATAATTAAAGTTTATAAAACATATTTTAAATACCTATGTTATTTATTTAAAGAACTAATACGAGATCTAAATTCGATAAGGACTATTGATAAAAGGTGTTGGTAGATGTAACTTCGTCCGTTGAATAAAAGTGTCATTGCCTCACAGACCAAAAAAACAAAAAAAAAACAAACGTTGCAAATTATTTCACAATGGTTTATTATTTCCCGACAATTATACATCTAAAGTAACATTGCTTTTCTAGTGACATATTAAAAGAAATAAAAAGTTAATTCCAATTATTTGCCTAAACATTTTTTTTTTCATCATTAGTAATTTGCTAAAAAAAAAAAAGCATTACTTCAGGAACATATTCAAAAATCAAAATCCAAAGGATTTGCAGAAGAACATAAAAAACATCTAGAAACCGTATCTTTGCTCCTAATTGTCCGATTTTAACGATTTTATTTTTATTTTTAAAGGAAATTTCGTAAAAGTTTAAAAAACTATAACAATATTGACAAAAAGTGTATACTTTTTGAGTTATTCGGAATCTAATTTTAGCATCCCTCGTAACTTTTTTTCCAGCTTCTTTTCGTTGAAGTATGTTATATAGATAAATTTAAAGGGCATCAAGAAGAAGACTTCAGCTAAGTTTAATTGAAATCGGGTTATTAGTTTTTAGGCGCTACAGACTATAGTAACGCAGGTTTTTCGGACGCCATTTTGAAAGTAAAAGGCGGATAGTAATGTCGATGAAGGAGGATCATCCTCGGGTGACTTTTTTTAATTTATTTGTTTTCGGGGAGTGCCCCATACAAATAGAATTGGCTATAATGGTTACAATGAACAGATTAATATGAAAAACATTTACAACTTATATACAAAGTAAAATTCATTAGGATTCCACAACATCCTCTCCAGATAAAAACCATGCATCTGACTATATCCCTAAATATAAACAATGAAATATAATATAATACCCCACATAATACAATAATTCAAAATAATACATCTAAATATAGCAAGCAATAAAATGACAAATAGTAATAAATAGCACTAGTAAAAAAGATAAATACAGCCATAGTATACAATATATAATACATAAACATGTCAGTAGTTAATAGCAATGTCCTCGGGTGACTTCTGATTTTAAATCCAAATTTGAAAAAAATTGCTCCTGTAGTTTCAAAGAAAAAGCGCGGACGGCGGACAGACAAAAAATTTTTTATTCGTTTTTCAAATTCTGCGTATCCTGAAACGTAAAACCTCAAATTTTGAGAGGGGGTTAAGTTTTTGAATTTTTGTTCGATTACAATGGTTCATTATTGAAAATAATAAACCAAAATAGACTTTGTTCTGAAATATGAAAGATTTCAGTGATTGATTTAAAACATTACATATAATCTTTATGCCAATATAATGAAATTACCGTCTTCATAAAAGTTTATACTTTTTTTATCGTTTTCTATTTAACAGCTACTATAGACACGGATGTTTGTAATACACCTGCCATAACCACTTTTATATTTAACCTTCACATTGGTATGACTATTCAGTTATTATATTATTAAGAATTAATTGAAGATAATAATAAAAAAAAAACGCAAACACATTTCTAGGACTAATGGATTACCGGAAACATTCACGATGTTTCTAGAAAAAGATAATTGAGCAGCGGACAATGAAGCTTTATCAGCCAATTCATCTTGTTATTACAGTTCCACAGTCTAAATTAATCCACCAGTTCTTTTTCTGGTTCCTCTAAGTATATTATTGCAGCCGAATCAAAAAAAAAAAAAAAAGAAGTAATATAATGGGAATCCCAAGATATAATAAGAACAAAATACCAACCATAATTACGAGTCCAAGTAACTCCAGGAATTATCCGTAAATTAGTGGTCACTAGTTTTATTGAACTTCAAAACAGTTCTAATCTAATAAATAATCATGCTTCTCTACGCTCTATGGATAGGTACTGACTGGAAAGATTAAAACAAGACAATAAGGTGACCAAAGGATGGAAGAAAATAATACGATGACCTGCATTGTAACTGGAGTTACTATTTTCTGGCACTTCGCAACGCTGCCGATGTCAGCGATTGCTGACAACAAAGGATGTTGAAAAAATATCGATATATCATTGTTTTTAAAAAATATATTGATATTTCTCATGATATTTCTTGTATCGATTAATCGATATTAGAATTTCACTATCAAAAGAGATATTTTTTCTAACTTTTTTTTAATAAAAAAAAAACTGTAAAGACGATTGTTGTATATCATGATGTCGGCAGTGCGGAAATATTTTACGAAAATGACACAGTTTTGGTGGATATATGATGCTATTAAATGATATGGAATAAATTTATCAATTTTTTCTAGTTCTTCACAATAAGCCTTTTTTTGTAATAAATTTTAATTCTTTAGTAATTTATTTATTTATTTATTCAATTTTATTATTTAATCTAGTAGTATATTTTTATTTGTATGCATAAAATTATATTGGTTGATACGTGTGTACTATAATTTTGTAAATTGGTGTAATCGACATAGGTGGGTACAAATGACACGAAATGTCGAGTTAACTTAACAACATACAAAGAGAAATATCTCAAGCCTTCAAAGCTCGAACTGGCTTACAGCAGGGCGATGGGCTCTTTTCGATGTAGCACTGAATAAGGTGATAAGAACATCACGTGAAAAAGGGATGGTGTATTCGGAATGAATTATAAAATCCAGATATTAGATATTATTAGATATTCAGGTGATACAGCTGTCCTAGGACGTAATCAAGAGGACACTGAGAAGCTGGCTAAGACTCTGATAAGAGAAGCAAAGCAAATCGGCTTGCTTAGCAATACCAAGACCAAGGCCGCCTAACTGTTACAAAACCAAGACCAGGATTGGTAAAAAAAAATTAAGATAACGATTTTTGAATAAAAATTAAGACAAAATAATTACTAATACTTGACAATCTTAGTTACTAAATGTAAATAATTGGTATAACCAATATATTTTTGCATTTAACTCCTAATTTTTTTCATTCTGGCTTAGTTAGGTTTCTCCAATTGAAAAAAATACAGTAATATCTCTAAATTAATAAGCTAATAAGTAGCTGCAAGACTCTTGCGCAAGACCAAGACCATGACCAAGACTCTTTTCGGTCTCGCATTTGGGCAACACTATCTGCGATCTGATCTCAATCTCTTATTAGATCTCAATACAGCTAAAATAATCATTACATACTTCCGCCTAATGAAATGTTCATTGTTTAAAATATATTTTGTTCAATATATAATTTAAAAAACATAGAAACCAGTAGTTTTATTCGTGCCTAAGCTGTTGGAATATATAAGTTAACTACTCGCATATCAACATTAAAAACAGAGGGAATTTGAATTATCACAACAACTTGCCAATAGGAGTTTATGCCGCTCTCATTGTCACTGTGCCCTGAGAAGTTTTAAAATTTTCAGAAAGGAAAGCGAATGTCTATGAATTTCCTTCTTGATTTTTTCAAACGAGCATCAAGTTATAAAAATCTCATTTAAAACGGTTTCAGATAATTTTAAATCCCTTAAATGAATAAAAATAATGATATCAGACAATAGAATCTCGCATAAGAAGTAATTAAAATGTATTTACAAGTTAAAGATATTTAACTTGTAAACTTATATGGTGGTCCTACAATTACTCCCTTATTGGGGCGCATAGAGGTTTTGAATGAGTTACAGACTTTTTAAATGAAGCTTCTGATGTTTTTCGATCTCACTTTTAAGAAGAGAGTGCTTTTAAGCTAGCCAATTGTTTTCTTTAAAAGATATCGATATTTTGATTAAATTTATATTAATATTTTAGATCTCTTAACCTTTGAAAAGAAATCCATATTTTGAAAAAAAAAAATTTCTAACTGAATCAAGTCCCTCAAACAGTATCTTCTTGTACATTTGACGGAGAAATTGGCTTTCACCTTGGAACTACCACTAGCACGATAGTATGAAGTTATTTGAAGTAATCATGCTGACCTCACGTGCCTTTGTATGTTCACGCGGAAGAATAAGCGATCACTGTTGTCGCCAACGTAGGAACCAATCTCTCAAGCGGCAGCTAGGTCGGTTGAGGTCTCCAATGATGAGAAAAAAATAACCATGTTTATAGACCCCCAGGCTTGATTGCTCTTACTGAAATCAAGGTTAGTTTTCAAGATGACACATGCAGGAAAATCATTAATACATTTAAAAAAAAATTAATTGAGTTTCAATGAGTACTAAGTCATTTTGAATATTTTGGGAATGGGCATTAGCCCAACAAGGATCCAAAATACTAACGAATTATCTGGACAAGCAGAGGTGCCCAGAAGTGGTTTCATGGCGCAAGTTGCGCCATCAAAATATTTGAGGGGGCATATTTTTTACTGGTTTTTGAATTTTTGAGGGGTAAAATTTTGACAGGGTTATGAATTTTCGGACCAATGGACAAGAGTGGAACTGACCGCAGCAAGTGTATTTATATATAATCTGATAATTTCAACTTAGCTTGCACTGTTTTTACGAAAGGTGAGCAATAAAATATCTTGGGAGAAGTGGGTGGGAGGAATAGGTTCTTGCGCCATCGACCTTGGGGGGGGGGATGGGTACCCCTGTGCGCAAGAGTCTCCTAAATAAGTGGCAAGAGGAAACGCAAGGAAAAATCTTTAAAAACACTGAAATGAGACATCCTTTCAACTCAGGAAGTACCAATCGTACCAATGCCGCCATGAGGACAATTAGTTGTCTACTTCAGGATACCTAGATTTATACCTTCAACGGCATCTCCACAGAATTGGAGTTGCGGAAAGCTCAATATGTCCCTTATGCCATAAATAGATTCCTGTTCTCCATCTTTACGTGCGTTCTGTCATGGAGGGCTTATGAAATTCACTCATTGGCACAAATAATAACTACTCGAGGAAATCTCGTCAATGCTTTATCGGAAGAGAAAAATAAATTATATTATGACTTTTTCAACGCCATCCTGGTGTAATTGATCATCATTCTTAGTGTTTCTTCATTTTGATTATCTCTGTTTCAACAATTTTTTTATAACTTCAGCAACTAATAAAAACACGTTTTATATCATTTTCCATAATAATATTTATAACTAAACCACTGTGCCGTAAAGTGTTTGAGCAGGAAAATAAAAAGGTGATTAGCCCTTAACCGACGAATGGTGGAGTAGAGGTCTTTAAAACCTAAATTATTTAATAATAAATAATAATAATAATAATAAATTATTAACGAAGCACAATTATTGGCAATTATTAGTTGTAACGAATGTTTTCAACAAATTATCACTAAAATGATCTTTGAGTGGTCTACCCAATAGTGTAAAACATATGTTCTATGAGCGGTATATCTAGGAAAAAAACATATCCAATATATATATATATATCCAAAAAAATCCTTTTATGAAGCTTTATTCTATTGGGTTGGTAAATAATTCCTTTCGGTTTTTCTATTTATTTTTCTGTTTCTATGATACACTTCTTATCTGATGAATTAATCCCAAAGGTGGATTGTTTATCCTGTATGTAATATGTCAGCAACTATATCTGTCAACTCTTGTTGAAACTAGCTTAGTATTGTGTTTGCCATTGCACTGTGAATATGGAAGAAAATGTCATTCATTATCGGCATATTTTGTTGTATTATTTTTAAAAAAAGGTAAGCGTGCTACAGAAGCTCATAGAAAAATTTGCAGTGTTTATGGGGATGATGCCTTAGCCGAACGCTTCGGTAAAATTTGGTTTACCAAATTTCCTTCAGGAAATTTTGACATCAATGATGCTCAACGGTCTGGTCGCCCACATGAAATTGAAACAAGCAATGTTAAGGCTATAGTTGATCAAAATCACACCCAATCAGTTCAAAAGATTGCTATGGCCCTAAATGTGTCGCACACAAGCGTAGACAACCATTTGCACAAGCTCGGCTATGTTTCCAGGCTTAATGTTTGGCTCTCTCATTTTTTTTTAAATCACAAAAAATATTGTAACTTCAATACGACTTTAGCTACCAACAGAAATTTAGCAGGAATTTAGTGCCACTTTAACTACACAAAATGCCATCAACAGAACCTTCGTAAACAAACTAACAAATGGAGATAAAAAATAAAAACCTATAAGGGGTTTTTGTTTACTTATTCCTTATGCAGGCATTAAATAAAAAAAACATTCATACAGCTTTGCAAAGCAATAATTTAGCTCACCAACGGATATAGTAACATCGAATTTGGAGAACATCCTGAAGAGTTATGAATGATCGGAAGGGTGTTGTGTTCCACCAAGACAAGGCTTGGCCTCACACCTCATTGGTCACTCGCAATAAATTATTGAGCCTTGGACCTTTTTACTCACTCTTCATATTCATCAGACCTAGCTCCAAGTGACTACCTCTTATTCCAGTCACTGCAGAACTTCATGAATGGAAAGAAATTCCAAAAGGAAGAGGACATCAAAAACCACTTGGATCAGTTTTTTAACAATAAACTCCAGACATTCTATTTATACAGTTAGTGGAAAGATGGAAAAAAGTCATATTAAATAATGATCAATATATTATAGATTAAAATAAATTTCAACTCTATAATACATTGGGTTTTGTTTCACCCTGAAAACCGAAAGGACTTATTTGCCAACCCAATGTTAATATTAATAAGCTCAATAAAGCCAGGAATTTCAATTTTTAAGTAGTATCTAAACTACGGTCAGCGAGATGAAATCGGTGACATTAAACTGTTTCGCCAGGTCATGCTTAATTTTGTGGTATTTCCATTTAAGAGGAATGTGTTTAAAAATATTTTATAATTTTTTTTTATTAAAGAAATTTACAACTGTAATTAATAATAAATACAACAAGTAAATATGAACAAGTAATATGACATGTACAACATGAGGAGAAACTACCCATTGGTAGCACTCCAAGTTTAAAAATATAAAATAACTTGTATGTGCTAACTTCTTAACACATTTAATTGTACCTAACTCCATTGACTTCTTCTCCTTTGTTATCTCTTCAGATCCTGAAAACGCCTGAACTGACTTAGCAACATTTTTAACAACTGGAAAAGTTCCAAAAATTGTTCAGTTTTCAGAGCCATTTAGGCACATATATTTTTAAAGGAATTTACCCTTTGGCTGTCTCTCAATTTTTTATTTTTTTTATTTTGAAAACCTTAATGTTCCATATGTTTCCGATTTGGCCCAATGCAGATACCTATTCTTCCGTAATAAACTTCATAACCATCCGAATCCTCTTGTTTCTAACCTTGCTTCCTGATAAACCTCCGAGCCGTCTGAAAAGAAGATGGCCTCGTGATCTCGTTATGTAGACATATTATTAGAGATTACTACCAATGGGTAGTTCCTCAACAAGCGGTTTCATGTGATTCCTCTATTTACTTGATGTATTTATAGTAATACAGTTGTAAATATCATAAATAAAAAAAAGTGAAAAGAAAATTGATAATTTATGAAAAAGGTCATTGTTATTATCATTTATTTTTGTGGCAGTTCATACGTTAAAAAACACTTTTTTACGTTATTTTAACTTAACCTCCGTAGTTTTTCTTTTCTTTTTTTTTTGATGACTTGATTATGACATATTAATCCTTCTCGGTGCATAAATAAAAATGGCAACAACAGTATCAGCTAAAAAAAGAAGTCGGATGTCAATTGCATTAAAAAGAAAAGTTGAACATAAAATTTTAAAAATCTGTAAAGAGCAACTTGGGGTGAGATTTCCGTATTTTTCATCATAGAGAGATAGATACTGAATAAAAAAACATAAAACGATTTATGGAGAAATCGGAAGACTTTTTATAAGATCTTGCAAAATTATTTTAGATGAATTAATTTTCGCGGCTTTATCACAACTCCCTAAGCAATATTTATGATAGATACAAATTTTATCTATGAAATTTAATTTTTCTGAAAGAGAGTGGCAGGATCCCGAGAGACCTACCTAGAGGGCAAGCCGTAGCATGCTCACAGGGCATGATTTCCTTCAGAAGCACCTCCACCGCATCGGTATAAACGATATAGCCCGACATGCCTTCTGTGTTCCTTGGTTATTATGACAGGAGAACATCTTGATAAATGCCCTGTAATACAATCCATAAGATGTTCCTTTAGTGAAATGGACAGCCCTATGCTCGGAGAGCAAAATTATATTGGACTGCAAGAGCACGCATGGCTGATCAAGCAGGCGTTACTTAGGCGTATGAAAAAAAAAAAATATAATAATTTTGTATAGTACGAGGCACGATCTATTTCAGTTTGGTTAAAAAATCACTACATCTCAGTACTAGGGTGTCACTTAAATAGAATTTTAGATTTGAACTCTGAAAGATAGAATCAGATTGCCAACTTCGAAACGAGCTGATACAGTCCGTAAGATGTCCAAGTTCATGTCGGTGTCTGCGTTGTATCTGTTAGCTCCTGCTGTGTTCAGACATCGATAAAAAAAGAAATACTAGATTTTTGCATAGTGCCCTCCATCAGTTTCCACTGGTTTCAAATAACAGTGACGCGGCTGAGAGAGAGGCACTGGGAACTCCTGGAGTCCTGCCTTGGCTTCCACGTCGGGGAGTAAGGCATGACTCAGAGTCCCCTGGGTGAATGTAAATATTGTACATAGGTGTGAATGTGATTTATTTACTTTAATTTCATCTAGCTTTTATCTATTATTTCATTATTTTTTTTGTACACAGGCGTACCAATTTACTTATTTTATTTTTTTTTATATTTCTTTTTCTTTATTATTGATATTAATTGTATGTACATATTGTGTGAATGAATCATGTAGCCTTAATATTAATGCCCTTCAATGTGGCAGTATGTATTAATATTCAATAAAGAAAAAAAAAAAAAAAAAGATTTTTGCATTTATACCAGGATTTAAGGCGTTATGCCTCACTGTGCGATGGGACTGTATGGGAAAGATTGGCTATACGAATCGGTACATAAAAAGTAGGATCATGTTACATTTAACACTGCATATATGATCGAATATAAATAACCATTATAAATACGTAATTATGAAAATTTTATCGGGTGGAGATATGTAACGATAATTTTAGTGGAATTGAGAACTAACCTTCGAGTTTCATAAACTTCACTATTTACATAAATATATAATTAATGATCTCTGATTGACGCAGTGGAAAATTTATGGCAAATCGTAGCGCGTGAAGCTATTATGCATAATGAGGCTTGAGTTTTGAAACTGGCCGACCCCATAGATCATTTCCACGGGTTGGACGATCACCAGAAAGGTCGATGGAGGTAATAGTTACGTTGTATAGTGCCGCTTTTTTTATCAATCAGCGTCAATCGAAAATATGAGACCTTGAAATATAAATATAATCTAGGATTGGCAATTATTACATAATTGAAGGAACGGCGTATCCTCTATCGGAAGTGAGAGGGTTTGCTATGCTGCTAGCCTCGACCCGTGTGTTACTCACTAGCCTTCAAAGTCGTGCGATAATTGTTTATGCTTCCTTTTTATGTTTATCCAAAACCAATTAACAGATGCCAATTAACAAATAATCCTCCTTAACATCATTCCCATTTTTATAATTATATAAATTTGTTTTAATTGACTCATTAGGTTTTCACACTAATCCTTTATTTCTCCATTTCTCGTCTTTTTTTTTTTGTGCCAACTTTCTTTTTCATTTTTTTTTTTTTTTTTATTGTTGGTCTGGATCGAGGGCGGATCTACGGTGTGGGGCTTTGAGGCTGAATCCCCTCTCAAAATGGTAAAATATAACCATGTTATATAAAAAAAAATATTTAAAAAACATTATCTCTTAAAGTATTATTGTTCTTATAATTACATTTAAAATGACTTTAGGAATCACTTAAACAACATTTCATGTAGGTAGTTAGTTTTTTTTTTCCAAAGTGATTATCGTTATTTTTATGAAAAAAAAAATCCCTCCCCAAAATTAAATCCTGGATCCGCTAATGGTTTGGACGGTATTAATCAGTAGTTGAAACATTTTTAACAAGTTCCATTTTAACAATTCCTGTAAAAAAATTTAGGAAAAAAAGTTTTTGAAATAAAAGTTCTAAAGAATTGTTTTTTATTAATGTTCAAGATTTACGGTAAAGGTTTAACTTTTATTTATTTATGGTCTTTAATAAACTTCCGTTCTATAATTAATTTGAAAACACACTATCATGTGTGTGTGTGTATTTTTTTTTTTTTTTTGTTGTTATTTTAATGTAAAAATAACACTGGCACTACAGACAGCAGAGACGAAATTACTTTTACCGATATAATTAAAACTACATATAATAATTCTTCTAAACGAGATAAATTAAGTAAGACCCTAAACTAAGCGCAGAGGTCATGGATGGCATCGTTTTGTGGATTATTCTTATTTGAGTAATACGATGCCACCGATGAGCTTAAAGCTATTATTCGTTCCGCAATCCATGTTTTTTTTTTTAATTTTTTTGAAAGAAGAACTCAATCGAAAATAAATAATAAAGAAAATCAGAACAGCAATATATATTTTCACCGGCTTAGGTATTCTTACTTTTTCCTCTAATTATCATATTCTCCAAAGAAGCTCTGTCATATTGTAGCTACCCACAACGTAGAAAAAAATAAGGCAAAACTTTTTTACAGTAAAAATGAATCAAATTCTGTTTTGCCTATAAACGAACGGACATAATTCTATATATATATATATATATATATATATATATATATATATATATATATATATTATTTTATCCTAAATATATTTACACTATCACTCTCAACGTTTTATCTGCTTCGAAAATTCGAAAAGCACAACTAATTATTTGTTCTCAGGGGTGCTCATTCCCCCCAATGTTGATGGAGTAAGAACCTAGGGGGTAGGTATTGTATTGCACCCCCTTCCACGATATTGTATTGCTCACGTTTTCATAAAAACAGAGCAAGATTCTGTTTTTTAATTTTCTCTTTGTTTCTTATTCTGAAACTTTTCATTCAGAAAATTCCTAACCCCATTGAAATGTGCCCCCCTCAAAAATTCAAAAACTCGTGAAAATATGTCCCTCTCATAATGTGCGATGGCGCAACTTGCCCCCCAAAAAAAACCCTTCTGGGCACTCCTGATTCTCCTTAACAGTGTTGCAAAGAAGGGCTCTGAGCGAGAACCGAACATCTAGTATTTTACTCAAATTGAATCACTATTGGGAATTCAATCATTTAATATCAACTGAAATATTAATTAAATTCTTTGATACTCAAAAAAGGTAAAACTGAGTAAAACACTCGGTACACAGTATTTATAGTAGCATTTGCGTATCACAGCAGTGTTGTACCATTCCGCTTTAAGTGAGAACAATAATCGTTTATTTGTTGTTACAAAAAATGTACTCAAATTTATAAACTATTACAAAATTCCATTTCCATAACTCGATCGCGACCTTTAGTGACCCATCGACCTAGCTAAGTATGTTTTTATAAGTTCAAGTTTCGCGAAACTCCTTTCACTTACTCCTTTATATGTCTCTCTGTTTCTCTACTTTGAATATTCACGATTCTTGAGGCCAGCGAATCTCTTAAATATTTAGTATAAGACTAAAATCATTATGTTACGTTCGCTCATCGATCCACCTTAAGTTTATGCTCATTAATTTTTTAAGTGTTAAGATTTGTTTAAAGTACGAGCCGACTTTTTATTTTATTTTTAACCTGTTCCACTGCAACCCATGAAGGGTTTTATTTGTAAGGAAGTACCGTAGCTTGGCTGACGGTTGTGCAAGGGTGTGTTTTGACCGATATGTTATGCTCAACCGTCACATATTTTCCTCCATTAAGGTTACCTACTTACTAACGGATGGGAAGATCTCCTGATACCAGTGTCGATCCGCGACAAAAACAACTAAATAAATAATTATCTGTCAATACCAGTTTCGAAGAATACCATTCAAGGCCATCTTTACTGAGCTACTCTACTTCACATATAATTTTTTTTGTAATCTTAATAATTGCCTCACCAAATCGGGCGTCTCATTTTTATTTTGAGGTAGTCAACATATTTAAGTTTAACTATGATCTCAACCTTAACTTAAATTTTCTTTATGTTTTTCATTACAAGATGCCGCTCCATTCGATGTTTTACTGAGCCTTGTCATTTAAAGCTTATTCCATTAACGGATAACGGTCTTCATTAGTTTTCTGGACATGGCTGAAATCGGAAAGATATATCATTATTTTCAATGCCGTATCCGATAGTACCGATGGAATGTCCTTAGTTTGCGAGAAAACTCTTGAAGAAGACATTAACAAAGGCATTTCATGAGGGACGGTGTTGCCCGACCCATGGTACAGAGACCCAGTAAATTAATTTGATATGTTTTTGACATTTATATAGAATAGAATAGAATAGAAAATTGAACTTTATTCTGGGACTAAGTCCCCTTAGAATAACTATAATGAATTTATACAAAAGAAACTACAAATCTGGCCAAAAACTAACTTATAAAAATTCTAACATTATATACATTATTTAAAAAATAGTATGTAACCACTAAAAAATAAACAAAAAAAAAAATAAATGATCATAAAATCTTCTCAAAATTACTTATTATCGTGATAAAAAAAAAAAAAGAAATTACATATTTATATATACATAGCTACACAATTTATAAACAATAGGCTGTCTCATAGAAAAATAACTTAAAACAAAATGTAATAATATCTACAGTGATTTATATAATAATGTGCAAACACTAAAATAAATAAAAATAAAATGTCAGGATTATTTGTAGTGTAATGGAAAAAAAAGAACTATATATACATACATACTCATATTGGTACACAGAGGGACAAAAGTATAAAATATAAACATATATACCCTAAAGAAAAGGTAAGACCTGAAGCGAAGAGAAAAACAAATAAATAGTAAAAATAATAGTCAAACTAGGTGAGTGACATAGATCATTCATGTTTTATGTTAAAACTTAAACAGTAGGCACTACCATTTATTCTCACAAATTCAGTTCATAAAATGAAATTTATATATATGTGTGTAAGATGAATTAATACAAGATTAACAAAATAAACTATACCGTGTTGCTCAGTAATCAAAGAAAAGACATATAATGTTATTTTTGTTTTTTACAATCTATCAATTCCTTTTTTTTTAACAATTCACATATGTGGTTATTTAGTCGATACTATATTTTTCTCTCGAATAATCTCCATAGCTTTCCCTACTTTATCTATACCAAAGTGCTTGTCTTCTGTGCTGAGCAGGGCAATATTAAAAAAAAAAAAGGAAATATATTTTTATAATCCCCTAATCTGACGTTTCGAGTTTTTAACCCATCTTCTAGGACGATTTATTACGTATAATCAAAAAACTTTCACTACAACCACCTCAATGTCATAACAGGGTAGCATCTGATACCAGATACCCATATGATATGTTATAGTGAAAAGAGCATCCATCTCAATTATTTTTATTAAAAATATATTTTTTTTATTTTTTTTTTAGACGTATTTATTGAAAATATTACAGTCTGCCTCAAAAGACATTTATAATAGTGTTCTGAAATCGCATTCACAATCTATGTACAATAAAAGGATAAATAAATATTTTAGTTTTAAACATAAATTTAATCAATTGATTAAAATGTTCATCATGCAATACAATGACAATGAGGTGGTTGTAGGGAACGCTATTTGATTACATACAACAGAAAGCAACTACCAGAATAAATTGTCCTCGAAGATACGTCAGAAATTCGAAACATAAGGATTATAAATAAATATTTGCCAAAGGAAGAGGTGTCTTCAATTATAAAAACCTAAGAACAAATATAAATCTTTCTTATAGTTTATGTTAAAAAAAAGTATTTAAGAAAAAATATATCTTCTTTGTATAAATATATATATATATATATATATATATATATATATATATATATATATATATATATATATATATATATATATATACGTATCTTCTTTTTTTTTGTCTGTGTCTGTGATTAAGAGAAATCAAAATTCTCAACAAATCATGGACAGCTTATAATACGGAATCCTATAACGTCTTATTTCCGATTTAACAAAACGATCTGGGTAGTACTAAGTGACACTCCTGTATCATATCAAAACAAGACAAAAACTAAAATTATGATAATGGTTTTCTCTAGTTTTCCTACTACCAACATATGTGAAGAAAGCTGCTTAACAAAACAAAATACGGGATTTTTAGAGCTTTAAAATAAAAATTAATTGAAATCGCCTGTAATTTTGCAAACATCGAAACATCCCAAAAACTAAAATTATGATTAAGATGTTTCCAACTTTTTTCGTCCTGACAGCATCTCCTAAGCAATGATATTTGGTGGTATTAAGTGATTAAAAAATAAAGACGTTTCGGGTTTAAGCACGTGACAATAAAAATATAAAATCCATCTTTTGAACAGAACTTTGGGGATCACTTAAACATTATTTTATATCCATTCTTTATTTTTTGTGAAAAAAAGTAATACTAATAGTATTAAAAAAAGCATCACCCCCCAAAAAAATAAATAAATAAAATAAACCTCAAACCGCTACTGGTTAATGTCAAAACAAGCTATGTACACTATCTGTTTTAAGAAGTATTTACTCTGCTAGTACATGAAATCACGATTAAGTGGACGTTGAAGTCCGTTGAAAAAAAAACAAAAAAAAACGGTATATTCAGATATAATAATTTTAGGGAAAAGCTGTCAACAACTGTGAAAAATTCAATCCGTCCACTGATATACTTACTCAATTTTTTTTTTACTATAAAAAGTAAAATATTGTATTTATTCATATGTTAGATTCAGTGCTATTTATATCAGTTGTTGTATGTTAAATAATAAGTGTTCCATGAAAAATAATTATTTCACACAATATAAGTATTGCAAGTATAAGTATTTCACGTGAAATAAATATTGTAAAAATATCCGCGGTAGAACCAATAGATTGATTTAAATCCATGTCTTGTAGTTTGTATTGTGAACTTTAAATTGTTTATATATTGTATTATTTATTATCTACTTGATAACGACATATTATACTAAAATATAAGTATATGTAATGTAACATGTACATAATTTTTAATTTTTTAATCATTTTTTAATTTATTTTTATTTTTTTAAACAGCTATTAAACTCGTGATATGTTTATAATTTGATCAGTATAGACAATTAAATGTTATTTTGTCAACAACTGGATCGATAGTGATTAGAATACGCTATTGAAAAAAAAATTAAATAAATACAAATTAACGCTAGTCCCTCTAAATACAACATTCCGATATATTAAATATTCAATAACTTCCGGTGTGATAGGTTGGGGCAAGGTCTGAAAACTATTTTTAGAAGTTTAAACCTTTATTGACAATAGGGTCTATCAAGTTTTCGGTTGATTTGCGAAATGGACTAAAATTGCTAGCAATTGTTTGAAACGTCGTAACAGCTATGGTTATTTCTAAAAAAAAAAATGTTACAGCTAGCTGTCTCAGAATTCACTAGCATTATCTGATTCTTCCCAGCACATACCGTTAGGTTTGAAGAAAAAATACCGGTAAACCAGTTTTAAATATAAAAAAATATTTCAATTTCTTCTCCTATTACCTCACATTAGGACATTATTAACGCGATAATTAAATTAAAAATTGCTGGGCATGACGGGGAAACGATGTTAGTTTGTGACTAATGCAGTTAAACTTCCAAATTTTAACTTTTGTTTTTTCTCCTAATGTCCAACAGTAGCGTTAGCTCGTCCCAGCGTGCGTCGGTTCGAGTCCTGTCGGGGCGAGTTAAAATTTATTTCATGGAGGAATGAATCTCGATCTTACCACTCTGATTAGAATAGGTTTGGTTGCACCTCCAGAATAACTCTCTACATGCCAGAAATGGAGATGTAGGGTTGTCGAGAAAAATATACATAATGATATGTATATATGTGATATGTAATATAAAAAAAATATATCTTTCAATCTTTTTTTTTTAATTGTAAAAACTGTATTCTTTGATCTCCTCATTTGCTGATAATACTTCTGTAGTTTTCCATTGTTAAAGGCTCATTTTTTTAATGTTTTTATAATGATACGGCTTATTATTCATATCAATGTATTTAGCATCTCTTCTGTCGTTATAGATCCAAGCCAGATTAGATATCATCATACAACAAGGAAACACTAATTGCGAATTACGAAATGCGAGTGTAACCCTCTGTGCAATAAAAATATTTCAAGGATGCTGTAATAGAATCTACGTATACCTACTCTCACTGGCTGTAACAAAAAAAAAAACAATAAAACTATATCCAAAGTTCACAAGGCAACGATTAATTAATCGGTTCCTTTCAGTAATTTTACTTCTAGTGGCATATCCCACAAAGGGATTTTTTTTTTAATTGAATGATAACTTAATGGGAAAAAAATAACATGAATATATTTTTTTTAAATAATAGGTAATAACTTTTTTTTTCAATTGCCATTTTGTCAAAGAATGAATAAAAAGCTGGTGCGCGTAACACACAACTTTCACTTACCGATCTACTATGAATAGAAATTATTTTCTGGCAATGCTGGGCTGTTATAAATTTTTTTGAAGTGCATTTTAAACGGAGCTAAAGCTTAAAGCTTACAGATAACAAGTCATTAAGACCATTATAATTACAAAATGTCTATTTAATATATCGACGACAGGCAATAAAAATCTAGTCACTCCATCTGCTTTTATAAACCACACAACTTTCTTTGCTTTTATAAACCTCAGAATGACTAACTCCAATTTCAACATTTTTGAGTGATGTCATTTTAGTGATATTTTTAGTTGAAAAAGTTATCTATGCAGAATATGAGTAAGTTGATTCCGGAGGTGGTGATTGCAGTGTTGAAATATAAACGTGAGAATAAAGGTATAAATTTAGGTACTTATTTCTTATGACAAATGTTCTCAGGAAAGATACTTTATTAAATATCTGTAGAAAAAAGGTTTTTTTAGTCTCAACAATTAAAAAAGTATATTTAAATTTATCCAAATTTTCGCCTCTTCAGGAAAAAAAAAACTAGAGACCATATCTTTCCTCCTAATTGTCCAATTTTAACGATTTTTTTTTTTAGGAAATACCATAAACGTTTAAAAAAACATATACAATATCCCCAAAAAATTGTATACTTTTTGAGTTATTCGGAATTTAATTTTACCATCCCTCGTAACTTTTTTTCCAGCTTCTTTTCGTTGAAGTATGTTATATAGATAAATTTAAAGGGTGTCGAGAAAATGACTTTAGCGAAGTTTCGTTGAAATCGGTACATTCGTTTAGGCACTACAGTCTGTAGCACCGCAGGTTTTTCTGCATTTTTATTATTTTTTTTCTCCTTTATTAACATATCAAATTCTTCCAAAAATTATATTTAGCATTTTTTCGTGACTTTGAATAATGTGAAATGATTAACATTTTAAAATAAACCATATTAAAGGTACTTTAGAGAAAGACGTATATGAACATTGGGCATTTAAGCCCTGAAAAGTGACATCAATGAGGATAAGACCTAATTGATATTAAAGACCACTTAATTATACAATGATACACCAAGTTTAATCAAAATCGTTAGAGCCGTTTTTGAGAAAATTGTGAAAATGTGTTTCAGCGTTGATATAAAGTGGCACTTCCGGTTAGAGGATTTTAAGGAAAAAGTTGCCGTCACATCTAAGGCATATACCTATCTTAAATACGTAATATGAGTTTCGTAGGACTTTTCATTTATGAGCTAGACTGCTAACATACAAACACACAGACACACAGACCATTTTTCGGGACTTGGTCATTTCGACTCAGGGTACCTCAAAACGTGAATTTCCGTTGAAAACTCAGATTCAACAACTTTCTCGATCGCAATACTTACCCTTACTATATGTTACATATATACGTAAGTGAAAGTAAAAATAAGTATATAAAAAATAAATTATATATATATTTTTTTAATATCTAGGGTTTTCAAAAATACATCCACCCCGGGACCTACTTAATAAGCGAAATCCACAACATCGCAGGTTTTTTATTTTAACTCGCTGAGAATTATACCGGCCGTGAAAAAAAAAGTGTTTTGATTTTAGACGCGCGTTTAAATAAATGGCGACTTTCGCAGGATAAGTATTTTATTGGACTGAGAAAAAAGACAGTTGCACCCGCTTCAACGACTAGAAAAATGGACGATTTTATTCCGCCAGGTAAAGTTCTTAGCGTATATAAATAAATAAATAAACCGACCTTCATTTAAATGTGGCACATTGTGAGGTGAGCGTACGGTTCTGTTGGACTTCAGGTCATATTTAGAACTGGTTTGCCATTAAAATTTTTTTATTAAAATTGTTTTGAGCTGGGCAGAATCAGGCGTTTCTAGTGAATTCTGAGACAGCTACAGCTAGCTTTCTTTTTCTTTTTTTTATAAATAAGCATAGTTATTACGACGTTTTAAAGGATTGCTAGCAATTTTAGTGTATTTAGCAAATCTTCCGAAAAACTAGATAGACCTTATTTTTAATAAAGGTTTAAACTTCTAAAAACAGTTTTCAGACCTTGCCCCAACCTATCACACCGGAAGTTATTGAATATTTAATAGCTCTCTTAGCTGAAAAATCGCTTTTTATAAATATATAGAATTATTACGTCGTTTCAAACAATTGCAAATAATTTTATTCTATTTCACAAATCGCCCGGAATCGCCTGAAAAACTAGATAGACCCTGTTGTTAACAAAAGTCTTAGCTTTAAAAAAAAAATCTCAGACCTGGCCTCAATTTGCCGCATCGAAAGTTATTGGGGATTTAACACGCGAGAAAGTTGAACTTGAATTGACCACCATTATTCTTTATTTATTTATTTTTATGAGCGTGCTCGGGTAATAATTGATCTAGTTTTTGACAAATTAACACCTAATGTTGACCAAATTATAAATATATAATAAACAACTCACTAGATTAAGTGTTTAGTTATAAAGGGAAAAAAAAAACATATTTTTATAATTACATAAATGAAATTTTATATATTTATATTTCACTATAATTTTTTCTTTTGAAACAGGTAGTAAAGAATGGAATATCTGAACAATATAATGATTACAATGTAAACTACAATCTTGAATCGAAAACAATCTATCGGTTACTAACCTGAATATTTTTACAATATTTATTTAAAGTGAAATAATTGCTATACAGGATGTTTCAGGGTTATGCGGCCAAACTGAAAATATGAATTAAGGATCTCAAAACAAGAAAAAAAATCCCCATGATGGTATGTCCGCAAACGCTTTGTTTAGGTGATATTCACACCAAAAGATTTTCATTGTTATGAATTATTTACGTCATATTAAGTAAATAAATCTTATTTATTCGTTTCAAATACTGTATTAATGCATTATCATTAAAATATTGTAATATGGTCACATTCCTTTCTTCATTTCGTAAAGGAGCAAAAATATCATGAGCACGTGGTATTATAGTAAATGTGCCAGTTTCTCTAAGACGTTGAAACGTGGTGCTAAATACAGACTAGTTTGGTAAGCTTCTATTCGGAAATCGCCTGGCATATTCACGACGGACAGCATTAGCAATACCGTTGCAAAAACCGTATACATACTCCATATCGGCATATTCACCATTAGTATAAATGGAAGGCATAATGATGAGTACTCTGCGGAAGCTTCTTACAAACTGATAAATGTTATTGAGAGTTCCCAATCCTAATTCCAAATAGTATTAATCCTTATGTTGCCAATAGTTTTTATACAGTTAGGGATTAAAGGCCATATTAGTATTCTGTCTAATCCATCTCCTAAACAAAGCGTCTGCGGACATACCTTCACTTGGAACAACATTTAATATGAATGTTAATGTTTACATATAAATAATAAAGTAGTTGGAACGAATAAATGAGTTTTATAAAGGAAGGAGATGGTCCGGGGTTGCGGTCATAAAAAGGCTAAATAGTGGTATCTTATTTTTTGCTCCTGTAGATTTTGTAGAATTATACTCACATTTTCATTTGTTATATATTACACTACAACAATGGTTAGCATCTATTTACTTTATTTTAGGATCTTGTTACTCAGCTTACTTAGTCCATATTTTATTGTACTTACTGTTTATAATTCTAATAAGCTTATTCACATTGTTTATAGATTATGTCTAAATATTATGTAATTGCCACAATTCTCTATCTTTTAGTATCTTGTCCGTTCTAGCCCTGATGAAGACCTGCAAAGTCGGGTCGAAACGTTGGCTTTCAATAAAATAGTTTTACCACTATTTAGCCTTTTTATGACCGCAACCCCGGACCATCTCCTTCCTTTATAATGCAACGGTCAACTATTAAATATTCAAAATGAGTTTTATTTATTTCATATAACGTAAATAATTCATAACAAAGAAAATCTTTATGTGTGAATATCTCCTAAACAAAGCATTTGCGGACATACCTCCAGAGGAAATATTTTACTTGTTTTGAGGTCCTTAGTTCATTATTGCAATTCATCAACTTAACCCTGAAACACCCTGTATAACATAAAGATTTATTGCAAATATACATTACGTAGTGGGAGACATATTATCAAAAAAATATACCTAACACTCCTTTTGAAAGAAAATAAATCGTTGTTAAGTGTATTATATTTTTACTTCCATTTTCCCATTTATGAAATATATGGTAAGGGAAAGTATTGCAATCAAGAAAAAAATCGAAATAGAAATTTAAGTCTAACTTATACTTCCCAGAACTTAGCATTGTATAATAATAATACAATATTACATTAAATTTTTTTTGTGTATTTGTGTGTTTTTTAAATATTTTACTATTTGGGAGGGGAGGGCCTCTCCCCCCCCCAAATAGTAAAATATTTCCATGTCGTATGAAAAACATATTAAAACATTATCTCTAAATGTATTATTGTTCGTGTAATTACAATTAATAGGACTTCAAAAATCACATAAACACCATCTCGTATAGTTACTTTCTTTTTCTTCTAAAGTAATTATCGTTATAAATTAAAAAAAAAAAAAATTTCGGGGTGAAGCCCCTTCACAAAAAATAAAATCCTGAATTCGCTAGTGGCTTGTTGCAACTACTCGCAATCATGTGCACATTTTGCTTCATACTCCATCCTCTTCGGACATGCTCTTTAATTGTTTTTGCTTTTAACCACATTCCACAACATCTGCCATCGTTAAATTTGGATTATACAGCCTTCTCTTGCTCTCATGAGGCCAGAACTTGCATTATCTCCCTCAAAGAAACATCAAAACAAACGATTCTTTACTGAGCATGGAGAAGAGCAAGCAAGTCCACGAGTCCAAACTAATCATAATTCGTTTAATGATTCTCTTGCAAACTGCTGCTCGAAATGAGGAATCAATCATTCGCCGTCCATTTATAAATCAGATTGGTTTTAAAAAAACAAAAACCTTTAAATAACCGTCACGTTCCTTTGGACTGTTTTGGCTCTTCTACATTAATGTTAGTTATGAGAGTTCTTGAATTGAGTTTTTTTGACCCTCAACTTCTTCATCTTAATTTTCTGGATTTCCCTGAATTACTAAGCGTCCTTCACTTTTACCATTACCTATCACTTCCAGCAAGAAGGATCGGAAGGGAAAACAGTAAAGTATTAACTGGAAAGGTCACGTAATTTTCGATTGTTTTGAGTGATTAATAAAGGAAGAAATATTGAACCATATTTAAGTTTCTTTAAATATATATATATATATATATATATATATATATATATATATATATATATTTAAGTAAGAGTGAATTATTTTTTTTTCTGATGCAGGGATTGTTAACAATGATATTTCTATTATTAAAAATAATTAGGATATGCAGTATTTATTTATTTGATCCAATCATGTGGGCCATCATCAGAGCTAAAAAAAAAAAAAAAAAATGCATACGAAAAAAGAGATGGAAGTATGTAAATGAGACAAGATAAAAGATTAAAAGTATACATGAACTGACGGCAATATAAACATAATAGTATCGTAAACATAATATTACTCGAAGAAAACAAAATTAAATAAATCATTACATAAAAATTAAATGTTTTGCCCTGATAATGGCTGTGATTACAATTATATTGTATTGCAGTTATTTTTTATAATTCGAACAATTCACCTTATTTTTAGACCTGTTATTTTTCCACACTTCTTATTTACTTGTCCGTACTAATCATTTAAATATTTTTTTTGTTTTCTATTACGTTTATATTTTCTTTATCTCGTGTGTTTTTCCATCGATAATCTTTTCTTATTTGTATAGCTATATATTTATCTCATTTTTATTATGTAAGTTTTAAAATTGTTTCCTAGGGTAGAAACGTCACCAAACCTAATACATATTAGAAAGACTGCATATCCTGATAATATTTCATCCTCATGATTTTAACAGTCAAATTTTCTATCTTCATCCCCAAATTATTTTTGTTTGATAAAATATCTAGCAATCCTGTTAAAAACAAACAAAAATCTGGTGGGCTGCGCACAACTTTCACTTACCACCCAACAAAAATCACAAATGGTGCAAAATATTTTTTGAAACAACCAATTACTCTATGTTTTTCACTGCCGTCTATTGCATTATACTTATATTTCTTTCGCTAATCATTGCCTTTAACGGTTGTTATATTTTAATTATGATAAATAATCAAGTGCCACGAAATACTTTTCGTCCGACATGAATGATAATGAAGTCAATGATATTGAAGGCCACTACATTTATGGTACTTAGGTATGGATTATCGCTATTTATTTAATTTTAAATGATTTAAGTGACCATATCTTTTTGTCTATGTTCATAGGATTATGTTACTTGTTGTGCGTGCGTTCTAATTTTCTGGTTTTAATAGTTTGGCATTCGAATGCCATCTTTTTCCCCTAATTTTCTTTTCCCCTAAAATTTCAGAAATTGTCTTATATCGGTTTTGCCGAAATATTTATATATTGTATAATTGTAATTGTATTAGTATATTATAGTATTGATATTGTTTATGCTGTGTAATATGAAAAATAATTTGTATATATATATATAAATTAAGTGCTATATATATAATATTGTATAAGTATAATTAAGTGCTATTTCCAAAAAAAAAAGATTGATGAGTATGCTGTGTATCGAGCAACCCTATATAGTAGGGTAGCACTGCTTTAAATAAAGTATTTCTCTCTATTTTTATTTGTTTAAGCATTGCTAAATATGTATATGTATATACATTTTAATTTTTATATTGTTGTAATATTTACAATTAAATATTGTATAATATTGACGCTCTACAAAACCGCATTTTTTGTAAACCGCACTTGATGTATAAAACCACGTTCGGTCAAGCTCGGCAAAGCTCGCCTGCGCGCTCGGGTTTATGTAAAATGATTAATTATTTAAAATAAAAACATTAAAGGTACTTTGAAGGAAGAAATTATGGAAATTAGGCGTTAATGTGCTGATAGAGAACATCAACGAGAATAAGACCTACATCAAATTAAAAAACGTTCAATTTTGCACTGAAGTAATGACGTTCAGTGTTTTATTCTCATTGATGTTTTCTCTCTCTCCCTCTCTTTCTCTATATCCGTACATATATTATTACAGTAAGGCTCGAAATCGGTTTTGTACCAAATACAAGCTCCTGTCATGCTCAAATAAAATGAATGGGTACCGTTGGATTCAGAATTTCGCGGGGGGTTAGCGAATCGTATTCTCCGCTTTTGTTTTTCTTTCTAAAATAAATAAAGTCGCTACAAACATTTTGCTAGGCTTCAATGCTGGAACGGTGATAGGTCTGTAGATCGATGCGGGACAGATTGGAGCTTGAAGATTTTGATGCGTACAGCAAGACCCGGGTAATTCCTCCGGAACTATCGGATCCTGCGTTTTTAAGTCCAAAAACGTACTATTTTCGAGATAACGCAAGGCATGGGGTTCGCATCCACACAACCTGACGTTAATTGTAGTACTGTCATTGGATACATGTCTCATTTCGTCGACTTGAGGTCTCTATGATCGAGACAGGAGGAGTTTATATTATTTATCGATGGTGTTTTTGATCGGCAAGCCGTATCATCGTTAATTCGTCACCAAATCTCAAGATTGAGCCACCAATTTCGAAGGCTTCCTTCTCCTTCAGGCGGGCAAAATAGTCCAATCACCCCGAAAATTCAGGCAAACAAGTTATGAAAAAAAAGAAACTTTATTTGCGAATAACTAAAAAATTACACACTTTTCCCTCGGTTATTCCCATGATTATATAAAAAATTACTAATTGTCTACAAAAGGAAAACAAAAATCATTGAAATCGTACAATTTTTCGCAAAGATACAGTTTATTGAAATTTGTAAATATGTTGGTTCCAAACAAAAATGAAGATTTGAATTGAGTTTGTTCCCTTTGTTGATTATATTTATGGATAAAGAACAATTGATTCCTTTATCTTTTGATACATTGCATTATTTTATTTTCTTATTAATTTGGCATTTGATAACAATATGATGTGCGAATTTTTCGCACGGGCCTACTAGTATATATATATATATATATATATATATATATATATATATATATATTAAGTATATATATCAACAAAACAAGCATACTTTTCAAGTATTGATGACTGTTTTATTCGCTGGAACAGGATTGGTGAATTCGTAAATAAAAAAAGAAAAGTAGAATAACGACTATGTTGACCGACATAAACAGAGAGACGAACATTTTATAGAGAAATTTATCTTGAAACCGGCCACTCAGAAAAAAACCAAAGCAGTTTAAACTTGACTGCTGTTTTCCGGTTAAAAAACTACTGCAACTTTCAAGGATCAAAAACCTCGTTTTAAAACTCAAAAGACACCTTCAAGGTTAATGGGATATTAACTGGGGCTATATCATCACAAATGCCCTTCACTTATATCATAGGATATTTTTTGAAAGTAAAAACGTCATCTAAATGGAAAAGTTTGATGAATATTACTTGTGATGGACAATATCATAAATGATTAAATGTGATTTTGTGAAAATCACAGGCGGATCTACGGGGGGGGGGGGGCTTTCGGGCTGAAGCCCCCTCCCCCAAAATGGTAAAATATAACTATGTTTTACAGAAAAAAATATTAAAAACTATCTCTTAAAATATTCTTGTTCGTTTAATTACATTTAATAGGACTTCAAGAACCACTCAAACACCATTTCTTATAGGTAGTTAATTTCTTTCTTTTTTTTCTAATTAATTATTGTTATATATATATATATATATATATATATATATATATATATATATGAAAAAAAAATATACAAGTACTACAGTATTAAAATATATAGTAATTGGAATTTCATAAATCAAAATCTTGTCAATTATTTCCATATTGTACATATAAAAAAAAAAGTTCATAAGTGTTTTCTTCATTTCATAAATATAAATAAAATGTATACATTTAATTAATCCCTTAAAAATGATTTTATATGTACAATTTAATTGCTGCTAGTATAATTATTGCATTTTCGAAACAAATTAATGAATAGACAACAAAAATTATTATACTACTTAATTCGTACTCTAAATAATTTATTAATATTTTGCCCATTTTAAATAATCATTCTGCACTGAATTTTATAAAATAAATTTAAGTTAACTTTAACAATCCTATGACTTCCTGTCCTACAGTATCCTTTAACAATACCCCACTTATCTCTGTTGAACAAATCCGATACCTAGGACTCCACCTTGACAAACGACTCACTTGGAACACCCATACCAGACTGAAACCGCTGACGTTTTCGACTACTGAAGCACTTACTAGACAAACGCTCTAAACTTCCAACTATTTACAAAAGACTCATATATATTACTATAATAAGGCCTATTTGGACTTACGGAGTTGATCTATGGAGCTCCACTAAATCATTGAATTCCTCTTGTATCCAATCCTTACAATCCAAAATCCTTCGTAAAATCCTTAATGCTCCCTACTTTGTCACAAATAGAATCATCCATAATGACCTTAATGTACCATATGTTTCCGATTTAGCTCAATCCAGATACCTGTCCTTCCATAATAAACTTCTGAACCATCCGAACCCTCTTGTTTCCAACCTTGTTTCCTCTTCTATTCCTGATAACGCTCCGAGGCGTCTGAAAAGAAGATGGCCTAGGGACCTTCTAATATAGAAATATAATTGGAGTGCTACCAATGGGTAGTTTCTCTTCATGTTGTACATGTCATGTTACTTCTTCATATTTACTTGTTGTATTTATCATTTAATACAGTTGTAATTTTAATTACAGTTGTATTATATTTATAATAACTGATTAAAAAAAAAAAACTTTTACAATATTAAATACGAATTGTGTGAAAAATGTATAATGAAATTGTAGAATGAATTTAAGGACGGGCCATGTTGCTCGAAATAACTTTGATATAACTCAATAAGAATTTTAAGTGTTTAATTTTCACCTAATTAAAAAAATAATGGTAATTATAAATATTTTGATTAAAAACCAGAAGAAGAAATATAGAAGAAAAAACTTTTTTGGTTCAGTCTCATTTATTTATATTTCATACGTTACTCGGACCTTTCGGTGTCTTGCACCATATTCATCTAAAGTATTATGATTATATATATATATATATATATATATATATATATATATATATATATATACACGCACACATATATATATCATACATCACAATTCCTAATAGTCACACGGATTCTGCATATTTCTTTCTAAACTGACTCCATTCACTTTGGATGTCGTTCTTTCAAAAATTAGTTGTTTTATTCTCCTCGTAGTCTTCTTTAAAAAAAAAAGGATTTTCTTCTATATTTCCAGAGAAATACACAATCTATCTATTATACGACAGAATAAAATTAAATAACGGTCTTTTAATTTACTGTTTTAGACAAAGTTTTAATCAATTTGTTTAAATTGATTTTTTTTTCATATTAACCAGCCATTATAAATAAGACCATCAGAGGTTAAACTTTAATATTATAAATACATAGATAGATAGAAAGCTCTATTTCATAGAAGTTTTACATATATTTTTTTTTTAAACGGTACTATATTTTATTGGCAATAGTATAGAACCGTCTGTCTGGAGTTGTCCCAAAAATCACATACAATGAAATTAATTAGTAATAAAATGAATAAAAACAGTAAACTTCGGAAACATTAAACAGCCTTTTGTTATTTAAAATAATATTAAACAACTTAAAACTACCTGATACATATAATCTAAATAAACTTTAATTTGCCAAAAATAAGAAATAAATAAATTCTATTGCATAACCTTAATATTATAATATTTTTTATATATTTGTTTTCGTGCAATTTAACCTATATGCTACTTAATCATATATTTGTTGACTGCAAAATGTATTAAGAATGTGGAAGGGCATCGATGAACGAATCCGTGATTGGTTGAAGTAATCATATACTCGGTGCATCTGATAGACATTACGAAACATCATAGATTACTCTCGAGTTAAAAAAAATAATAACGATTTCATTTTGTAGTAGAAACTGATTGATATTTGTAATCTAGACCAAGCTAAAATAGGGAACCTAACAACGCTGCAGTCATTGGTTGAAAGAAATTCAAAATTCAGACGCTAGCAACAAAACATATAGGCATGGGAATTCCGTTCCAAAGAGCGAAATGCAGTTATGTTCCCTAAACTTTAGATTAGGAAGTATTGAGCGATAAGCCACGAAGAAATGAACTTAGATGTCACGGGAAAAAACACAACCTGCATATTTCGTTTTCAGATACGCCAGCAACTACAACGGGGACTGTTAGGCAATGATAACTGCGGGGCAGATAATTGACAACAATCATCTAATTCACAAAATATAATTATTCAGTCATTTTTGTCTTGTTGGTCTTATTTACTTAGTTCATCGCTAAAACACGCGTATACCATTTAAAAATCCACTGGATTCCATTACGATTGCTATAGACAAGGTAAGTTGGATTTCCGTAACTATTCATGAACATTTTTATAAAGGAAACCCCAAATCTTTGAAATTAACGCTTTGTAATGTCATAAAAATGTATATTCTCTTAGACCTGTTTAAAAACGCAGTACAAATTAATTAGAAAAATGGTGTAGAGGACTTTTAACTTATCTGGACGTAGTTGACTTGATAGATCATGCGTAACAATATTACTTGTAGATGATTGTGTAAAAACTAGATTAAATATTACTATTAGTCCGGGAACCGGTCTACGAAGATTTGACATATTAATGTTGATATGAGGACTTCATAAGAATTTTATTTACAAAAATAAATATACTATTTTACAAAAATATAACACAGATATACAAATATATTCCTTCCAGTATTAAGGACTGATAATTTTTTAGAAATCGTGACACAATTTTTTTAGAAATTTTGGTTGACCAAAAATCAACATAATAAATATCTGAAGTGGTTTATATAGCTAGGCCAGCTAGAAATCAGAGTTTGAAACTTTTGTAGCACCTTTTTTAAAAAGTTCCGTTTTAACAGTTTCCGTGAAACTTTTTAAGGACAAAGTTTTTTTCTAAACAAAAGTTCAATGTTAATTTTTTGTAATAAAGTTCCATATTTACGGTTAAACTTATGTTTTCAAGTTCCGTTAAATGAAAAACAACAACAACAAAAAAAACAGTAAATGTGCATAAATTACAGTTATAATTTGTCCTAAATAAATTACGCATGATTCTAATGTGTCGTTTGTTTGAGTAGCTATGTCATTTTTTTTAGATAGACTTTTTTTAGCGAAATCGACAGAAATTTTAATAAAAGTTATTTAAAAATTAAAGTTATGTAAAACATTTACTTGAAAAGTAGCTAGAGAAAAATTTCTAGTTCCAAAGTAACTGAAAAACAATCGACATTAAAGATTTCGGTGAAACCAAAATTTTTAAATTTTTTTATTTATTTATTTAGAAATATAATAATCTATCACGTGGATAATAATTATAGTGATACATCAACACATTCACACCATATATACAGAAAATATAAAATTAACAAAAGTAAAACAATAACTAAATAATAATAAAAAACTATGTACAATAAGAAATAAAATGACCTAAAGATAAGTAAATTAAAAACACAGCCATACCTATATACAATATATACAATCAGGCAGGGAACCCCAAGCCAGGCTTCTCCCCTTAACTATAGAAGGAAAAGCAGGACTCCAAGAGATCCCTGCATACTCTCTCAACCGCATCACTGGTGATAAAGCCACTGGAGGACTTTTAAATATTTAAGTTTTTTTTTGTTTCAAGCCCTGTTAGAAATTGTTATACTATTGGAAATTTTGTATTATTGAATAGTACACAAAAATTGTAAAATATATTAGTAGGTAGTTATAGTGGTAAATTCTCTAGTGAAGAATCAAATATTGGAAATAAACCATAACTCGAAAAGAAAAATAATACTAGGTCAGAAAAATATTGAAATATTTTTTCTATGTTTGTGAATAATATTTCTGGATAAAGAGACACGAAATAAAATCCTGCAACGGTTTTAAACAAATGAAAATTAAAATTTTTATGACAGAATTTGGAAGTTTAATGTATTTTGATTAAACAAAACAAAAGGGTACGGGTACACAACACACATATGATGCTGTGTAAAAAACCATAATTCGATTTTATGAAATGATTAAACTGTTTTGTTTTTTTATTGGTTTTCGAGATCTTGTATGATGCCACCATAATTGATGGATGAGCTGAAGAAGTGAGAGAGTAGAATCCAAAAATGGAGTAGAAACCTCTTTAACTGAAAGTTATGGCAGTTTATGAAACTGCTCTCCAGTCTGCTATTTGCAACAAATCTTAGCTCTGAAGCATCTAAGTCCAGTAAAACTATGGATTGACCCCAACATTCAAAAAATAAAGATGAAACCAATCCAGATACCAATCCTTCCATAATAAACTTCAGAGCCATCCGAATCCTCTCGTTTCTAATCTTGCTTCCTCTTCTATCCCTGATAACCCTCCGAGGCGTCTGAAAAGAAGATCTCCTGTTGTAAATACAGTTTTTTTAGAGTACTACCACTGGGTAGTTTCTCAGCAAGTTATTTCATGTGATTATTTTCTGTTATCGAATTTACTAAATGTATTTTAGATCTTATAAACAGTTGTAAAAATCATAAATAAATAAAGAATATTTTTTTGAATGTTGGGGTAACGCTGTTTTTTTTTTCCTTAACTTTACTGGACTATCTTTTTTTATTCTATCCATCTCCACAAATGATTTAATTAATTTATATTTATACAAGTCTTCGTAGTGATTCACTTCCTTAGTGATAAGAATAAAATCTTATCAGGGATGAGTAATAAAACAAGATGGCAGCAGTCATTTGATTCTACTTTACTTGTTCTAGTTTACAAATGTAAGTTAACATTCATTAGTATCTCTTAACGATTTTATAATCATACTCCCGATGGAACATTTAGAATGAAGTGGTACACTTAAAAAACCATTTCCTTGGTTTTTGATATTAAGAAAAAAAAAAGTTGTGTGCCTGTCAGATATTTCCTAAACTCACAGTTTTTCTAGATATCATATTAGGCATCACTATGATATAGAGATAAAAATAGAGCTTAGTTTTTTCATTTTAATTTTTTTTTTTTGTCGGCCCAAGACTCCCACTGAAGTACTATACTGCTCCATAATTTAATTTTCAAAAAAGGTCTATCAATTACCTTTTTTTCTCTTTAAGTGGCCGTATTTATGGTTGTTTGAACCAAATTTGGTCAGTGGAGATATCATTGACACTAATATTCATAAAAAAAATGATATATATTTTTTTAATCGTTATCGGTTAATTCTTAAACATATTTGAATATTTGCGTTATAAAATAATTTGATGCTATTATGCATTGTATCCAATCTATATTTAAAAAATGAAATCATCGCAATCCGTCATGAAACTGAGAAATCTGGTGGAACACATAATACTCCGTGGCACATGCCCCTTTTTATAAAATTATTAACATCCGCTTGAAACTTCGTAATTGGGCCGTTTACAATCTGGAGTTCGGTAAACTTTGTCTATCTAGTCAGGTACTAAAAACTCGTAAATACCTATTTGCTTTCCACTTGGATCGTAAGATAATTTGATCACAAAATCGAGAAAAAAAGGTGACCTACAAAATTTTGGACCGTTTGGCCTGTATAACCTCGTTGTTTTGACATTTTGGGGATGAAGGGACATTTATGGACGCCAAACAGCTCAATATTTTTGAAGGGCACATTTCTTGATTTATGACTCAAATTAAATAAGGATTCAAGTGGAAAGCAAATTGGTATTTACGAATTTTTAATACCTAATTAAATAGACAAAGTTTGTCGATCTCCAGATTTAAAACACCCCGATTCCGAGAATTTTCGTAAATAAAATTGTTGTAGGTTACGATGAGATGAAGCTATTCACGAAGTTTCAGGCGGATGTTAATAATTTCATAAAAAGGAATATGTACCACGGACTATGAGGTTGAGAAAAAAATTAAATAAACACCGTATAGAATAACTATATGAAGGCATCATTCAAAATTAAAAAAAAAAAAAAGGATAGAGCCATCTCATTCATTAAAAACTAAAATACATGACTGAATTTTCTTATTAAATTTATACAAAATTAATATCACAAATGCTACGCTGAGAATATTTCGTCTAAAATGACCGCCATTACTTTTGTTATTAAGTTAATCTATGCTTTATTTTGTTTGTTCCTTTTAAAGACATAATTTCGTTTCATTTACTGATTTATAAAATAAATAAATTATATTTGTAAACCCTCAATCCGTAACATCATTGATCATTCACTTTTGAACCGAAATGTCAAGGATTGAAAAACAAATAATCTGAAGTATATAATAGTGGACTGAATATTCATGTTTCAACCTTTTATCACCTGGAAGTAATTAATATTTACATGTGGCCCTACACGTCAGCGAAGAGTATCTTTTCCGCTTCTTCGAAAAAAAAGGAGAACAACAAAAAAAAAAAAAAATATTAGCTCATAAATCCTAGACGTCCATTAGACAGGAAAATAAATAGCGCTATGAGAACATCCCACACCGTCATGGATCTTTGCGAAGATACTTTATTTTATATTTACTGAAAATATATCATATTCTGGTGTTCGAACTAAAAGCGATCATTCATTTGATATCAAAAGGAGTTCTCGTAAATAGAGAGAAATATTTAAAGGAGTGATGGCAGACCTTAAGTGCTAAGAAAAAGTTTATATTAACTATGGCCAGAAATTTATGTTTTTTTATTTTTTAAGCAAGTCGCGTTTTTTGATGAATAAGAAGCGATAACTAAAAAAATATTTAATTTAAGTAATCAACAATTGCTTCATAGTAAACTATACAAAATTTACTTCAAATGGAAGCAGAGTTTATTATTGTTAAAACCATTTAAAGAGGACTTTTGATCGGATAAACTATACTAAGTTTTTTTGTTTTGTTTTTATTAAAATCTCTATTATCGAAATAGATCCGTATTCGAATCGTAATTAAAACAAAGAGATATAGATATTGTCTGAATTATTTTCATGAAAACATAAATAATAGGGTGTATAAAAAAAAAAAAAAAATTATCAATAATTGTGGGTAAATATTTGAATGTCATGAATAATGAAGAGAAGAATAGTTGGGGTGATCAGTCAAATAAGAAGGCAAAAATAAATGATAATATTTATTCTGACATTTGCCAACGTTTCGACCTGAAGTTCAGGTCTTCATCAGGGCTAAGAAAAGAACCAGATAACAATGTATGAGAAACATAAGTAGTGTAGGTAAAAAAATTAAAGTAAAATGAAGTTAGAATAATGACAATAGTAAGAACTAAGAGATAAATAATAATAACCGCTACAAAGTGTGGAATGATGAAGTAAACATAATCAAAAAAGGTGACATAAGTATTAAAATGGGAATCTTAGAATAAAATGTAAAACAGAAAAAAGGAATATGAAGTTATATAAGAAATGAAAATAAATAGTATAATTAAGATATTGTAAAGTCTATCAAGATGTACAGACAACGTATGGTATAATAAAGAGTTAAAACAGAGAAAAGGAATAAAAAATGATCGTTTTTGAATCAAATATTTGTATTTTTATTTATCTCATGTAAAGTACAATTAATATTCCAATTATAGTCCATTGTTATCTACCGTCATTAGCCATCTGCTAGCCAATTACGCGATCCCACCCTGATTCCATTCTTTGGGATGGCTGTCAAAGAACTGTTGGACCCTAATTTCAACTTCCGCAAAATTGTAAAATTATAAATGTGAATTTGGCGAACATTGAACATCAAACCTTTGTCACGTTGAATGTAAGGGTATCTTAATATGCACCGATATTATAAAGAAGTAATAATTTTGTCTCAATAATAGTATTTACCGGAAAAAACGGAAAAAATCAATCTATAATCTATAGGATACTACCAGAACAAAAGTAGATCATTAAATGGGTGTTCTGAATTTTTTTGAGACGTCGAATGCAAGTATTACTAAAATATCAAACAATGAAAAAGAAATCAATGAACACTTACATAAACACAGTGATGTTTCATTATAGTAATGTTGTCTTTGGGTTTTTTCATGAAATATAAAAAACATACGGGTTTTAGACAAAAAATGGTTTACAAATCATTCAATGAGGTTTAATTTTTTTCGATTATCCCCTACCTCACCATTTCTGGCGTAAATCACGCATATATAGAGCTACAATCAAGACTTTTCTTATCAAAGTTGGAAGGTAGAGATTCATTACGTGGGTCTCTTACGAAATAAAACCAGGGAATGTTAAAGTTCAATCTTTAGCATGCTTGGCCATTAAGATCTCTCATTATCAATATCATCGGCCACATTGTGCCACGGCTTCTTCGTTGCCGTTGTCGGTAGTTCCAGAAGAGAAAACGGAAAAATATTGGATTGTCCGGAAAATAATGCCGAATTTCGGTTTAAAAGGAAAAAAAGATAATAGAAAGATTTGCAACTGTTTTATTTCATCAATATAGTCTCCACTACTATTAATACATTTCTGCCACATGTTGGCAACTTTTCCATTCCCTCGGAATAAAATTTCCCGTCTTTAGAATTGATAAACTCCAAAAACGCATTTTCTAGTTCCCTTTGTCCGTAAAATTTTTGTCACGTAAGAAGTGGTCAAGGTGTCTAACGAAATGATAATCCGTAGGCGAGAGGTCCGGAGAGTAGGGCGGATGTGGCAGAGTTTCATATCCAAGCTCCAACAGTTTTTGTGACGTCACACGTGAGACATGTGGCCAGGCGTTGTCTTGCACATTGCAAGACCAAGACCAAGTCCGCCTAACTGTTGTAAGACCAAGACTAGGAGTGGTAAAAGAAATCGATTTTTTACATAAAAATTAAGGCAAAATGGTTACTATTACTTGACAATTTTAGTTACTATATGTTGGTATAACCAATATACTTTTGCATTTAACTCCTCTAATTGTGCATTTGGGCTTAGTTAGGTTTCTTCTATCTATAAAATTACAGAAATATCTCTGTAGTAATAAGCTATTAAGTAACTGCAAGACTGTTGCGAGACTCATGCGCAAGACCAAGACCATAATCAAGACTGAGTTTGCAAGACCAAGACTGTTCTCGGTCTCGCATTTGGGCATCACTACCGAAGATGGCTACATTATTGCCAATTTCTGATGCATTGCATTAATTTGGTTACAATGCGATTCGACATTGATGGTTTCTCCAGTATTTAAGAAGCTGCAGTGTATCAAACCAAATGAAGCCCATCAAATCTGGATATATGAATTCCATATCCTCTAATTTTATAGAATCGATTGTCCTGTTTTACAAGTTAGAGCGGTTGTTTTTTTTATGCTAATTTTTTTATTTTCATTTTGGAACGGACGTCCTGCTTTCGTTTAGAGAAGACCTCTACTTAAGAAGAAATTGATAATTATGCGGAAACCGTTTGTAATAATGAGTTCAATAATTTATTCATAACGAAATTACTGACCTTAATAAAGACTTAAGGCCCATCAAAACAACTAACAGGATCACCTTTCAAGCTATTTAAACCAGTTCCTGTTTCATATATCAATTTGCTTGAATATTTATAGCACCTCGATTCACGATAAACGCCAGTAAATGATATTCAAACCAGTGGCTTGATTTTTATCTAGAGTAGTATTTTAATCAGTAAGAATTAAAACATTGTTGGGATAGTTTATTTTAATAATACATCGCAAATTATTTCCTTAATACTGGTTATGTATTCTTTCGAACGAAGGTTCTTAAACCAACTTTTTTTCGGACAGAAATGTTAAAATATGACAATCGGACGTGACCTCTGACAATTATTGAGCTGCTTCGATATTAAAATTGAGGTTTGGAATCGATATTAAAAAATATAAAAATAAAAATCAAATCCAATCAAAATTTTTATCTGGAATAATTCATAATCACTTGATTATTTTTATTAGGAGCGATTTTCGATAAAAAATGTCCTGATCATTATTTTTCAACAAAATGTTTACAATTAACAATTTTTTAAGGACATTTATAGAGATATATTACAATCTGCCACAATTAAGGACATTTATAATAGTGTTCAGAAATTACATCCAGACTCTATTTACATTAAATAAAAATAAATAATACAGAAACTCCACCGGCTTTAGCACCGGTGAGGCGGTTGAGAGAGTAGCGCAGGGATTTGGGTTCCCCGCCTGATTGTATATATTATATATAGGTATGATTGTATTTTTATGTTTTTAATTTACTTATATTTAGGTTATTTTATTTTTTTTATTGTATATAGTTTTTATTTATTATTATTTAGTTATTGTTTTACTTTGTTATTTTTATTTATTTTTTGTATATACGGTGTGAATGTGTTCATTTATCAATATAATTATTGTTCCTGTGACAGAATATTAAATGTCTAAATAAATAAAAATAAAAAAAAATAATACACAAAATAATAATACTAAAAGTAAATGTATATAAACTAATACAAAATAAATGAAATTAAAATAATCAAAATAACTACCCAAATACACACATGCTTCTATATAATATCTAAAAAATTCGTTCACACAAGATCTCCGAACCAAGCTTTCTTCCCAATCGTGGAAGGAAAGGAGAACTCCAGGAGATCCCAGTGCCACTCAGCCGCATTACTGGTATTAATGACCAGTAGAGGCTGAGAAAAGGCGTTAGGAACAATTAACAATAATAATAATTTTTGAGTAATACTTTTTTAAATCTGAAATTTCAAATTTTTTTTTTATAATCTTTATGATATATTTTATCGTTGACCCTGGAGTAGAATGCGGAGAATAATGTTGTCAACAATTAGCAACAGAACATCTTTATTTACGAAATTCATTAGAAATTTTGGCTTATAAAAAATACATACAAATATAATAATAAAAACTGCCTCCCTACATGGAGCTGGGTGAGTTTAATTTTTAAAATATGATCTTTTTCCAAGCGTTCAGGTGTCAACCAGGAACCTAAGTTTTTAATTTGTACTTCACTGCTCAAAACGACCTCCAACAGGTACCGCGTGAACAATTAAAGCGATTTCAGAAATATAATATTAAAAAATATATACATTAATAACGTATATATACGAGTAAATATTAATATACTATAATGATGTAGAGATGGTTGACCGTTGATATAATATGAGAAGGAGTTAGTCGAGGGTGCGGTCAAATAAATAAAAAATTAAAATATATTAATTATTTTAATTTTTGCCGACGTTTCGACCCACTTTGCAGGTCGTCTTCAGGGCTACAAAAGATACAAAACATGTTGAAAATAAAAAATAAATAATATATATATAAAATAAGAAGAAGTTGTCAGATACAGAAATAAAAGATGGTATCAGAGATATAGTGGGTGACAATGTAGTTAAATATTAAGAATTATATATGTAGAAGATACAAATAATGAAATAAGTAGAATAAAATAAAATAAAGGAGAATATAGCATGTAAGTTAAAAGTAAACAGATTGCGATAAAAGATAAGGAATAAGTGTATAACAAACTAATAGAGATTACATTAGATAACTGAGGGTTGACAGATAAAGAAAATAAATACATGAATGTTAACGAATTTTTACATTTATTCTTACTTTTTAAAGTACTCTTTTAAAATTATTGTTTTCTTATAGTTATTTATACTTAATAATCTATCCCAACAATATTACACTAATGTTACCCTATTAATCTTTCAATTTCTTCACTTCTTAACCTTTAGTCCCGTTATCTGTTTATTACAATTAAATGTAACCTCCACTTGCTTGTTATCCACTGATATCTTATTATTATGTTATCTTATCTTATTTTAACTTTACTGTAACAATACTTATTCAATTTTCAATCTATTTATTCGTTAACATTCATGTATTTATTTTCTTTATCTGTTAACCCACAGTTATCTAATGTAATCTCTATTAGTTTGTTATACTCTTATTCCTTATCTTTTATCGCAATCTGTTTACTTTTAACTTACATGCTATATTCTCCTTTATTTTTATTTTTATTCCTACTTATTTTCCATTTATTTGTATCTTCTACATATATAATTCTTAATATTTAACTACATTGTCACCCACTATATCTCTGATACCATCTTTTATTTCTGTATCTGACAACTTCTTCTTATTTTATATATACTTATATTTATTTTTATTTTCAACATGTTTTGTATCTTTTGTAGCCCTGAAGACGACCTGCAAAGTGGGTCGAAACGTCGGCAAAAATTAAAATAATTAATATATTTTAATTTTTTATTTATTTGACCCCACCCTCGACTAACTCCTTCTCATATTAATATATTAGTTTTTACACAAAAGTTTAGAAAAATTAGTAGCTTGCCTATGGGTGAATATTATCTACAACTTAAAGGGCCAATAAAAAAGCATAGAATGATTAGCCAATTAAGACTGCCGGAGAACTTAAAGGTTACTTCTTACGGCTTTCAAAATAGTTTTCTAGATAGAAGTGCTGAATGTCCCATTTGTAATACACGTGAACGCGAAGATTTATACCACTTTCTTTTGCATTGCCCTACATATGTAGCTTTTAGACGTACGTATTTAAATGAATATATTGATGGTAATTGTGACGATAAAGATCAAATAATACAATTATTAGATATAGTAAACAAATATAAATTCAATGATTTATGCTGGTATGTAAAAAGTTGTTTATAATTAAGAAACGTCTTTTTGTATTTTCAAGAATAAATAGTTTCATCTATTGTTAATGTTAATTAAGTTTAAGGTTATAAGTAAATATAGTATTAGGACTAAGCATTATAATTTATTTTGTTAAAGAAAGATCGTTTTGTTTATAGTTATATCAAACACACTATTTTTATTTTGTATATCATATGATATTATATATGGTTTTTACTGTTAATGTAGTTAATTAAGTATCATATTTATGTATATTCTTATAAATTTATGTGTATAAAGCTCAACTCCATTTGTGTAGATTCGCCCCAAAACAAATTAAAAAAATTATTTATTTTTATTTATTTATTTATATATTAATTTGTGTGTAATAGGTTATTTTTATTATCACTTCAACATTTTTTTATAATTATCACAATTTAATCATTATTATTTGTGGTAATACCGTAAACATCAAAAATCGTTTTAAATTTTTATTTATAAATCAGGCATGATTTTTAAATTAAATTTAATTATTTAAAATGCAATAATTATTACATGATTTTGTAGAAAAAAGAATTATCGATTTCAAACCTGCCTGTCTACTATATTTAACTCAAATATACAATTATAAATCTGACTCAAAACGTTTTTTATTTTTTTGTGTTATTTTTTTTTAAGGCTTATTCTGTTAACTTAGATATTCATCTTTTAATTCGAAACTTGGTGGTCAGCATAACCCTCTAGTTCATAACCTTTCACCCAAAACAATTTCGGAAAAGAAGATTGTCAAGGGACCTCCTAAATTAATCTAATCATTGAAGCGTTTCCAGTAGGTAGCTTCTTCACAAGCTTCTATCGTGTTTTATATAATTATGGCAGATTTAGTAGTATTTATTATTTATTAACAGATGTAAATTTCAGTAAATTAATAAAAAAGTAATAATAATATAACAAAACTAAAACCTAGGACTCGAGCTTTATATCCTAAGTTTCAAGTAGTTTCCTGATTAGTTTATTCTCCTGTAAGGGAAATAAAATTATTCATAAATTCGCTAATCAGGAATTTAAACATTTTTATTTTATAAAATAATTTCTTTTTCATTTTTTTTTTTTTTTTTTTGTTCAGCATTAGTTTCTACTTTGATGTTGATAAAACACAAAAGTGCTAAAAGCATTAGCTGTCCTAACTAAATTTGATAGGATTCAATTCATTAAATATCTGAGGATAACCTTTCTGAGCAGTTTTTTTTTTTTTTTTTCTTCAGTGTTTGTTCCTATTTGTTTATTCTTAGGACGTAACGAAAATTAAGGAAGTATTGTTATTCCCATATTTTCGATTAAAAAGTATCTGAACTCAGTATGGGTATTTAACCATTCTATACCTACTTGAAAAAAATGGTCCTGGAATGATTTTCAGGTGTAAAATTATTTCTGCTTTGTCAACTGAAGGCTGTTCATTTACTAATTACCTAGAGGTGCATATATATATATATATATATATATATAAATGAATCAATAAAAATTCGATGATTCAATAATTGTGTTTAAGATTGAAAATACGTGCTCTGCAACGTTGGAGACCACCAGAACACGTGCCTTGCCTTGGAAAACAGAAGGAAAATTTCTAATGACAATCCTTATAGAGGAGATCTAATCTTTACTGGACTGTTCGAAGAACTTTAAGAAAGGACATTAAAACAATAATGGTTTGCTAACTACCCTTCCACCTTGTCACCAACATCTTAAGCTCTAATATATTCTTTTCATAACAACATACCCACCTACATAATTTATAGTGTATTCAAAGTATTTTTAAAAAAATAGTTCTGTAGAAAACAAATACATATTTCAATGAACAGTTTGTGTTTATTAACCTTTAGAATGAATTTATTAAAAATTAATTATTTTAAAAAAATACAAAATGTATGGAATTCATAAAATGTGAAAAAGCTTTTTTTTTTTGTAAATAATAAAATAATAAATCGTTCCTGGTTTAATTTGTAGAATTAATCTTAATATTTTTATTATTATTATTTTTTATTAAGCTATTACATTTAATTTATATTTATTCATTATATATTTGTATATTTATATTATTATTTATTTATGGTGTGAATGAACTCCTGTATTATCATTACTAGTGTCCCTAACTTTGACAAAATGGAATAAAATTAAATAAAGAAATTTAAAAAGTGAAAAAAAAATGTATATAGGGTGATGTGCACAGGAGCGTCTATTTAATATTTACGAATTAAATATTATTCAAATAAGTTTTGTCTTTTGCTCCTTTAGATAGATAATATAATAAATTACACATGCGGATCTACGGGGAGGGGGGACTTTCGGGATGAAGCCCCCGCAAAATGATAAAATGTAACCATGCTTATGAAAAAAATATTAAAAAATTATCTCTTAATGTATTATTGTCTGGATAAATACATTTAATAGGACTTCAAGAATCAATAAACATCATTTCATATAGTTAGTTAGTATCTTTCTTTTTTTTCCCCAAATAATTATCGTTATATATATGGAAAGCTTTCGGGCTGAGCCCCCTGACCCCGACATTAACTCCTGGATCCGCTAGTGATCAATTGTGATGTTGGTTGAATTATTTGAATATCAGCAGAAATTATCGAAATATTCCATTGCTATCGAAATAAAGTATAGATATCACCAATATATCCCAAGAAAAATAACGATACAATTATAACAAGTATATCCAGTTTAAACGCCTTAAAGTGATGTACTGATTCAAGTTGATGTACCTTTTTAATTTGTTGATGTGGGATGTGCTGATCGGCGAAAAGTTGACAAGTGAGTTTTCCGGTATTTTAGCTAATTAGTTCATCATATTTGAAATATTCCAATTGTATCCTAATAATTTATTTATGTTTTTTTTTATTTTTAGTTCTTTTATACTTATGTTTGAAGCTAATGACTTCTAAAATTTTGATAATTAAAATATCGTTGTAGTTATTTTACTTTAAAATGAAGCAAATTCAGATAGTGTGATCCGAAATATAAAATTGGGAAGATAATCATAGGAGTACCGGGCTGGGTTATAAACTCGTTCTTTAATATATAAATCAATATTTAAAATATATTTATATATATATATATATATATATATATATATATATAGTGTGTATGAGTAGTGTGCGTGTGTGTGTGTGTGTGATTTTTTTTGAAACAACGTAAAACTAAAAAAATAAAGGAAGTTTTGTGGAGGATGCCCTTGGTCTTATATGCCATGGTTGACCAGCTTATGTAAATTGAATTCGATATTTATTCCTCAAATATATCGAGATCTATTTACTGAAATCTTGAAATTTAATGCGTTTCATTTTTTTTTTTTTGTGCTTGTCAGTGACGGGAGGGATGAAGGTGGTATATTTCACTAATATTGTATTGTATCAATAATATTTATTTAAACAAGTGGCAAACAAAAAAATTGTTTTTTAAATTCGTAATGTTATTATAAACGGTATCCACCTGTATCTACAGCCAAGCGTTAATAATTTGCACCTGTCCAGGCAAAGATGTGGAACTTCAGAGAACGTCAGGATATTAACAGTTTAAAATAAGGAATTTTGTCGTGTTAAAATCTTATTTTGTTAAATCTGGGAATGAACTTTCTCTAAAATTAATAGATTTTTTTTTTAATGCGAAGATTATAAATTTAAAATAATAAAAAATTAGTTTAATTTAAGAGACAACCGATAAAAATTAATTTATTATTTATATGTGTAGGAGTGCCACCAATGGGTAGTTTCTCTTCATGTTGTACATGTTATGTTACTTGTTTCATATTTACTTGTAGTATTTATCATTCGATACAGTTGTCAATTTCAATAATAATAAAAAAATTATATGTAGCTCAGGATTTCAAATCGTTTCATCTACAGTTATTAATGTGCTACCTTAATATTTTTTTCTTTTATAGTTATCGTTTAGAACAATACAGAATAAACTTAAATATTTTTTATTTTTATCTTCTAAGTGGTTTGCGCCGTATCAATTGTAACCAAAAGGTTGATACAATGTAAATAAAAATATATGAATTACATAGTTTAGTATAAATCATGAACGTATCTAACAGACCAATACAGTAATTAATGTAAGTTTTTTTTATTTATTATTTAAACTGTTTGATATATTTACATTTTACATTTTTTTTTATGAATAATATTATTTTAAAAATATTTTCAGCTAAGCATTAACGAAAACATTTTAAGTATAATATTACATATGTCATTGATCTATGTAGGATACTTATTCTGTTGATTATTATTTCAAAATATCAACAAAGAAAAACTCAATAATTTCTAAACATTATGGCTAGAGACCGAATTTTCATGTTATTACACATTTTATTCACAGACGTGCAAATGGGAAAAATGCTTGGAATGGAACTTCCCTAAAATATTGGGTATCAATAAAAAACTGCCTCCCTAGATTAACCTGTTTTGTTAAAAAGACATTTATTGTTATTGTTTTTGCTTGAATTTTCACTCATTCTTCGGCCCTTCAGTATATTTTCCAGCTTTGAAGTGAGTTTTAGTAGTTCCATTTTTATTGAAAAAAAAAAAAAAAAAAAATGAATAATGCTTAAAGTAAGACCAGATTTCTCGTCAAAAATTATCATCTACATCAATCCAAAATCAAATTATCCAGAGTTTAAATTTCATGGGAAGTTTATCTACTGTACACCCTGTAAAAAATCAATTGGGTATGATAAGAAATTAGAGACAGACGCACATTCAAGAACACGTAAGAACTAATATTTCTATCAGAGAATTGAATTTTTTTTTAGAACAATTTTTAAGTGATCTAAAAAAACAGAATCAACACTAATATTTGGACGATTGAAAATCTCAAATACTTCAGCGAATTTTTAGTTTTTTCTAAAACTTATCTTAGGATGTATTAATTTCATTTTCAAAGTTGCATTTTAATTTTAACTTTAATTTTTTTTTCGTTACAGATTATTTTAACTCAGGAGCTTAACATAAATATTTAGGCTTGATGTATTAATATAATAAATTGAAAAAAAAAAAATGATTTTTGCACATTTTTAGGTTTTAATTACACAATTTGAAATATTTTGTTTTTTTACTGCACGATTTTGAATGTTTTGTCGTACTTTTTTCGTAATCTTACTGCACGAAGAACCTTTCTCTAATTATAACTATTGTATATACTTCTTGATTATTACTTAGTTGTTGTTTTGCTTATGTTTAGTGTGAATGTGGTCTTAATCTCAGTATAAAAGTGTCACAAGTGGATCTAGTAGTGGGAGGGGAGCTTTCGGGCTGAAGTCCCCCTCTCCCCGAAAACGGTAAAATATAACCATTTTTATAGAAAAAATATTAAAAACTATCTCTTAAAGTGTTATCTTCGTGCAATTAAATTTAATAGAACTTCAAGAATCACTTAAACACCATTTCATATAGGTAGTTAATTTCTTTCTTTCTTTTTTTTCAAATTAACTATCATTATATATTTGAAAAAAAAAATCTTTCGGGCCGAAGCTCCCCCCCCTCCAAATTAAATCCTTGATCCGCTAGCGATAAGTGTGCAAGTGACAGGATGTTATATAATTCAATAAATAAATAAAATATAAATAAAAAAAAAATAATGACTACAAAATTTATTCACCGCCATTTTTATAAATCGAAATTTATTGTTGATATTAGTATGAGTTATTAACTAATTTCTATTACCAACAAGTTACCATTGAAACGTTGTTTCATGATGTGAGGGACAAAAAGCCGTCTAATCATTTTCCTATATTTTTACACAAAAATTAAATATAACATAAGAATTATTAAAGCTTATAAGTTATACTTTATGCAAAGGTTGACAACCACGGCGATTTTTTTACACATGCTTGTCTTAACTGTATAGTTTTGAATTGTTAAATAAATCCTATAACCTCTGATATATATATATATATATATATATATATATATATATATATATATATATATATATATATATATATACGGTGCGTTTCATACACTTGCACACCCATCTTTTTATTTTTAGAACTAAATGAAACATCATCCTTCGTAACATCTTCCAGTTCTTCTTCAACGCACTTATACCTACATTTTTTTATGAAAAGAAATATTTCTAAAGATTCTCAGAGAAAATTGAATAATAAAACGATCTTATTACAGACTTTTCCGATTCAACGCGTCCTGAAGACGTAAATGGCCAAGAACCGCAATCAGCCACACTGCTTGGAAAGTGAACTCTAGTTGCTTGTTCGTTTCCAGATAACAAATAAAAATAATACCATATCTAGGTATTAGGAAAGTAAATGGAGCCATGAAAGAATTAAACTCACTTAATACTATACTGATTCCTACCCAAAAGCAACAGTTAGAGTAACGGATAGGGAAGTGCGATAGTAGATATTAATATAGATACCCCTATCAATTGTTTATATCATCAACTTAAATACAAATTAATTTTTAATTTTATATTACACATTTACTGATTCGCGAGATACAGTAATGATATATCAATGTAAAATTGAAATGTTTGATGATAGAAAACTGTCCAGAAATGTCACATTAAGAAAATAAATGGATAGAATAATGCAGATGTGTTATTAAAAATATTTCTATCAATATATAAAATTAAAAAAAAAAAAAATAACAAGAAGAAGCCTTTAAGATGAAAAAAAATACAATCTCACATTATTTTCTCAGAAATACTTTTAAAAAACCTGCCGTTGTTTTGATTAAAAAAAAACTTTTTATTTATATATATATTCTTTAAATATGAAATGACGCGAGTTTTATTATATTTTAAAGTAATATTACCAAGTTAAATTTAACAAATTACAATCTTGAAAATATGCTAAAGGTCCCAGGTTCGAACCTCGGCTCATGACAGAAAATTTATTTATCTGTTTCATTGGCCGTGGGACGACTCTGGGTCAGAAGACCCTCCTGTGGCACATCCAGCCTCTATAAAGTGGGTACCCTTAATTTAAAAAATTAATTAAGTGGGAAAACCTGGCGGCTGAGCGTTACATCGGTCAAATCACCTCCTTGCACAACCGTTGACCTAGGAATAGTGCTTTCCCTGAATAGTACTGAACCCCAGACCCTTCATGGGTTGTAGTGGTACAGGTTTATATATATATATATATATATATATATATATATATATATATATATATATATATATATGTTAAGAGATTTCTTGGTCAGAACTTTTGTAATAGCTTGTCTTTTTACTAGAAGAAGGATATCGTTGGCATAAGCTAAGATGTGTGCCCGGTCAGCCAATTTTAAATTGAAAATTGTATTGAGAAGGACGTTCCTGAGTGTAGAAGAAAGACATGAGTCTTGACAAATATACTGGTTGTTAGGTGTTTTCAAATGTTTAGTTATTTGTCCTAATTTCAATCGTCCTGCCTTCAAAAAAATTGAAATCAATAAAAAGATATTTTTTGGGCAATTATATTTTCTTCGGTTTTCTAATATAGTTGGGATCCATGCATTGTCGAAAGCTCCAACAATATCTAGTTCATAGTGATATCGACCATCACCCATCCATAGTATCGATACACTATCAATAGTAATTAATTCAGGTAATTAAAAAGTGCTTCAAAGTAAACTAGATAAAAATTCCTTCAAATACATATAGCTTGTCTTTGTCAAAACCATTGAAATGGGATATTTGAGCGGCCAAACTAAGTTGTGTTTTTCATTAAATCATTGATTATTCGCGATGTTTTTTTTTTTATCATCCTACAACTTCAAATACCCCACTTTTACAAAAACTTCCTTGTTTAAGAAGCTTTAATTGCATATAAATTTATTTGAAGTTTCTTTTAAATTCACTTCTATTTGTGTGAAAAATTATATGATTTGAAATTCCGTTTTTCCAGAGCATCTTTAGTTTCAGTAAAAATAACAACCGAGAAATTATTACAAACTTTGAATTCCTTTTTTTTCTTTTGACTTGGCATCTATTTAAGTAAATCAATCATGAAAATACACTTTTTATTCATTTGAAAAATATGTTAAAAAAATACTGTATTTTCAAAAATTTATTATCTAAAGCGATAATGAAAAACAATTACAAAGAATCCATGATTTAATGAAAAAAATAAAACAACTTAACGTAGTTCGGCACTTCAAAAGTCCTCTTTAAGTGATTTTTAAAAAGACAAACTCTACTCGTATTTGAAGTAAATTTCGTTTAGTTTGCATTGGAGCAATTTTTAATTATCGGAATTAAATACTTTACGTGTTATCGCTCCCTATAAAAGAGAAAACGTGATCGCCTTAAGAAAAGGCAAAATTCGACTTAACTTCATTTCCGTTCGAAATCGATCCATACATCCAATGAAAGTTTTTGCTGGAAATTTTTTCTATAGTCACCTCTCAGACTATGGCCATTAAGAACTGAGGCACCCGGTATATATATATATATATATATATATATATATATATATATATAATATATATATATATATATATATATATATATATATATATTTATTTATTTATTTATTTATTTATTTATTTATTTATTTAAATAGTTAAACACGTTGAAGATTGTTTTCTACTGCTTTACATCATCGCCCAAAAAAAGTGGAATGTCAGGTCGGTTGCAAGACTTAGCTTGTGTCAAGTTTCCGCTTCAGTCGAAGGTCAAGATTTCTTCCTTTCCACTAATTAATGTAATTTTTCACCCAACGGATTGATACTAATTGGAATGTATAATTATTTGTATTTATTATAGACACATCAGTGAGGTGATGTGAATGAATTAACCATTGTGAATAGTAAATGTCTCAATATTTTCGTAGGCCACCATTTTTTTGGGGAGATAAAATCATCTTACTATCTTACAAGTGGAAAAAATATGGTCATTCATGAGTTTTTAGTATCTAATTAAATTTTACCGATCTCCAGGTTCAAAGTGCCTCTTTTCCTAGAATTTTCGTGAATAAAAAGTTTTAGGTTTACGATAAAATATAAATATTCGCTAGTGTAAATATAACTAAGTTTTAAGGCTTAGTTTTACGATGTTAATAGAAACAAGACATAGATGATCATCAAAAATAAATGAATTGATAGTACCATAAAAATCATTAAATTTTTTTATAATTATGATGAATAATAGGGTATATTATGATGTATCAACTCGTAGGTGATATTAAGTTGTAATAATCTATTTTTATTAGATTGCAAATCATTTACAAAGATTGTTATTACAGGATAAGACAATTTATATCTATCCTTCCTGGTTTTAAAATAAAAAGTTTCTTTAATAATTTTCAATTGTTTTCCTTTATTGATTAAAGTGTTGTTGTTTTTTTCTTTAATTCTATCAATTCTGTTATTGTCGTCTTATGACTTGTTTTCGAAACTTAAAAACGACAGATAACGTTGGCTGGAACAGTATTAACACAACCTATGAATACTTGAAGTATTGAATTCTACTGATCACATAGAGCTCGAAAATTCTGAAATAAAATTACGTTTACGTTTTAATTTATTTCAAACAAAATGCTATCATTATAACCCATAATGACCAGAAGTCAACTACTAGGAATCACACCATTTTAAACTGAACTCAAAATAATATCTCATCTCCCTGTTATTTTGAGTTGCCTAAATTTTACTATTTTAAAAAACAAACTGTGCTCTCTGAACACTATTATAAATGTTCTTGATTGTGACAGAATGTAATATTCCTAAATAAGCAAATAAAAAAACAAAAAACAATAGGTTCTCATTTGATTAAAAAAAAAATCTATATTTTTGCAAGGAAATTATCATTCATTTTTTTTTTAAACCACTGTTGAGGGAAGGGTCATCTAAAGTGATGTGTACGTTGGCATTCCTTTATATATATATATTAAACGGAACTCAAAATAATATCCTATCTCCCTGTTATTTTGAGATGCCCAAATTTTACCATTTTAAAAAACAATAGGTTCTCGTTTGATTAAAAAAAAAATGTATATTTTTGCTAGGAAATTATCATTCTTTTTTTTTAAACCAATGTTGAGGGAAGGGTCATCTAAAGTGATGTGTACATTAGCATTCCCCTATATATATATATATATATATATATATATATAAAGTGTATATCAAAGATAAACGATGAAAGAAGTTGAATGCTATCCAACTTTTTATGAATACATTAATCATCAAGTTCTTGAAACCAATGATTCATCTAGAATGAATGTATAGTAAAAAAAATGTTAACGATTCCTCATCCCACCAGTCCGGAATAAAGCATTGATGCAATGTGTAATTAATTGGTTATGATTTTGAACTAAAGTATAGTTGCATGTCAGTCATGTCAGAATGTCTAGTCATATAGTCGATTCATTGCATATTTGTCATATGCTTGAGTCATTTGAGTGGTATAAACATACTTATTACTAATGAAATTTACTTGCTAAATACTCACGTCGAAAGTCTCTCGCTTCCGGTGGACATACTCCTTGCCTCAGTATACATTTGATATACTTGTTGATGATCCTATTGTTGTTTAAGATCCGATCCACGTCTACCACCTGCAACAGGACAACTGGTCAATATTGTTTCTAGCCGTAGAAATCGTCATTTGATTGATGGTTTATCTATTAACTGATTTAATCTGACATGATTTGGAACCTCTTTGTCCTAGAGGTCGAAACTTTCGACGCCTAACATAAATAAAAAAAACCTCTATATTGATAACAAGCGGATATATATTGACTAATGGGGTCGTGAGAAGACCTAGGAATGGCTGACTGAATGTTTCTCTATTGTCAACAACTCCAGATATGCTCCTTTAATTACCGCCTCTGAAATAGTATTTCGATGACCCAGAAAAGATATTCCAGTTATACCTTAACTACGAATGAGAATATGGAGAATAAGATCCTCATGATGAATGGATCTCGTTACTGAAATAATTCATTGTGTAATAAGATACGAAACCAGAACAACACGAATACCGGATCCAATTAAACTGGATCATAATTTATGGGCCAAGTTTTAATTATAGTTTTCTAGTTTATTTCATATATTAAATAATAAAGTTTAACACAAACTAAATAATTTATTTAATTTATTTTAGTAAAAGGCGAAAGATTCATTCGTTACAACACGAATACCGGATCCAATTAAACTAAATCATAATTTATGGGCCAAGTTTTAATTATAGTTTTCGAGTTTATTTCATATATTAAATAATAAAGTTTAACACAAACTAAATAATTTATTTTAGTAAAAGGCGAAAGATTTATTCGTTTGAAGGGAGACCAGAGATATCTTTAGGTTACTTTATTTTTTATTGTACATATTTTTTTAAATTATTATTTTACTTTTGTTAATTTTATATTTTTACCTCGTATCTCACTATAATTATTGTTCACGTGATAGATTATTATATTTCTAAATAAAAAACAAAAATAAAATTATTTTATATTTGATCCGCAATTTTTCTAATATATTAAGAGCTAGGTTTACTTTTTATAATTTATTGAAATTATGACTGCTTATTATACATGCGGCTTAGCTTTAATATCAAATAGCACCAACAATATAAATGCACTTTTGTAGATATTATAGAAACCCTCTAAATAATGGAAAAATAAATTAATATTCGATCATAGATAGATAGTTAACTGAATACACAACAAAACACTTAATAGCTCCAAATAGTTATGTAGCTTTTGAGATTATCTCCTTTTTTATATAATTCCCTTTACTTACGGACACTATAATTGTTTATTTATAATTGTTTAATTATTTATAATTGTATAATTGTTTATTTATATCCATGCAATAACATAATTTTGAGTTAAAATTTGTGGATTTTAATTCGAAATTAATTCCAAATGTAGTCTAGAAAAATATAATGAATGTAAAAAACGAAATATATATAAAAAACGAATCAACTAAAATGTTAATTATATTTTCGAATTATTTTCAGTCGTATAATAAATCTTTCTTTTTCTATAAATATTTATCATACCGTGATTATGATTTGGACCTTATTCAAGGAGGGTAAATTTGCTCTATACAGCTAAAAATAAATCATAACATTCGGAATTGGGGATGATAGTCCGTGAAACGTCTAACTTGGTTTTGATAATTGATTTATTTGTAATGATTACAACGCTATTCATAATAAACACAACACTCTCTCAGGCTCCACCGGACTGGTAATGCCGGCGACGCGGTTGAGAGAGAAGCCCTGGGATCTCTTAGAGTCTCGCTTTGTCCTTCACACGACTCGGAGATTTCTTGCCTGATTGTAAATATTGTATTTAAGTATGAATGTTTTTCTATTTATTTCTTTTATTTATAATTTATTTAATTTTGATACGAATTTCTATATTTTATTTAATTTTAACTCTAAGTTACATTTCCTTGGTTTATTATAGTTTTTGCCTTTGTTATATAGATGTATATATTTTTAAATTTATTTATTTGTTTTTATTGTATTGTATATATGGTATGAATGTGCCTCACTCAGCCTTAGTACTCAGTGCCCTTAAGTGTGGCAAAATGTATTATTTCTCAATAAACAAAACAAAAAAAAATAAATAAAAAAAATAAACACATAAACATATACATGAAGTTGATTTTGGATAAAAGAAAAAAGTATTAAATTCCTTTCACAGCAGCAAATTTCAGGGGGAAATGTAAATTTCAGCTGGATATTTAGTTGACATTTAGCGACTGTTATATTGTTTACATCTTCATGACTATAGTAAGAATTTCTAACTTCTAATAATTATAATCTAACTCAATCTAATATAATCTAATAATATAAATTCTAATAATTTCTAACTTTGTTTTCATAAACTGATTTTATCTATACATCTATACAGATCACAATGCTATTGGATAATAAATACACAAACAAGAACAATATAAATAAGCTAAAACAAATCTGTAAAGATTAATTAAATTACGAGTTATTTGTTTCAATAATCACGAACATGTAAACAGTATAACAGTTCTTCAATGTCAACTAAATATCCAGCTGGAATTTACAAACTTTGCCATATTTGTGTTGTTTTTTTTGTTTAATATTATAAGTTAGCAGCTCCACATAGATAAGCTTACTTGATGATACTTGCCATAGACCCGTCTGATACAAAGATAAACCTTTGCACACTTCTGATTCAAGCAAATACTACCCTCTAAAATTCGATTATTTCTCGAGCTCGGACTTTTCACGTCTGAATGGTGGTGCACTTGAGTAAGTTTATTCAACTACAGCCCATCAGTCCGAACCGGATCCAAGCCCCATTAATGGATACCAACTCCGTCAAGACGTGAGTTATTTTCACAGAATGCTGCAAGTTTATTCTTGACGGGGAAAACAAAAAAAACTGGTCTGGCTTGTGATATTTTTCTCTTATAATACCCGCATTATCACACCGAATGTCAGTTTTATTTCTATTTTCATCTAATAGATTATCTATAATTTGTTTCCTCGAAGTAAATACGAACAATTTTAAATCATAGCGATTTGCGGTTCGTTACAATATTAATTAATTACTTTTAAGAAATTATAGAACCTACCATTCCACATATAATGTAATAAGTTATAAGAAGTTTGCTACAAGCTAAGCGGATTCGATATAATAACATTCAATGGCCAATCCTCTTCATGTTATATACAAATATATTATTAATTTTTTTAAATGAGGTGTTTTCCACATTTCCTGATGATATTTGCAAGAACTCCCGGTATTTCTCATTTATATCTGTGCGATAAATAATCTCATGGTATGTGATAATCAAATAATTTTTATGTAATGAGCTGGATTTTACAATAATAGTTAATAGTTTCCAACACTAAAATAAACGCCATTATACAAAAATAAAATATTTTCAAAACTTAGATCCGAAAAATTAACTCTCAAAAAATAAATAAAAAGGGGGGAAACCAAAATAATATGAAAAAAAAAATATTGGCTAAATATGCAATAGACGAAGCCTAGAAAGTAAACATATTAAGTTGAGAATCCTCGATAATGTCGATTAGTAGAGGTCGAATCAAACAATCCCGGAATTTGATACTATGCAACTTTTATTCTATGAGGTTTTTCTCTTAGAGAACTCATTTCCAAGCTGCGTCATTTATAGTAATTTGTGTCAGTTTTTGACGAATTTGGTAAAAATCAGCGTTGGTTAACGGTGGCTATCGACCATCCACTAAACCAAATTATAAAGTTTATGTACTCATTCGACGCATAATTTAATGTTCTTTAATTTCATAAAGAGCATGTTTTTCGATTCGATGCAACATTTAGGAGTTATAGGTGAAAAAATAAAAAAAAATCGAAAAAATCCGGCTGAAACACCTTTGAAATAGATATTTTTTTTCCATTGGTTCATATTTGTTTATTTCAGTAATCTAAGATAAATAATAAAACGATCACAATACATTCTCTTTTTAAATTATATTACTTGTCGATTAAGCTACGTTATTAGGTACATTTATTAAATTAAGCTACATTATTAGGTAAATTTATTAAATTAAGCTACTAAATGTAGATACATGCCAAAAGTATGTATAAGAAATTACTTCTAAAAGGATAATTTTTTCTGTAATTACTTTTTTTTTAATTTAATTTAAAAAATCTCCCTTCCAATAAATAATTAAATAAAATTTGTATCAAAGATTTATAATGAACTAACTTTTATTCCTTAATGAATTGAAAAATGGGGAAAAAAGTTATAATGTAATTAATATAATATAAAATTGGTACTGCTCAGTTATTAGGTTAAAGATATAAAATGGAACATATTTTGTGGAAATAACACTCAAACCTCGATAGACGGAATTTCTCATTGCCTATATATTGTAAGATTTATATGAATATATTCCATTTATTAGTTGGTTTTACAGTGCATCAGTTTTCAACTAGATAAACCATACTGCAATTAAATATTATATTAAAAATAAAGATATAAACCAGAGCCCAAATCGGACCATCAAGAAAATAAGTTCTATAGCATTGAAAAAGGAAATCATTAGGAAGAGTGGCGATAAATTAATGGAGGAGTTAATAAAAAAGGAAAAAAGAAATACCTGAATTCTTTCCTAGGTCAACAACTGAAACACAAAATGTCGTTCAACATTAATAAACAACAACCTGTTTTTGAATGTCTTGGTCGTTTTCGATCTGTCTTTATGGCTTGCTTGAATTGATAAAACATATTAATTATTATCTTGGAATACTATTCTAAATTCCATAAAAAAAAAAATAATTTGCTTCAACATCAATGCCACACGAGTATTTGTAGAACATAGTGTGTATTTTATCAATATTTGAAGTTTTTTAAAGATAAAAAGATAGTTTTAATGGAAATTCGTGATATTTGAATTCACCCCAAGAGACTTCTACTGCGCATTCAAGTCACCCGATCTTTAACTTTTCTTCACCTTAGTTCTAAAAATTAAAAGAAATTTCTCAAACTTTGTCGTAAAAATAATTTTTTCGAATAAAAAATTAATTAATTTTATTTTTAATATTGGACCTAAAATGCAGAAAATCTTCAAATTACTTATTAATAAAATATACAAATGCGAACGCCAATGCATAAAATTATTAAATTTGAAATATTTTTTCCTTGGCTAAAAATATTTAATACACCCTAAAAAAAATTAGGGCTTGAAACGGAAAAAAAAAATTGTTTTTAAAAAGTTTCGGAGTAACAGGAATTTTTAAAGTTTTGCAGTTCTTTTCAAACTAGAACTGGTTCCCTTGCAACTTTTCAAATAAAGGATTCGCAGAACTTTTATTTAAACGTTATGTCGATTTTGATACAAATTCCATTTGAATAATTACTTTTATTTATAACTACTCAAAGAAACGACACATTAGAATCTTCTGTAATTAATTTAAGACAAATTATAACTCTAATCTAAGCCAAATTACTGTTTATTTTTCATTTTATGAATCTTTTTTTAAGAACTTGAATAAATATGAGTTAAACTTTTAACATAAAACTGGAACTTTATTTTTTTTAAAATCTTTTATTTTAAGAACTTTGTTCCTTGAAAAGTTCCACAGAAAATTTTAAAATGGAACTTTTTTAAAAAAGTTGTTTCAACTCTAGAAAAAAATGTCTATTTCATTACATTAACAAATCTATGCTGCTTCCAAAACTTGTGTTGGCAGAGTTTCTTGTTCATTATGAACTTGAATAATTTGAAGAAAGGGGTTGGATAATGCCTCAAATAAAATATGAAGTGAAAAAAAAAACATTAAATACTTAATAGCTGACCGTTGTATTATTAAGGAAGAAGATGGTCCGGGGTGGCGGTCATAAATAGACTAAATAGTGGAAAAACTATTTTATTAAAAGCCAACGTTTCGAACCGACTTTGCAGGTCTTCTTCAGGGAGTTGTGTTCAGCAAGGAGATTCATTTAGAACTGCAAAACGATGGAATTGGAAATGGTTTTCCAGTTCTAAGTGAAACTCCTAGCTGAACACATCTCCCTGAAGAAGACCTGCAAAGTCGGGTCGAAACGTTGGCTTTTAATAAAATAGTTTTTCCACTATTTAGTCTATTTATGGCCGCCACCCCGGACCATCTTCTTTCTTAAAATATTGTATGGAGAAATCCAAAAACTATTCATCTACATGCACTCTGGGCTAGTTTCAAAATTAAAACATAAGAAATATGTAAAGGTGAGGAATTTTTACGAAACTATAAAAAAATTAGAGTTATTCCTAAAAAATCTTAAAATTAAAATTATTTATTTATTGTATAAAATTATTTATCAATGATGTATTTTGTCCGTACGCTATATCCAGGATGTCTCAGTTCTTTATGACTAAACTCTAGGGGGGGAGAGAGAGGAGAAGGGAGTCGATTCTAGACAAAATGTCCAACAAAAAAGTTCATTTGATGCATGAAACGATCCCAAGCGGAAAAGGAGTTAAGATGAATTCTTCCCTCCCCCCCCTCCCCCAGAGTTTATTCATTAAAAACTGAGACACCCTGGATATAGAGTACCGACAAAATACATCATTGTAAATTTTGTTTCTTCCTTATGGGGTGGTCACGGTTTTTCTTGAAGGAATTGCTCAAGAACTGTTCAAGATAAACAAATTTTAAGTATACCATCGTAAAATAGATTTTACATTTTTTTAAGAAAGCAGTGATTAAATTTATCAAGGTCAATGACAAAAGGGACTGCCAGGAGGTCTAATACGACGAGTAACATCTATTTGAATCTATCTAAATCTTTTTTTTTTCTGTTCATTTTCCCTAAAATTGGTGTTTTGAGGTTTTATTTTTTACATAAATTAGGCCAATTATCACCTTTTTTAATGTTTAATAATTAGTTTTTAATGTAAGGTTTAAAGTTTAAAGTTACGTACATGTAAGGTTTTTTTTATAAGAAAAAGTGTATACTTTTATTGTATAGATTTGGATAAATTTATGTGTATCGAAAATAATATGACATGGATCGTTAGACAAGTTAATTATGTGTAATAAGAAAATCTTTTTGTAATTGTTAAATGTTGACTAATAATGATATTACAATTTTCCAGACTTGAAAATGGCCCTTAGTATGGTCGAAACGTCGTAATTAATAGCTTATCAATAAAATGTTGGTAATAATTGGCCTATTTTTTTTTTTTTTTTTTTAGAACTCCAAAAACTAAATAAACCTTTTTATTTATACCTTATGTTGTTCGTGGAGACTCAGAGAATATTGTCAGTTTGTTGAATATATTTTTCACTGTTTTTATCGGATAGTTCAATTGAAAAAAAAAAATGATTTAGCCGATGCCGTGAGTTTCCCCTTACTCGTCCCACAGTGCGCTGTGTTGCTGCTGTACCCATCCACGAACGGCATATCTCTGTATTCCCGATTCGTACGCAACAGCACGGCGGTCGTATTAGATCTCCAGAAAGTCCCGTTTAATGACTTCATTGACCTTGATAAAGTTAATCACTGTTTTCTTTAAAAAAAATTTTGTCTATTTGTAACCAAGATTAAGGAAGCATTGAAAAAAAAAAAACTCTTCTCTCATTTGTTTCCTGTGACTGATTATTAATTCCTATTTTAGCATGTGCATGTGCTCTTATATCTTATATCTTGACTAAGGTTTCTTGATGTTTATATGTGGCATGCCATACTATTGTATATAGAATAAGTATTTTTTTTGTTATTTTTATTATTTTAAGTATTTTCCTATTTATCTTTAATTTTATATAGTAATTATGTATAAATTCTCTCTTATTCCTTTTATTTTATTTCTTTTGCTTGTACATTGTATTAATTCTGTAAATATTTATTTCTGTAAATAGATCTCTTAAACTTTTTTGCTGCTTTATAAAAATATCCAACCTAATCCCTTCTCACCTGAGCTAGCATGGTAGGATAAATGATTAATCATGGCCAAATAATGGGTAAGTAACTTATATTCTCTATAATTATCTCTTTAGAGATGAAAGGCTAGTAAAGCCAGGCGCCCAACAAGTAAAGATTCCGATAGAAAATTATATTTATTAAAAATTATTTTATTATCTTTTTATTTATCCTTTTTTTGGTCATACATTTTACGATTGTGTATTTAAATTTGTTTGAGCGATTTCTTCATATTCAATAAAAAAAACATCAAGGAAGACACAAAATTGGTCTTAACTCCTTTTCCGTTCATGCATCAAATGAACTTTTTTGTTGAAAATTTTGTCTTGAATCACCCCCACAGAGTTCGGCCATTAAGAACCGAGACACCCTGTTTATAACCTTACAACTTCCTCAAAACCAATTATTAATCCATCATTTTGAATGTTACCTTCACAACTTAATGTCGACAAATATAAACACGTTATAAGAATTTGAAATTATTATTTGTATGGAACTCAAAAAGTGTCCAATTTATGGTTGATGTTAAACGCAATAATTTGAAAAATTCCATTGAAAAAAAAAATTATTTTCAGTAATAAAAATAATCCAACTGTACCATCTCAACATGCAAACATTTACGTATTTCCATATTATATTACTGTTTTGTGACTACCAGAGATGGGCAAATGCTACTTTGAGTCCTGATTACCACAGGCGGATCTACGGGGGAGGGGCTTTTGGTCTGAACCCCCCCCCCAAAAATGGCAAAGTATAATCATGTTTTACAGAAAAAAATATTAAAGTATTCTTGTTCGTTTAATTACATTTAATAGGACTTCAAGAACCACTTAAACACCATTTCATATAGGTAGTTAATTTCTTTCTTTTTTTTTTCAAATTAATTATCGTTATATGTACATGAAAAAAAAAAATCTTTCCGGCTGAGGCCTCCCCCAAAATTAAATCCTGGATCCGCTAGTGCTGATTACCAAGTATTTTACTCAAACACTGACCTTTTTTGAGTACCAAAGAATTTAATTACTACTTCAGTTGACGTCAAACGATCAACTGAAGTAGCAATTGAATTCCCGATAGTGATTCGATTTGTGTAAAATACTGCGTACTCTGTACTCAGAGTAGCATTTGCCCATCTCTCTCGAGGAATTATTCCCACGCCCAACCAGTTAGTCGTACGTTATTATTTTACTATTGAAAATGGGTCAAGCAAAAGGATACATAAATTTACAAACTTCGAAACTAGTGGGTGTATAAGCTGGTTTCCCAAGGCCCATTACAAAAGAAAGCGAGGAATATAGGGTAAAAGCACCGGTACTGGCAGTGTACCAATACCTGAATCCTCCTCCAAAAATAGGAATGATAAAATTTCAGGACCTCCTAGATCGCTATTTTATATATTTTTGATTTCTATATTTACTTCGTGTATATTTGTCTGCTTTGCTTTGGTCTTGTTGGAAACCGTAACCGAAATAATGAGTGGCAAATTAGGAAGGCCCCTCGCGATCTACATAGTGTCCTAGGAACAACCATTTATCAGTAACACCATACCTTAAGTTTGTCTTTTTCTTTTTAACTAGTTTGATTTATCCCAAAATTGTTTCTCCAAATGTTTTTAGATTATGTTTTATCCGTTTTTAATTTATCTTGATGAAAGAATTGGAAATTAAAAGGGTGTGAGCTACTGGAGCCTTATAGTGGGGTCTTTTTCCAGTAGCTGACAGGCCTGAACTCTCATAAATTCAAAGAGATATACTGAATATAACATATCTTAAAAATGGGACCGTTTATTACTCTCTCGTTAAAAAAAAAAAGTGATAATGATTTGGATTAAATGTAAAGCAAAAATACCTTTTCCTATTGCCAAAAACAGGTTCATGACAGTGAGAAGTATTTATTTAAGCCAGAAAACAAAATTAAGTTAGCTTTATAATAAGTTAAAGATAATTTTTGTTAATATCTATTTTTAAATGAAGAATATACAATTTCAACACTTTATTTTGCATAATTACACCCTTGCTCTCATTCCTATCAGCTATGGAAACATTACGAATCAAACAGTGTCAGTAACTGTTGCAACAAAAGCATTCAAATAAATTTACAATTTTTTAAAATTTAGATGGATCTTAGTGGATTTGAAATATGTATTGGTAAGGTGAGGAAATAGTTCTATAAGGTAAATCCATATATATATATATGGATATATATATTATACTTTATATATATATATATATATATATATATATATATATATATATAAAGTTTTTACACGTAAAAGTTTAAAGATATTTCCTTAAGCATTTCGACTCCTGTCCCATTTACCCTTTTAAATTATCCGAAAATATTTCTTGTCATTTCTTGAAAATTCAAAAAAAATAAAAAATTAAAATAAATATAATTTATTTTTGCCTTCCTTTTTGACTGACCACCCCAACTATTCTTATCTTCAATATTTCTTGTCGTCATAAAAAAATTGTCAGGCATGCGTTTCTCTCTCAAACATTTATTAAATACCGGGATGATCCATTTAAATTATTTTAAACGTATAAATGTTGAATAAACATTATTTTGAAGTTTCTAACAGTGCATGAAACGAAATTTTAACTTTTATTTTTAGTCGGTTTTGACAAAATTTAAATCGATCAATTTTCAATTTTTGTCGGAACTGAATTTTTTTTCTCTTGCAACTTTTCAAGTAGAGGTTTTACAGAACTTCAGAGATTTCACTTTTATTCTTAGCGACTCAAGCAAATGACACATTAGAATCAAGTAATTCAGTTAAGATAAATTATAACTCTATTCTAAACTCAATTACTGTTTATTTCTCGTTTAACGTAACTTTTTTTTTAAGAACTTAGCTAAATAAAAGTTAAAATTTTATCATTTAGAATTTCATTACAAAATAGTTCCTTAGAACTTTTATTTTTAATACTTTTTTAGAAACTGTTGAAATGGGACTTTATAAAAAAGTTCCATGAAAGTTTTAACCACTGTTTTCTAGTATATAAGTGGTTTGGTATTTAGGTACCGTAGTATAATAGATTGGACATTGCCTGTAATAGATTGTTTCGCCATAGTACTCTTTCATTCCCTTATGACTTTAATCATACCACTACACAGTAAAATAAGTTAGAAGCAAAAACAATAATAACATTTGTGGATTCAAAAGACTTGAAAAGAGGATGCCATCTTGTCTATAATTTTAGGAAGTGACAGATAAATAAGTCGGACTGTGGCGATCTGGAACGCGGGGAAGACAGCTGAAAGAAGTTTAACGACAAATAATTTTTCTATTTCCGTTGTATTTATATCATTTGAAGTATTGATAAATCTGCTTCTTTCTCCGAAAATTCTCTCATCAAAAATGGAAGTTCATTGATACTTTCATTGATTTATATTAATAGGAAGGAAACTGAATTACGGAAGAACTTCCGGAAAAATTACAGAAGCATCAAAATTTGTGTTACCCATGCGCTTCGTTCTCAAATAATTATTAACTTCCGCAACAGTTCATTTAAATTATTTTAAAATTTATGAAAAATTTTAAAGTATGAATTTTTTTAATAAACATTATTCCAAAATTTCGAATATGGAAGAGGTTTGATACTTAGGTATCACAGGCTGATCTAGGGGACTTTCGGGCTTAAGCCCTCCCTCCCAAATTATGAAATATAACCATGTGTCATGGTAAAAAATATTGACAACATTATTTCTTAAAGTACTATTTTTCGTGTAATTACGTGTAATAGAACTTTAAGAATCACTTAAACACCACTTCATATATCTAGTTAGTATCTCTCTTTTTTTCAAAGTAATTATCGTTATATATATATATATATATATATATATATATATATATATATATATATATATATATATATATATATATATATATGTGTGTGTGTGTGTGTGTGTATGTGTGTGTGTGTAAAAAAAAGCATCTAGGCTAAATACCCACCAAAAAAAAAAAAAAAATGAAATCTTGGATCCGCTAGTTTCGTAGTAGAAGAGATTGGACATTTCCCATCAAAGATTTTTTTCGTCGAGATACTCTTTGATTCACTTTCTTGACTTGTGTCAAAAACAATAACGGTACTTGTGAACTCAAAAGGTGGTTTTGAAACGTAAAAACTTTTCTTCATAATCATAATTTGAATAAGTGACAGATGAATAAATTGGACGGGCGATCTAGAATGCGGGTGACTGTGAGAAATCATACAAAAACACTTCGATATCCGACTATATATTTATATATATATATATATATATATATATATATATACATACATATATGTATATATATATATATATATATATATATATATATATATATATATATATATATATATATATATATATATATATATAAAGATATACGTTTTTGACATATACGAAAAATTAACCGACAAATAATTTTTCTATTTCTGTAATATTTTTTATCGTTTGAAGTATTGATTACTCTTCTTGTTCATCTGAAAATTCTTTCGTCAGAAATGGTAAAATGGAAATATCGCTACTTTTTTTTATTTCTATCAATGGTAGGAAAACTGAATAAGGAAAGAATATCAGGGAAATTCACAAAGGTATCAGTAATGTTGGAAATACCTGTAGCCTGGCAAGGACTTGACGCTCAAGCTGCGTGTCGGATATGGCAGCTTCGCCGAACATTTGCCGAACCGCAAGTAGCCCAATGAGGAGCAGCATACTCCACCGCGGCCGACGCACCACTGCTTGTTCAGTCAAGGCTCCCGGCCCCTCTTCCAACCCTACCCGCTCCTCCTGTCTTCGTACAAAGAAAGGAAGAATATTGCAGTTAATGCCGTCCGATTATCTACAACAACCGATCGATGCTAAAATACAATTTATTGAAAAGCCGATTATATACGAAAACAAATAAACAAAACTAGATAATAGGATCAATCCAGTTCAAGTGGTCTTGCTTAATGCTTGCCAAAAAAAAATCTTGTACCATTACAAATAATGGAGGCTCGTTGCTTTGTAAGGGTGTACTGTTTCAAGGCCAATGAACAGTGTGGCCGTTTGCGAATCTAGCGGGACAAAAGTCTAGAAGCCTTTATAATATTTCCTTAATACAGGGTGTTTCAGGATTCATCTTTCTTCAACAGCAGCAGTGGCAGAACGGTACTGGATATGTGCTATTGTTTCACAAGATTCAATTATCCTTCTTCCTAAGGAATTAAGGTCATTGACCGGACTTGTTCAATCATGTCCCAATCAATGGATTAGCAGTGCAGGGCCAATTGCTTGGCTTGCACGCTCTCCACACCTGACACCCCTGGATTTTTTTCTTTGAGGTGACATTAAACAAAAAGTCTATGCAAGTCCGGTCAATGACCTTAATTCCTTACGAAGAAGGATAATTGAATCTTGTGAAACAATAACACATATCCAGTGCCGTTCTGCCACTGCTGCTGTTGAAGAAAGATGCCGAGCCTGTCTTAATGCTCAAGGAAATCACTTTGAACAACATTTAATATGAATGTTAATGTTTACATTTAATTAATAAAGTAGTTAGAACAAATAAATAGGTTTTATTTATTTCAAATAACGTAAATAATTCATAACAACGGAAATCTTTAAGTGTGAAGATCTCCTAAACAAAGCGTTTGCATACATACCATTAGAGGAATTTTTGTTTTTGTTTTGAGGCCTTTAGTTAATTTCTGCAGTTTGGCTACTTAATCCTAAAAGACCTTGTATAATTTTCCTTTATGACGGTTTCGTATAATATTTCAGTTTATATTTCATTAGGCTAATAGTACACCAATAATGTTTCCATTTCCAATCCGTATTTTGGATTGACGACGCTCATTGAGCCATTTTCAAGTCTAAAGACAATTTGCCATATTACAGTTATTTATAATTTTTTTTGTGTTAACAACAACAATGTTCTTGCAAAATCATTTATATAATTAAAAAAACACTCATCTATGTTGAAATACAAAATTTATATTTATCTGTCACGTCCTAGTTACAGCATTTCTTATGTAAAAACACGTGTCTTCTCATAACAACTTAGCTGTCATAATCATATTACCTATTTGTATCTATTATTATATTAAGATATTTGTAAAATGTTAAATTACTGATTTATATCTCAGCTCCCAAAATAAGGATTGGAAATGGAAACATTGATATACTGTTTGCTGATATATTTCCATCTCAACCAGTTATTATTTAAAAAAAAAAATCAAATGATTTGTAAACTACTTTTTATCTAAAAATCTAAAATTAGTATGTTTTTTTTTTTTATATTTCGTGAAAATTTCAAAAACCAAATATAGCATTTATATAGAAAAATATCACTTAGACCAAGATTATTTTTCATTATCTGGTATCAAATATAAATACTCGTAACCGGTATTACAAGCAAAATCAAAACACTCACTGAACGCTCAACGTTTGTCTCTTTTTCAACAAGTTTTTCTCTCAGATCATAATAAAATTTATGTTTGTTTATAATAAGTAGTAACACGAAATTATTAATTGTTCATAATATCTGGGCATAGAAGTAGACCTTTTGAAGTCAAAGTGACAAGGGTTTGAATTTTTATGTCCACCATGCATTAAATAAAATGATAGATGGATAACATCAGTAGGATATTTCTAATATTACCGAATGATCTGAATTTATGTTTACTATATAATCTTTTCAATGCCTTATTGCTAGGAATCGTTTTTTTTTTTTTTTATTATTGGTCAAAAAAGCAATGCCTTAGGGAGCTTAACTGTCTCTCAAATCATTGATTAATTATCTTAAAATATTTTTTTTTATTTGCATACTAAATCAAGTGAATGTCTAATAGTATGTATCCTTAACATAGTCGTTAAAAATATCGTTTCCTTTTCTCAATGCCTTATTTAATGCTTTTTTTTCGAAAACAATAGTTTTCCACCCGTAGCACAATTATTATCGCTGCTTCTAAAAGGGCGAGAACAGGCAATTAAATTTCACGTATTTGCTGAAGTTACGTATTGCTAGACAAAGAGAATCAAAATTTAGGCCGCACGCTGGTCTACGTAAAATGATATAGACTTAAACGTGGAATATTTTTCTGTTTAGGTGAACGTTGTCTAGTAAAGTAGACTATGAATGTCCAAATTTTTGGGGAAAAATGCATCATTATGAACCCTCTTAATTTCACTATACCTTTAAATAATAAAAATAAAAAAATTACACGTTTAATACTAAGGAAAATCTAAACTTTCTATTGAAAACAAATTACTTATCTACAAGACAATACTGAAAACTATATGGATATACGGACTTGAACTGTGGGGGACAGCGAAATTTTCTAACATCAAACGTATTCAATCCTTTCAATCTAAAGTCCTTCGAACAGTAGTTGATGCTCCGTTCTATGTAACTAACAAAACCCTTAATATCCCATTTGTCCTAGAGCTTATCCCAGAAAAATTCTCCAAATTTCACCAGAACCTTGCCTATCATCCAAATCCCCTTGCACAATCTCTATCCAGCACCACCCATCCTTACAATCCTCCTCGAAGGTTGAAGCGGCAGTGGTCCAGAGACCTTCTGTGAATAAGCATATATTGGAGTTTTGGAAATGGCCAGATCCTTCACTCAAGCCAAGTATGTGTGATTAGGTTAGTTCTTTTATTTATATACATTTATTTTTATTATTATTAGTTTCTGTATTCTTTATTTTTACTTATTGTAAATAGAGTGTGAGTGTGCTCTCTGAACACCATTATAAATGACCTTGATTGTGACAGAATGTAATATTTCTAAATAAACAAATAAAAAAAAACATAAAGAAATACTAAGAGTTCTGAAACAGAATGACCTAACATGTCTTCAAAATGTCAATCATGAATAAATAAGCCCACGGATTATTTAAGTGTTTTTTTTTTTTAACAAATTACTTAATGGTGCTAACACGTTTCTCATCATAATTTCGAACTTCATTTTTACACTTTTGTCCCACTAGATTCGTCATCGGCTATACCATACAACGGTTGGGTGAGGTGGTAGTTGGACCGAGATCACGCTGGACTGAGACGTTTTACTCCTTAAATTAATTATTAAATTGAGAGTAACCATGTTATAGAGGCTGGATGTGCCCCAGGAGGTTCTCCTGATCCTAAGGTCGATCCACAACTGATATAACAGAATAAACTATTACCTACCACGCACAGTGAGTGGAGCCAATAGGCAAGTAGGACAGTTTTCATTAAACATGCTTTTCGATTGTAAATCACGTATTCATCACAAATAAAAAATGTACGGTCTTAATTAATGAATAAATAAGTATAATTTATGATGAAACATTTTTTTATGTTTTTTATTTCTTAGTGATATTTACAACTGTATTAAAGAAATACATTTAGTAAATTTTAAACCGACGATACGGCAAACTATACCGACTATTAAGCAGAAAATCTAAACTTACCATTGAAAACAAGCTACTGATCTACAAGACAATACTGAAACCTATTTGGACTTACGGACTAGAACTGTGGGGATCAGCAAAATTTTCTAACATCAAGCACATCCAATCCTTCGAATCAAAAGTCCTTCGAACAATAGTCGATGCTCCTTTCTATGTAACCAACAAAACGTTACATCATGACCTCAACATCCCATTTGTCCTAGACCTTATCCCAGAAAAATTCTCCAAATTTCACCAGAACCTTACGTACCACCCAAATCCTCTTGCACAATCCCTATCAAGCACCTCCCATCCCTATAATCCTCCAAGAAGGTTGAAACGGCAGTGGCCTCGCGACCTTTTGTAGATTGTATAAATTGGAGTTCTGGCAATGGCCAGATTCTTCACTCAAGACATGAGTGTATGTGGCTAAAGTGCTCTCGACCAATCTCCGCTGGCTTTAGTACCAGTGACGCGGTTGGGAGAGTAGCGCAGGGTTCTCCTGGAGTTCCCTCGCCTGATTGTATATAGGTATGCATGTGTTTTTTTTTTTTTCTTAGTTTTAATTTTCTTATTTTTTAGGTTATTTTATTTTATTGTCTATTGTATATACTTTTGATTATTATTTTGTTCTATTTATTTTATTTTTTTGTACATATAGTGTGAATGTCATCCTACCTCACTATAACCAATGTCCAACAGACAGATTGTTATAATACTCAATAAAGAAATAAAAAAATAAAAAAAAGTAAATTTTAACATATGGATATAATGACGTGAAAACACTTGTTGAGAAACTACCCAATGGTAGCACTCTATTGATTTGTCTACTAATGAATGTTAACTTACATTTGTAAAATAGAACAAGTAAAGTAGAATCAAATGACTGACGCCATCTTGTTTTATTACTCATCCCTGATAAGATTTTACTCTTATCACTAATTAAGTGAATCACTATTAAGACTTGTATAAATATAAATTAATTAAATCATTTAGGAAGATAGATAGAATCAAAAAAGATAGCCCAGTGAAGTTAAGGAAAAAAACAGCCATACCCCAACATTCTAAAAAATATTTTTTATTTATTTATGATATTTACAACTGTGTTAAGATCTAAAATACATTTAGTAAATTCAATAACAGAAAATAATAACATGAAATAACTTGTTGAGAAACTAACCAGATATTCAGATAAATACTGAATTAAAAAATGTAAAAAGATTTGTGGGAATGTGTGGCGTACTTTTTATGTGATCTTTAAAAGTTAATTTAGATGCGTTAATTTTAACAACTTTATCAAAACTTCCAAACAATATTTATGATAGGTAAAAATTGATATAATACGAAATTTAGTTACTTCTAATATGAGGTAATATCTATATTAGTTTGGTGAAAAAATCACAAAACTCAGTGCTAGAGGGGCACTTAAAACTACTGCAGAAATAAACACTCTGAAAGACAATAACAGAAAGCCGATTTTTGGGCGATCTGGTGCAGTAATATGTCAATATTCATATCGCTGCCTGTTTTGGATCTGCCAATCTAAAAATCAATAAAAGATCATTTTAAAAAATTTAATTTTTCTAATTGTGGGCCTCACTGTGGGTCGGCTGGTGGTACGTACCCAAATGTAGTGGGAAGGAAGAGGATGGTATATATTCCAGGAAACTTATATTTCGTATATATTCTTGTATATATTTTGGCGATTGGCCGAATCTATACCCTGATAGCGACAAAAAAGTTCCTGTTTACCATTATCCGATTTTTAACTGTTAATTCTCGAATTTAACGCATTAAAATAAGGAGTTTAAATATGGTTATCTCTACCAAAAGTGATCTTTCACAAAATCAACTTATACCATTCGAAGGAGCAAGAAATTTCTACCCACTTGAGACCATCAGATATTTTTCGGCTGGAAACATAATGCTTAAAGATGTATTGGAATGTAAATAACAGATATCATGGATTATTTTCTCTTATGCCTTATCCAGGAGCCACTAGCGGATCCAGTATTTAATTTTGGGGAGGGGAGCTTCAGCCCGAAACTTTTTTTTTCATAAAAATTACGATAATTACTTTGGAAAAACAGGAGGTAACTAACTACCTATATGAAATGTTGTGTAAATGATTTCATAAATCCTTTTAAATGTAATTACACGAACAATAATACTTTAAGAGGTATTTTTGAATTTTTTTTCTATAAAACATGGTTATATTTTTCCATTTTGGGGGAGGCTTCAGTCCGAAAGACCCCCCCTCCCCCCGTAGATCCGCCGGGGCCAGGAGCGATTAGAATTAAGAGAAAAGTTCTACAATTAATAGCCTTTAAAACGTGCAAATTCCACCTTGCTGTCTAAAATTGTTTAAAAAAATAAAATAAAATAATTAGCCAATCACTCTTTTCCATACCCAGCAACAATCTGGAATCAATGGCTAATTCTATATGTTAATAATGAATGTAATGATTCACAATGGCTGCGTTGCGATTAGCCTAACTTACTAAACATGATCCTTATTAACTTGGAGAACAGCCGGAACTTCTCGTGGAGGGGCAAAGGTGGTACTTGCTGTGGGAGCGCAAATTTTGGGGGGTCCGCAAATTTCGAACGAAACTAAAAAAAAAAATTATATATATCGTTTTGACATTAATCCAGCCGCTAAAATGGGTGCCTATATGTTATTGAAGGAAGTCGGTCTTTTTCATGCAGTTTGCCAAGACACCGCCTAACTGTTGCAAGACCAAAACCAAGACTGGTACCAAAAAAATTGTTTTTGTTAATAAAAATTAAGGCCTAATAGCTACTAATACTTGACAATTTTAGTTTGTAAAGAAATGGTATGACCAATATACTTTTGCATTTAGCTCTTCCAATTTTGAATTTGGGCTTAGTTAGGTTTCACCTATCTGAAGAATTATAGTAATATCTCCATAGAAACATGCCACAGGCGGATCTACAGGGGAAGGGGGAGGGGCTCCCAAAATGATAAAATGTAACCATATTTTATGGTAAAAATATTAAAAAATTATGTCTTTAAGTATTATTGCTTGTTTAATTACATTTAATAGGACTTCAAGAATCACTTAAACACCATTTCATATAGGTAGTTAGTATCTTTCTGTTTTTCCAAAGTAATTATCGTTATATATATGAAAAAAAAAGCTTCCGGGCTGAAGCCCCCCCAAAATTAAATTCTGGATCCGCTAGTGAAACACGCTTATAGGTAACAGGCTCCTTTCGGCCATCCCTCTTAAAACAGAATAATAAATAATTTTTTAATGGACCATATTTTTTTCAGTGAGTGATCTGAGCTAAATACTTAAACACATATATCAGCTACTAAATGTAAGCACGTGTCAAATGAAAAATATACCTTTTTTTTGGGAAAGACATTCAAGGATCACATTAATATTATTTTATATAGTTGCTTTATTTTTCTTTCCGAACAAAAATCGTTAATAAAAAATAAATACTTAAATAAAAACAAAAAACAAGCCCCCAAAACTATATTCAGGATCTGCTACTGCATATCTTTAATTAGGCGTTAACTAAAAGCCGTCTTAACTCCTCTTTTCGACTCTATTCCTGCCACAGGTGGATCTATCGGACTGAACTATTTCACTATTTTGTATAGGTACTTAGTTTCTTTATTTCTTCCAAAGTAACTATCTTAATATATATGTAAAGCTTCGGACTGAAGCCCACCAAAATTAAATCCTGGATCCGTTAGTAATTCCTGTCCCCCCACCCTTTCATCCATTAACCAAATCAGTCGCACTGTATTCAATTTTATGAATATTGCTTTTTCCAATTAAAAAAGTACGTGTTATATATGTATTATTTTATTTCATAATTAATTCTATAAAAGAAGAGGAATTTATGTGAATGTTTTTATATTTGAAATATAGCAGGAGTACCTATCTAAACTTATTTTTTAAACCTATTTCACTTAGTTTGGGTTTACAACAAAATTAATTTTAATTATTAAAATTACTACAACAATCTCAATTGCCTCAAAACGTAAAATATACATTTTACTATACCCCGCTCAACTTTCACATAAAATTCACTGTTGACCCATTGACCCACAAATAGGAGGGTTGGCCCAGGACATGTGTGGTGCGTTTTGCCATATATTTGTGTAGGTATAATCGATTGGTACTATCCACGGTAGCCTTCCTATTTCATCAAAGAGCCGAGGTAGGAATAACACTGAATTTCTCTGTATTTTGACTAACAGTTTGTGAACTAATAAAATCGATCAAAGAACCCAGAACATAGTTTGCTCCAAAGAATAAGTTTCAGTTTTTTTTCTAAAGTTTTAAAGTTTTTTTTTAAGCAGAGCGCCATCCCTCTAGATCCGCCAATGCCTTCATATTTCAGGACCATTGATACAAAGAGGAGTATGGTGTTCACATTCTTTGTACTTATGACAGTTTTCTAACAAAACCAGAAAGTCCTGGCTGTGTCAATAATTTTTGATTTAGAGATGGCGGAGCTTGTTAAAGCGTAAACTTTAACATTCTAGAGTAGGGGTCTCCAAACTACGGCCCGTAAGAACTTCTTATTCGGCCAGCGAAAGATTCTTTCATTACAAGATAATATTTTAAAAACTATTAAACAAATATAATATTTAGCAAATTACTTACTCAATAGATTACTACAATATTTATTTCATGTTTTTTTTTTCTCTTAAAGAGCTCATTTCCCAACTGAAGTGTTATTTATAGAACATACTTTAACCTAAATCTGACCAAAATTGTTACCAAAGATTCATTAACTTATGAAGTAATATAAGTATAGAACTAGTTGTTAGGGACAAATTGCATATTATAAAGATAATACCTAAATAATTATTAAATATTTACATAAATTTTGAAATAAAAATGCGTGACTCTTTTAATGACAGCTTTTAAGTTAAAAAAAACAAAAAACAGCATTTTTATTTTAATTAAAGGATAGGCTTTTACTTTATGATAAAATTAAATAATTATGATAAAATGAATGAGCACTTTTCCATGAATCAGAATCTTGTGCAATATTGGTGACACGGATACTGTTTTAAGATATATTGTAGTTTTGCTGTGTCCATAGCAAATGTAATTAGCTTGTCGGTGTTCATTTTCTAGATCCCATTGCTTCTGATATAACTTTCAAACATAAGTAAATGATCCGAACGTTTAGACCGGTAATTTCAGCGGCAATCTACCGGTCTGTTATAAATAGCTTTCCAATAGTTTTCTTGATGAATCTACTTCGATAAACATAGAAAAAGCTTAAAGATGAGACAATTGCAGTGACTTGGTCCATGGGTCCGGTAAAACTTCATCTGTCCAAACGGTGATGAGGAGATCCTGCATATCCTTCATCAGTTCGTTTCCACCGCACTTGATGAGTTCTGTGGAGAGTACATCAGCACCCGGAGCCTTGTTACATTTTAATCGGTTCATGGCATCGAGGATCTCATCTTCTAAAAGTGGTTATTCATCTGTTTCTTTCACCCTGTGGTCCTCATCTTCTCTCCCTAATTCCTCATCCTGTTCCAAGGATCGCTCATTGAGATCATTGAAGTGACGCCTCCACTGGGACAGGGCTCTCTGCTTGTTGAAAAGCAGATTCCTCTCATGGTCGTTGCAGATGTAAGAGATATTAGAGTAGGGTTTTCGGCTCCTGTTTATTTTCCTATAAAAATCTCGGAATTCCTTATCTCCGAAAAATGTATCCGACTTCTCCAGTTCCTCTAGCTCCCACTTTCTTTTCCTTCTGCGATGCAGCCTTTTCCCCTCGAGTCTCCTCAATTGATATTTATCAACGTTTCTCCTTGTAGCTTTATTGGCTATGGCCTTGTATGCTTGGTTCTTCTGGTTCGTAGCAGCTTCGTATTCCTCGTCAAAACAGCGGGATCGGATTTCTCTGTCTTTTCACTCTAAGATCTTTTCTTCATTCTTCTCCTTGCCTGAGCACAGACTTTCCATCTAAAGTTAGTGTCACCATTAGTTCTTTGAGCGCGGAGGTCTTTATCCAGCTGTTCCATATACTGTGTCCTGGTATCAGAGACCTTCAGTTTGTCCAGGTTGAACCTCTTACCTCTTTGTCCAAGAGTCCACCATTCTGTTCTAAACATTGAATGATTCAAAATTTTACCAATCGCACACAGTCCTAACAAACAACACTAAAATATAGTTTGCGCAAAATAAATCTGATTTTGATGAGATCATCAACTTTCGGATGTTGATCGTGAATCACTTGCAGTTATTCAAATTACAGATGTATGTCATAATAGGTTAATAATTTAACTATTTTAGAGACAAAGATGTTTCGAATTTTCCCATTTAGAAACATTTTTGGCCAGCTTTTTAGCTCAAATTTGCCATTGTGCGAAGTCGCACATTGGTGCTGTTAGGCATTAAGATAAAAAACAAAAGTTAAAATTTGGAAACTTGTCAGGATTAGTGACAAACTAATATCGTTTTCCCTTCATGCCCAGCAATTTTTAACTTTATAATTATATATATATATATATATATATATATATAATATATATATATATATATATATATATAATTATATATAAATTATCGCATTAATAATGCCCTGATGTGAGATAATAGGAGAAGGAACGAAAACCATATTTTTATATTCAGAGCTGGTTTACCGGTATATTTGGTTCAAATCTGATGGTATGTGTTGTGCAGAATTACGTACTTCTGAATCTAAATCGGTTTTTAAAAATATAGATAGTTGTTATGACGTTTTAAACAATTGAAAACAATTTTGGTACATTTCGCAAATCGGCCGAAATAGATCCTATTGTCAACAAAGCTTTGAACTTCTAAAAACAGTTTTCGGACCTTGTCCCAACTTGCCACCCCGGAAATTATTGAGGATTTGACACGAGGGAACGTTGAATTTAGAGTGACTACTATTACTTATTATTTATTTAATTTTTTTTACTAGCATATTTGAGTTACTACGACCGATTTTTTGACTAAATAACATATGATTGTCTATACTGAACAAATTATGAACATATTACGAGTTTTATAGCTAAGTTAAAAAAACAACATATTATTACATACATGTAACTTTATATATTTATATTTTATTATAATATGTCGTTATGAAATAGGTAATAAATTATTCAATATCTGAACAATGTAACGTTTACAACACAAACTATAAGACATGGATTTTAAACAATCTATTGGTATCTACCGCGAATATTTTTACAATATTTATTTTACGTGAAATACTTATATTGCATGAAATAACAATTTCGCACGAAACACTTATTAATCAACATAAAATACCTGATATATTATATATACCGATTGATGAGTTAGAGCAATAATGTTACAATATTCGGTCATAGACTTTTTTTTTTTACATAAATTAAAACAAAACTGTTTATCACGATTTAAAATATTGTAAACATTTGAATAAACCCAATAAATATTTGACTTCTGATAGTAAAAAAAAAAAAATTGAGTAAGTATATCAGTAGGCAGATTGCACTTTTCTACTTCCTATAGATCTATCTTGTCAATGATTGATAGTAGCGGAGATATATTTAAAATTTGTTAATCGATACCGATATCATGTCAAGTATAGGAACTGATTAAATGTAGGAAGTGAAAAGTTTGTGTTCTAAATGAGAATTTGAAAATTAATTTTATTAACTGCCATATAAATATCTGTATATGAGGACGAGATGACCGCGCAGCTTGTAGAGAGCCCGGATCTGAACGTTTTGGGTTCGATTCGCAGCTGGGTCGATTTTTTTTCATTTCACGGCGGCCTAGGTCGGCGCAATTTCCCCGGTTGCCGCGTCTGAGAAGGCCGGTACTGTGTACATTATATAATTTTTGAAATTCAAAAACATATCTAGCTTTTGAAGTTAAATATTAATTATATAATGGTATTGTTTTATTTTTATTTTTGTGTAATATATATATTATATATATATGCACAATTGAATTTTGTTTAAAATCTAAACCAAAAAAAAGATATATTGTTGAAGAGATAATTTTGTACATATGAGAGTCTCAGTTCTTAATGGCCAAACTCTAGATGGCGATTCTAGAAACAATTATCGTCAAAAAAGTTCATTTAATGCATGGTCCGAGGAGTTAAGACCAATTTTGTGTTTTTCTTAAGGTGGTCACCTTTTTTATTGAATAAGCAGGAATTGATCAAAAACTGTTCAAGATAATTAAATTCTATGTACATCCATCGTAAAGTAGACAAAATTTTCAATGAGAAAACAGTTATTAAAATAAATTCATTCTTTTGATGCTAGATATGAATATTGAACAAAGATCATAAGTAAGATGTACTTTTGTAAACATAAATATTGATCTACACGTAATATCTCCCTTTCTATCAATGAACTATGTGTAGTTTGACTTTCCTATCCTTCCACCATTATTATTTCCTAACAGTAATTGGTGAGGGATATTCAATAATTATCGTAAAGGTTTAAACCTCTCTTTGCGTTATTAGATCTCCTGAAAGTTCCTTTTATCATTGACCTTAGCAAATTTTCTCAATCACTGTTTTTTCAAAGAAAATGTTCTCTACTTTACAGTGGTGTACTTAGAATTTAATTATTTTGAACATTTTTTAAGCAATTCCTTCATATTCAATGAAAAACGTAAGAAACGTAAGATTTTTCCTATAAATTACAACAAGAATTACGAAAGATAGACAAAAAAAATAAATAAAAATCTGTAATATAAACACAACAAAATTTATGCTTATTTTACTAGTAAAACTATAATAATTGATACTTCACCAATTTGATTATTATTGACACCGAATGTCAGTATTCAATAAGAAAGAGCACATATTTTTTTACTGGCTAATTTCAATGTGAACTAGAAATAAATTGAATGTTTTTTTATTATTGAAAATAAATGATAATTTAATATACAAGCAGCATTTATTTAAAATAAAATAATTTATTTACGAACAAAACTTTTTCTTAATAAACTTCAAATTCTTTACTTTTACTAGTCAGTAAGGCCAGAACGTTATGGTATAAGGAGACCATGATACGGTAGGTGTTTCTGGCCTACAGGCTACACTGGACTTGTCGCCTCCTGTTACAATGATATCGGTCACAAAGGAAAAACGGTTCGATGCCCATGATTGTATTTGATCAATAAGATTAACAGGTTAACAGGAATTCGCAGGAACGATTCCAAGTTGGGTTCTTTATAATGAATAATAAAAGAAATTTTTCTTTAGAATCTAGTCTAAGGGTTCGCGTACAGAATCTTCCTGTAAGCAGAAGGTCAGAACAGCACAGCAGCTCACTGAAATCGACTTGCTTGGCCCCTTGTCACCTCCTACCAGCCTGATACCAAGCGAAGTAGGATGAGAAGACGGAGGAATGAAAATTGCATAGAGGTTATTTTTATCAATACCTTTTAACTTTAAAATATTTTGCTCAAAAATGTATAAAGATATTTCAATTAGATATTTACTTACTTTGTTTTAATTATGATACTCTAATTGTGTTTGTTCATTAGAGATTATCTTATTTCTTGGTAAACGTAATAAATGTAAACAAATATTCTTTATTTTTAATATATTTTAACTGAAGTATACTCAACATAATTAATTAACATACGTGAAATTTGATGCTCTACAACTTTGATTCTGTGGGTTTTTCCTCTTAGAGAACTCATTCCCAACTTACAGGGCTATTGATAGTAATTTGTCTCAGTTTTTGACAAATTTGGTAAAGCTCAATGTTGGTTGACCGTGGTTTTATACCTTACTACGTAACCAAATTTTAAAGTTTATGTATTCTTTTGAAGCAAAATTTAATGTTCTTTAATTTATTAAAGAATACATTTTTCGCTTTGATGCATTGTTTAGGAGTTATAGATGAAAAACCCAAAAAATATCGAAAAAATCTGACTTTTTTGGCTGTAAAAAGTTTTCTCTTGGTGGCCCGCTTTAGCAATTTTGTTTTTTACATATCTAAACCCATATATAAAAGTTAAACAAATAAAAACTTCCCTTACATTTTTCGCAATGGATTTCCCATTTCGATCCTCAAATTATTGGCCTAATATTCTTTAAATCAGCGGCCATTTTTGAAAGCAGCGGCTCCGGAACGGCAGACAAGTTTCTTTTTACTGAGAATAACATACACTTTCGTAATTTACAATCAAACCTTCGCCTGCGATCAGGTAGATTTTTGGGCCCTGGCTCCAGGGCTATAAGGGGTCATGGGCATTGAAATACTGCTAACTTATAATGGATTGAACCTATGCTAACACAGAGAAGTTGAGCTATGAAAGACTTATCTGTGACTCTTTTCATGGTATAGTAGTTTTCGAATCGTTCTAAGAAACATGAAATTTTCTCTTTAGAAAGAACAGAGTTTTTAAATGGAGCTAATCTTGAACGGCTAAGTCACATGAATTGGTACCGGGTTCTGCAGTTTGAAGTTTAGACGCTATTTCTTGTATCATCACCTTTTGTGATTTTTGAATAACAATGCTAACAAGAGTAGTTTGAAGTGTTCTGGATCTATGTTGACACTTTAAAATATCGTACATCAACTTTGAAACACTTTATTGAGAAATATTACAATTTGTCACAGCTAAGGACACTTATAATAGCGTTCAGAGAGTACATTCATTACATCCACAAAAACGACAGATTGAAACAGTAAATTGTACCCACGCGTTGTTTTTATTACAAAGAAAAAGACTTTCACCTGTTCTTCAATTAACGTATCTTTGAATTGAAAAATATTTACACTAAAGACATTGAATTGTGAAGAATTCTATTTATCATATAAATATATGAGCCACATTGAATATGTATAGAGAGAGAACATATAAATTGCATCACCTATTTATTTTGATTCTTTTGTTGATTCCATTGATTTTTTTTTGTTTTTCCTTATTTATTTATGTTACAATAAAACTTTAACAATGTTTCTCAGTTCAATTTTAAATAATTCCAGGATAAAAGCTGTAATTATGACAGGTTTAAAAAAACTGTCCTCAGAAAATATTAAAATTGTGATGTTATATGAAGTGAAAGATTTTCACAGGAAGTAGTATGGAGGATAGGGTACCACCAATCAATGGACCTCCAACGATCAATATCTGAAAAATATCTAAAAGATATCTTTTTCTAGTTATCTTTAAGAAATATATCTAACTCATGCCCATTTCTATTGGGTTATCCGGAAAATAATGCAGGATTTTGAGTTTTCTTTAAAATGCTTCTCTATATAACAAATTGTTTACGTTTACTGGATTATTCATTTGTATGAATTTCAACACTTATTATTCATATTCCAAATGATAATGTTTGTTTACCTCTGTAGTATTTCGCTGCTTAGAAATAATTCAGTCTTTACTAAGATGTCAACGCGTGATTTTCGTATAATTTTGTTTTACGAATTTAAAATCAGCCGGAATGAGGCCCAGACTGCCAGAAACATCAATCAAGTATGGGGCGAGAGCATCGTTAATAAGTGCACTGTTTTCAGTGGTTGAACTTGGCAAAGCTCTAAATAAATGCCCTCATTGAGATGTGAAGTTATTTCTTGGAGACCTCAATGCCCAGGTTGGCCAAGAACATATCAACCCATTATCGGGAAACGTAGTTTACACAAAACAAGCAGCGACAATGGGCACCGACTAGTAAGCTTCGTGGCCGTGCACGGACTAATTGTAGGTAATACGCTGCTCCAAAGAAGAAACATCCACAAGCAAACTTGAAGATCGCGGGATGGAAAAGTGGTCAATCAAATAGACCATCTCCTCATAAACTCCAGATACAAATCTGAACTTGTAAGTAACAGAACATATAGAAGAGCTGACATGGATACCGAGCACTATCTGAGCATAGCTAGAATCCTCTCAGTTTCCTTTCGAAAAAGCCTCGAGGAAACAAGCCAAGAAGATGTTCAACACTAGAAAGCTATAGAAATCAGAACACCAGGAAGAGTATCAGCGAACTCTTAAACTCTTAAAGAAGGTTACAGGAGAACCACGGAGAGCAGACTCCAGCCTTGATGAACAATGGAAGGGAATTTCTAATTTCGTCAAAGCAGCAACAGAGGAAGCACTGGAACCCAGGACAAAGATAAAAAGGTCTCCATGGTTTGGCGATGAGTGCCTCCAAGCTACCAAGTACAAGAACAAGGTATATAACACAAGAGTTCAAAGGCACACCAGAAGCATGGGTTAGAAACGGCTGTACCAAAGAGAGAAAAGAGAATGAGAGAAAAAGCGGATGGAAGAAAACGAGAACCTTCGAAGTGTTATTGAGTGTAGACTCTTTTTCCAAAGAACGAATCCACGAGCCACACCAAAGGCACATGCTGTAAGAATGAGGCTGCTGGTCACCTGCTCACAGAAACAGAGGATATACTCTGAAGGTGGAGACGGCACTTCAGAGAGGCGCTTAACAAAGCAGACGATTCAAATGCAAGCCTGAAAAAGAGGAACAAGCAGTGGTTGATGACTCTGAGCCCCTCGACGAGGATGAGATAGAGAAAACCATCAGGAAGCTAAGGAATAACAAAGGACCTGGTATTGATGGGATCCAGTCAGAACTCTTGAAATACAATGGGTGTTTAGGGAACACATCAAACTTTATATTTAAATTTAATTTTAATTTTAATAATCAAGTAAACACAACACAGCTGTTATCTGGAGCTTACTGCATATATACCTCAGTTGTTATTGTGACGCCGCCATTATTGAAGCGTAGACGCTTACGTAGCATGAGATATTTACCAGACTGGCCAGTTTAAAAATTTGTAATTCCATTGGTTTACTAAACATGGAGTAAAAAACTACAGCGGCCGGCAAGTGGCCAAGAAAGGAAGAGAGAGAAGATGAACAAGAAGACTGGCAACTAGAAGAAAAGAGAAAATGCAAGTATCCCAACCCACGTATATTTAACCTCCGTATAAAATTACATGTAATAAAATATAGCAATCAATTTTAAATATTCACTTCTTTAATCCATTAACTCCTCTAATTTTACAGTTCACAGCAATAAATTAATACCAGCTCTTAAAGCAGAATTATTATGACAATATCCCTGACAGCCTTGGAAGGGATTGGCATAGTAAAATAAACAGTGGTTATGAGCTAACTAAGGAACTCCACAACATGATACTAACGATCTGGGAGCAGGAACGGATGCCGGAGGACTGTACGAAAGCTGTAATATGCCCGATATACAAGAAGGAAGATCAACCCGACTGCGGAAACTATCAAGGAATCGCACTCCTGTCATGTGCATACAAGATCCTATCAAGCATCCTCTTTGGACAGCTGTCACCTTTTGCTGAAAAACAATTAGGGAACTACCAGGCAGGATTTAAAAGAGGTAGATCAAAATATGATATGATATTAAGACGAAAATTCCATACCTAATAACAGGATCTGCGTGGAAGGAAAATTGTTCCCGAAAGGAGACAAATTCAACACCTAGATTTCACAATAACATCAATGAATGAACAACGGTCGGCAATAGACCAGCGTATAAAAACAGGCTCAAACAGATCTTTCTTCTCCCTTTCAGACTTATTAAAATTCCGAAAAATCTCACAATCGGCATAGCATCACCGGTTCTCTTGCATTTCGTGGAGCCATATTGCCATGGGTGGCTAGCTCTCGTATGAATGGGTAAAAGCGAATACGAATTCGCTCTAATCTAAGAAGAGTGTGGTTTTACAGCGGGGAGGTGTTGTATTGATCATATATTTACACTCAGGCAGATTTTAGGAAAATAAGCAAAAATATCAAAGGGACTATACAGGATCTTCATAAATCTTGACAAAGTTCTATTCGAAAAAGCTTAGGAGAGCTCTTGAAAAAGCTGGTATTGGCACTGATGTAGTGGTTAGGAAAATATATAGGGAAATAGATGCAAAGTTAAAATTAATTCCTTGAAGTTAGAAGAATTTAGTGTTATGGATTTGGGAACCATATATCTAACTCGGTTAATGATAATAGCTTAAACACCTTCCTTATGTATTCCGTTGATCATTGTTTTTGTTGAAAACAGGCAATTGCTTATTCTACCTAGGAAAGTTCGATCATGCAGAAAGCTTTTTATTATTATAAGAAGATGATCTCTGATTCCTCATTTCCTTAACGGATGCAGGAGAAAAGAGATAGATTTAGATTGTCATAAGCTTTTTTCAATATCGAAGTAAATCAATATGCACTCTTTTTTTTCAGCGAAGCAATTCAGAATTTCATATTCCATTGTTATCAGAAGGTCCAAGGTGGAACATCCTGTTCTGAATCCAGTTTTGGGATAAATAGAAGGTCGTTTTTTCTATAATATCCAAGTTAGCCTTTTGAATACCATATTTTCAAACAATTTGCACATACAACTAATGAGTGAAATGGACCATCAGAGGAGCCCAGAAGGAAGCTTCGTGGCGCCATAAAAATTTTTGAGAGGAGCATATTTTGAGGGTTTTTTCAATTTTTGAAGTAGGCAAATTTTGACAGGGTTAATAATTTTCGGACCAATGGACAAGGGTAACACATGGAACTGACCGCAGCAAGTGTATTTTTATATAATCTGATTATATATGATAATTCTAACTTAGCTTGCTCTCTTTTTTACTAAAGGTGAGCAATAAAATATCTTGGGAGGAGGCTAGAGTAGGTTCTTGCGCCATCGACCTTGGGGGAGATGGGCACCCCTGTGGACCAGTAGCTAAAAGGCAGTAACTTATTTTTTACAGTTTTCAGTATCAGGATGATTGATCTTCTCCAAAACAAATTTTTAGTTACCATTTATGTGTAATAATTAAAAAAAAAACTTCTCAGAAGCTGATAAAATATTTAGTATTACTATTAACTGAGTAAAACTTAATTTTAAATGACCCATTACATTTAGGCAATCATCAATGAGAAATCCCTAAACGATGAAAAGTCAGTCGGGTCAGTTTTTGGCGCCCGGGGCAAAATTATATCAGATTCTCTCCCTTTACATCCTTTTAACTCGGCCAGTAGTATATTGTCTCATGCTTAGGGGTTATATTTATTGTTCTTTAATATACTTTTGCTCTTCCGTTTACGACCGATAAACCTCTAGTCAGCTGGTAATTTATCTAACAGCAAATGGAACTGAGATTAAAAAGTCATGCCGCTAGTCGTGTATGATGATTGAAATAAACATTAAAAGGAATGAATTAAAAAGTAGAAAGCAGACAGAAATAAGACTTTTCAAAAGCATTACGTATTTTAGTTCTTGATCTGTGGTGCCATCTCGTTGCGTTTTTCTAATATTATATTCCCATAAACTTTAATCTATTCTCTCTCTCCATACAAGCTTTGGAAGCTGGTCCATCTGCTTGTACTCCTATATACTAAGGCAGGATATTGATCACTTATAATGCAGACAAAGAGAGATTTGGGTGCTGATCTGCCCGACACTTGAGGACATTATGTTTACTCATCTCCTTCATTCACTAAGTCATCTTACCCCTAAATTGAACTATGCTCTGTCTCACCTCGACAATGATAACAAGTAATATAAAGTCAATTACTTATTATTCCTCTTTAAACAATGAACTAAAGTAATTACTATCTACGTTGGTTTAAAGGAATTAGTCAATTTTTTTTTTTTTGAAAAGAAATGAAATTCACGCTAGTGCTTCAGAAAAAAAAAAACCTATTATTTTCGCAATAAGGTATTGTTCTATTGGCACAACACAAAATCAAATGCAGTCCCAACATCTGAGTATCTATACTCACTGTCACTATCTGCTTCATCACTATTACTCCTCGGCGCTTGTGGGATCTTGGCCTTCTCAACAATACGTCGCCTCTCGTCTCGGTCCAATGCGACAGCCCTCCACCGCCTGACACCAAGCTGTCTCAAATCCGCCTCAACATCCTCCAGCCAACAGAGTGGTGGCCTTCCTCTTCTTCTTGCTCCTCCAGGTCGCCCATACAGTATTTTCCTCGGTACTCGGTGCGCTGCCATTCTTTCCACATGCCCTAACCATCTTATTCGTCCTGCCTTAATGACACTTACGAGATCTGCGTCCCTGTAGAGTTGTCGCAAATCCCGATTGTATCGTGACCATCAAACACCTTCTTCGCATACGGGCCCGTAAATCCTCCTAAGAATCTTACGCTCTCACACTCCAAGAGCCCTCTCATGTTTTGCTGAGATAACCCACGCCTCACTTCCGTATGTGATAACCGGACGAATCAATGTTTTATAAATTGTCAATCTGGCATTCCTTGATAGTCTTCAAAACGTGAGTAATCGCTGTATGGCATAAAAACATCGGCTTCCCGCAGTAATCCTGGCTCCTATCTCAGCTCCTACATCGTTGTCTGCAGTCATCTTTACCTGTCGTGCTGTAAAGATCTGGTCAATAGTCGATCTACCCTTCCTGAAGCCAAACTGATATTCCCCTACTTCTTTCTCCATGTGTGATATCAGTCTCCTACCAATAGCAGAGGATAGCACTTTATAAGCTATGCCAAGCAGTGCTATGCCTCAATAGTTCCTGCAATCTAGCTTGTCTCCCTTCTTATAGATTGGGCATAGGACCGACACTTTCCACTCATCTGGGACCTCTTCTTCCATCCATATATCATATATAAGTTTATGGAGCTCATCCCAAACTTCATCTCCACCATATTTAAAAAGTTCAGGCTGGATTCCGTCTATGCCTGGCGCTTTATAATTCTTCAGACTCTGCACAATTCCATTATTTCCTCTTTGTTGGGAGGGATGTCATCGTCGGCCAGTTCCTCGGAGTCAAGTCCTAATCACTCTCATTCTAAAATCACATGATTGTTGGTTTGTAGCCACTCATACACATAATTTTCATTTGCATTCTCATAGCTATGACTATTTCTTAAGACCTCTAGCAACTGTGTAACACTGGTGCTTTAGGTTTTCTATGAAAGTAAGACTTGGCCAGTTTGTTTCAGAATTTATTTTTCAACATTTAGACAAGCCATATAAAATAAACAATATCACATGTAATCACTTAGGAATATGTATGCAGTTATTATATAATTTTAATGGGACTCCATTGTACCTGCACCCAATGGCAGTAAGTAACCTTTACTAAATGCACCTTAAATATTTTAACAGAACAGCAACAACTCATTTTTGGTACAATGGCAATACTTATTTTTTTTAGGATTCAAGGATTCAGATTCTTTAGGAATTACTCCATTTAAAAATTACAGAAAGCATAGGGATTGATTTTTTTAAAAAATATATAATTAAATAAAAAAGTATATTAACATCAACAAATTTATTTAAAGCTTATATTTCATTATACTGTTTTTTAAACAAGTAAAAATTAATAAACAGAGAAATTAGTAACACCCTCATGCCAAGGGATATTTGTTAAAATTTCATGAAGTTTGATGTTATCTACATTTCAATGGTTATGAAATTATATATGCAGAAGAATTACAGAATCATTCTCATGATATACATACATACCAGTTAATTCTTAGGATTTTTTTTTTTAAGTTTGTTTTACAGTAAAATGTATATGTGAATATAAATATATATATATATATATATATATATATATATATATATATATATATATATATATATACATATACATATATACACACACACACACATATATACGTTGTGATTATATATATATATATATATATATATATATATATATATATATATACATAAAGATCCTATTATTACAATAAGGTAACATTACTGATCAGAAAATAAATATAAGCACCACCATGTTGTAATTAATTAAACTGTTAAACAATGATGATAAATTTATTAATAAGTTAAAACAACAATATTTTATAGTATATTATAAATATAATTGCAATGTCACATTATTGCCCACATAAAATCAGAAATATCAATGAGTGTTACTAATATAACAATGACAATAATTGTTTATATTTTTAATATAAAATAGCATAGTTAAACTAGAAAATTTCATTAAGATATTAGGTAATTTATCATTCTATGATGTAATACACAATTCTCTTGGATATTCATTTATTTCATTTAATAAATTAGAAAAAATAAAAACAAAGAATAAATATGGCAAACATATTTAAAAAATCAATATTACTAAACAATATCTCCAGTCAGAATTGAGCAAACCACTGCATCACATAACAACCAAAGATTTGATATGTCTTTTAGGACCGTTATAGGTAATGTGTCCTTCTATTCAAATTTACAGGTAACAATAGAAGTAACATTAAATTGAAAACCTATTATCATTTTTTTTCTAAAACAACACAATAAATTAACTTCAAACAGACAATTCATTGCCTAAACCAACAGATAAATGCCTGATACGTAGGTGGGAGGTCTGTGGTAAGACTGACCTTGCAGACATGGGTATTGTTGGGATTCAGTGGAGAGAGGTTTGTAGGCAAAATTGTTGGCTTGGTGTCTAACCTTTGGATTCCTGAGCCCTTCCTTCTATTATCATTGTAATTATTTAAATAAGTAGAAAACAATTACAAATAATTTTCTTGAAAATTTATAACAATTTCATTTTTAGTAAGTAATTAATTATAATAAGATATGGTCATAATAATTTATTAATAAAATAAAGGTTGAAGAATCATTCTAATACATTTAATACATATTTAAATAGTCTGCATATATATTTTCTTTACCATGTATGTTATGAAATCTCATTAGGGCAAAAAACGATCCTAGAAAATTACACAATTCTCCAATAAATTAAATATTATTATAAAATTAAAATATTTCATCACTCGAATGTTTTTATTATCTTAGTCTTATACAAACAACTAGTATACTTTCTTGAAATTTCAAAAAAAATAAGTGAATAAGGATCAATTTAAAAAATATAAAATTTATACAATACCTAGTGCAAAAAATAAATCATGGCAAAATATTTAATTGCTTAACTAATAATTTTCATGTGATAAAGCATCAATTATCCAAAATTAATTATTTCATGAACTTGAGGGAAACCGCTGCCTAATGATTTACAGTTTGAAAGATATTTAGATTAAGAATTTCTATCTAATATAATAATTTTGGATTATCTGAGCCAATATCAATTTATATAATGAGCGCATTAGTTCAGATAATCAATGATCTAATGTATTTTCATTTAACTTTTGATAAAATTACATAACCGATAAAGAAAAAAAATAAAACAATATCAAATTGGAATATAAATTTAGAAGTTCTTTCTAAATACATGTCATGCTTGAGAATATTGAATACCACTTATAAAAATCAAAATAAACATAAAAAAATATTGCTAGTATATTTTCTGAAATGATTATTTACAGTTATTAAGGAATTTATATCACTAGTATATTTATACCATTAAACGGCACTAGATTAACATTCATTTAATTTTCTTTTTATGCATATTTTATAAAAATATTCAATGACTAACTTTATTTCATAAATAAAAAAAATTAAGTATGTAGAAAAAATTAAATTTAAACGATTTTTTTATTTATCTCTGTTTATTTTTTTTCAACAATAAAGGTTAATGAACAGTTCGATGTTGAGGGGGTGTCATTTTCTTTGAAATCTCCTCCTCAGCAATCAATTGTTGTCGGAAAGCAGCTACCTTTTCACGTAAAGTTGATAAAACCTTCTGTCTTTCATTAAGAACCAAATCTAATTTTGTAGCGAATGCTGAAACAGAAAGAAAAATGGTAAATATACTTCACCTAACATGAAATCAACACCAAAGCAGATTTCTATGTGAGCTTTTGCACTTTATATATATATATATATATATATATATATATATATATATTTGTGTGTGTGTGTGTGCGTGTAAAAGCGTGAAAACACAAAAAGGGAGAAACACAAATTAAACGTTACTATATGATTGAATATATATATACTTCTTTACATATACATATATATCATTACATATATCAAATACATTACTCATCTCTTAGTATTTATCCATTCATTCATTATTCACCATCAAAGAAGAAAAATACCAAACCCACTTTCAATTTAATGTTTGAGGAAACTAAAGAGATGGCAGAGATAGATAGCAACTGAACTAAATAATTCAAATGACAGGATAAGTTCTAATTCTTAAAAACTTGTTAAGAATAAACAATATTCGGGATGTCAGAAAATTAAACATTTCGGTAGAAAATTCATTAATGACAGTCAATGGGTCCAACATAATAAGTGTTTTAACATAGAAAGTAGAATACTATTAAGTTTATAGGAAATGATAACATAGACAGACTACTAAAATGTCATTCTTAAAATATAAATATCATACTACATAAAATATCATTCCTTGTATAAACAAAACTGTATAGTCGACCATGTCCTTAGGAATTTAGTACTGCTAATCTAATGCAAGATTTAATAAACTATTTAAATATTACAAAAATAAATAAATTCAAACAACAATTTATATGGATCTACCGCAATTCAATTATTAGTCATATATCAAAGTAAAATGAGAAACAATGATTTCTTACATATACTCAACTAAAGCTGCTTACATTGTATTATTTATCAAACTACATCAAGAAGTGATATGTTTTTGTGTGTACCATCACAACTGTTTTTTTTATAATTATAGCTATTATAAGACTTCATCAGTTTTCTTCAATTATAATGTAGTTCATGTTCTATGGATGTTATGTAATAACAAAAACTATGCATTAACTGTGAAGAATATAATGTCGGTTAATTGCAAAAGTCATTAACTGATATTTTTGTAAGAATGTATTTATCCATTTTAGAATCAGAAAATTTTATTGCACTTACTAGGCTTTTTTATAAATAACAAAAATGTCAAAATTCACAAAAACATTTTTAAAAGTTCAGCTCCATCAAACATGTACTCAGTGACTATTTGTAATAAACCAACGATATTACATATTTTATTTATGCGTTTTTTTTTTTTTTTACATATTCTAAGGTGATGTTTTGTAGTCTGCAACTGCTATAAGTAGTCTGCTAAAATGGAAAATAGTTGAGGGAAATAAAATATAAAACTATACTAATCAATCATAAAGAAATAATCAGTTTTGAATACTCTTCTGTAAAAAACTTAATTTTTACATACAACCTTTTGCAATAACAGTAGCAATATATCAACAGTGCCGGCCTTAGGGCGGGGCAATCGCCCCAGGGCACTGACCTCAAGGGGCGTCCTTTGGGGGCAACAGCCGATCTTCAGGGGGCGCTCGCCACTTGTTAGAAATTAAAAAATATTACAAAACGTCTTAAAACAATTAATTTTAACCTATCAATAAAGATAATAATATTAGAGAAATATTGTATGAAATCAAATTCAAATATCACATAGTATAAAACAGCTTAAGAAATAAATTTAATTTTTTTTAGAGGGAGAGAGATGACGCCATTGCCCGGGGGCGCCGAATATCTAAGGCCTGCTCTGCATATCGCAATAGATATCTTTCATAAACAGTAAAGTGTCTTGTAATCAAATATTATCATCAGCATAACCACTTCTTTTCAAACACTCATGCAATGAAGATACTTTTTTTAACATCCTTGACCAAGCACCATGAAAATTAGCTATTTTTTTTTCTGTTTCAATCTATTTTTTTTTTTTTAAGAATTCTTATTATTTCTTTCCTGATATATTGGTGTCTCCCATCAACCTTAAATCCTATCCAAAGCTGAAAAAGTTTTGTTCAATAATATTTCCTCTGGGTTTAACACAGAGGTTTTTTCAAATATTGGTATTACAAGCGTGGTATTTTTTGTTTTCCTTCTATTTTCCTGAGGGATATCCTTTATGAAGCTTGTGTACTAATTATAAGCCTCTTAGATGTTTATCAGGATTCTGAGAAATAGATTAATATTAGGAAAATAGAAAAATATGGATTTTTAGACATTTGATTTTGTAACCTTGGTGACTATCCTTTAATTCAGAAAGTTTTTAAGTACAGTATTGAACATTTTTTCAGCTGAGTTATATGTCTTCTTGATCTTATTTATTATTATTTCATTTAAGTCTTAGTGGGCTTTTAGAAATTCGAAGATTTCTATTTACCTTTTAAATAGTTATGTCATAAATTCTAAAATCAATCGCTGAGGCATCCTTCCGATTCTCATCAATAATGTTATATCATGATTGATTTCCATAATGATTTATTTTTAAATCTGCTTGGAGAATTATTACATTATCTTTATATTATTCTCTGGAAATTATTATATCTAAGCCCAATTATTGTTTATTTATCATTAAACATATTTTTCGGTTAAGGATATAAATAAATAAAAGTTCACTTTATGTTAGAAGTTCATAACAAAAATTCCATCTAAACTGTTATAATGAAACTATTTTTAAGTTTAAAACCCAGTTGTAAACTTAAAATGAAATAAGGATTACTGTTGTGTCAAAATTACTTCAGTCTTATTCATATTGTTAATATGAGTGGAAGTTAAAGATTTAAAACAAATATACTTGTTTACAAAGTCATTTCTTGATTTGAATTGATTTTTCTTATAAAATGAGTTTGAAATGGAAAGAAATCTCTATATTATATGGAAATCTCTATAGAAATAAAGGAGAGATATTCAATTTTTTGACAAAGCAATTTTTATTCCTGCAATTGGAAAATTACAGAAAAGAATATCTTCTAATAATCAGACATAAATAAAATATTAAAATTTAATTAAAAGTTTATTAAATAAACCAAGTAGAAATAGATCATACATCGTTGAAAGAATTTATAAAAATAAAGTAGGTGCAACCTACAAAAAACAGCTGATGCTTTGCTCAACATGTCGCTTTTACAAGCGAATTAATGTGCTCCCAATAAGTGTGAAGATTGTTGCAACAACATAAACTTAGCTCCAGACTTTTTTTTTTTTAACTACCAAAAATATACAAAGTTCTACAAGAATGGTTGCTCTATAATGCACACTGAAACTTTCATATCCCTCCCGGCCCCTGATTTAAAGCAAAACCTAGTATTTATATAGTGACATAAAATAGAATATTTCAAAATTATTCAATTCAGAATAAAAATGTAAGAGATGAAAAATGAATAGTGGCGAAATAGAATAGAATAGCTCCAGGCATCATAAAAAAAGATTCTATTCTATGCCTGGAATACTTACTAGTGTAATTTTAGTTAAGGGAAAAGCAATAAAATACTGACTTTTTTATTGATTTTTTCATTACTCCTTCTTTGATTTGTTACTATTTATGTTAATGCTTTTCTAATGGATACAATTTATTATTGCTAGCTACAATTTTTATTTTCCATAGAAACATGTAGTTATTATTAAATATATTTTGTGAATGTTAAAAATTTTTTTACATTCAATTTTAACATTTTTCCTTTTGTTTATTTTATTTTGTTAATTTTCACGTATACGCAGAATCCAGTTTCTGACCGTATACATACTGCTGATAAATCACCTATTTTATCTATCAGTTTGACCTGATACCTGAGAGCTGACTACACTATGGGATGATAGAGGTAGAACTATTCAAATTTTTGATGACAATAATTTAGTTACACCCCTTGCATTCTCTAACAGTGTGATATTTATGGAATGTACCAACCAATTAATTTTACCTTGAAGGGGTTACTTTAAAATCAAAAATAATAATAAACAAATGTCTGTATATAAATGTATGAGTCCTTTACAGTCAAGTTCTTTAAATTCATTTGCAGTAAAAAACACTAAAAAAAAAATTTGTAAATTTCTACACCAAAACTGAAAATTATCATTTAGAAAAAAAAAAGAAGGATGTAATAACAAAATAAAACGACTATGTACTGATGGATGAGGAAAAACATTTATTAAAAAAAAAAAATAGATTAAATATGTATAAGATAATAAAACAATGGTTCTTAGAAATGAGTGGAATTTTTCACAAAATTAGTACTGAATAGATTGACTCAAGTGAAATCTCCAAAAAGTTATAACAAAAATTATTTCATAACAAATAAAAAAATAATAAAATCTGCTAAACCTATGCATATATTTATATAAAAATAGATCATTAAAACAAATTGTTGGATAAAATTACAATATGATCAGTCATAAACTAAAACAAATAAGGTACTATACAATAATGGTAGTAAACACACAAATAATATAAACCGATAACTAAAATTTTCCTCACCGTCTTGGTCATAGTCCACATCATTAGTGGCAGCTACCAACGCTTTTTCTTGTGAATCCAGTTTAATACAACTATCTCTCCAAGTCTTGAAATTGTCTAACATTTCTTCTTCTAACTTATTGAGTTGTGAAACGGCTTCATGAAAGTCATATAGATCTGCAGATATTTCATTTTCCTAAGTAAAAAATAAAGATAAATTAAGACTAAAGAAAAAATTAATTTTATTAAAACAAGTTGTTTTTCTTCATTATATTTGGAAAATAAAAAAAAAAAAAAAATTATGACCTATAAACAAACATTTAGAATTGATTTATCTTTGATAAAATAATATTTAAGAAAGTATTAGGATGACTATAAGGTTATTTTACTTAAGGATGTGAGACAAACCAAAATGGTCAAACATTTAATGGGGGAAAAAAAGAGCACTTTAAATTTATTGATAAAAATTTAATACTTTTAATTAAATATACTTATATAACTGATCCAATAATATATTCCTTCTGATAAAAATATATAAATACCTTATGAAATGTCATAGGGAACTAAAACTAGAGTTTAGATTACAAAATAAAGGGGAATGTTCTTTTTCCTTCCTTTATCTTATTAATTTACTTAAAGGGAAACAGTTCTTTCAATTTTAGCTGCAAGGGCATGAACTCATTCCACTTTACCATCATAATTGCTAAGGGGAGCACCTACAGTTAAATGTCTTTTTCAGGAAAATGTCGGAAATTCAGGGGGTGGGGTGGCCAAGCAGGCTAACATGTTTAAAAAACACATGTTGCCTGGCAACATGCGAAACTGAAGATTACGACTTTGAGTCCCGGCACTGAGGGTTTTTAACTCCGGCATTAATCCACTGGCATGGAAAAGCCCCATATTGCTGAAAAGGCAAGGCAAGGAAGAAAAAGAAAAAGAAAAAGACCTTGAAAAATAAACTTATAGTACACGGCAGAGATGGGCGAATGCTACTCTGAGTTCCAAGTACCAAGTATTTTACTGAAATTGAATCAGTATTGGAAATTCAATCACTATTTGATTTAATTGTTTGACACCAACTAAAGTAGTAATTAAATTCTTTGGTACTTGAAAAAGATTAGCATTTGAATAAAACACTTGGTACTTGTACTCACAGTACCATTTGCCCATCTCATACTACACAGTCCCTGTTTCTCTACTGTCCAGATTGAAGACAAATCAGTGTAGATGTGAATCCAATCATCTTCAATTGATTCTTAGTGAATAGTCTGTGGTCTTTTTCAATTCATGATGTATGCAAATATATTTTGGCATTGCGTGGTTCTTGAGGTTGCTGTGGGCTCAAGATAAGTGGATGAAGCCTGGGCAGTTGTGCTGGAGCACAGTATAATATTTTCTTATACATTTTTCATATGCATTGAGTGACACTGTTTGCATTTTCAGTCTTGCAAGTAGTAAGTTCAATAGTGGTTAAGTATAAACTCACCAAAATTTAAATGCTACCTTTTCAGTAGATTGTTCAATGAAAGTCTTAGGCTCCATGGCTGTGTAAGGAGTGGACTTAGCAGTGCCTTTAATTATACCTTTGTCAGAATTTTAACTAAAAATCTATTTAGCTGAACTCTTAAGTATCTGATTTATAGCTTTCTTCCAGTACCAACCTATTCCAGTACTAAAGATCAATCTGTGGTATTTTTGTTAGCAGAGAGGAAGAGTGAAAGCATTAGTTACATGGTACATTTTGATGCAGTTAATATCACTGTGTGTTGTCTCATAATACTTCTACTTTCAGAGTTCCATTTATACAAACATTGAGTGAAGGGATAGATTTGCTGGTTACCTAAATAAGCAGATCGTCTTGGATACCAGGAACTCTTCTTATTGAATTCAGAATGTTATTTATCATGATATTAAACAGCAAACAGATCACATAAGTTCCTTGAGCTAGTCATTGCTGTTAACAAAAAAAAAAAAAAAATAATCTACTAGAGGTTCCTAGAATCTAGGTTCCCAGAGATTCTCTATCATAAGCAGCTTTCAGATCCATCTATTTTGGCATTTTCTTGGAAATCTGTCTTTAGGATTTTATGTAAAATTGGAAACAAGCTACTTGAAAACTCTGCTAAATCATTACAATGAATTTTGGAGCTTTGAATAGCAAAATTAGAGGCAGTTCAAAACCTGTGCAATAGGGTGAGCTATTAGAACTACCAGATTTGGTAAACTACACTATATTTAGGAAGAACTAAGAATGACTTTGCAGCAGCTCAATATACTCCATAAGGAGGCAACTAGAAAAAACTTCTTTATTATTTAAAGCTTATATAGATCTAGTATTTTTATACTCATTTTTTAAAATATATTCATAGGTCTTTAAACTTAAAACTCTAAATTATGGCAGGAATAAAATAATGAAATTAAATGTTATAAAGATAGTATTTAATAAGATAAATCTTACATTTAAGGACCGTAATGCAGCTAAATCACTATCTTCATGGTTTTCATCAACAGGCGAATTTTCCTGGCTATAAGTAGATGGATCATTAGCTGCTAGTTCTTTTACCCTGTCAGCATATCGTAAGGTATTTAATGAGTGTTCACATGAGCTCATTCCAGGGCTTATCATTGCAATCTAAAATACACACTACAGTTAAGAAACTACAATATATGCTTGCTTATATATTGAGATACATAATTTAAGATTATTAAAACAGTTAAATAGCCACAAGATAGTATATAGTTGCTTATATACTAATATAAGCATAGATATTACACATAATGATATTGCTGAAAAATAATATGCTTACTTTAAATTTTTAGTTTCATGATATATAATTATATGTATGTATACTTACAAAATATTGAAAAGAAAATACATAGACATAAGAAAAGAAAATTAAACAAAGGGATAGAGCAAAATGTTAGAACTTCCAAATAAATGTATACAAGAAGAAAATTGCCATAGTAATGAAATGAAATGGAAATATATTTTTATTATCCTGGGACTGTCGTCTCGTAAGGACAAATTATAGATACAGAAAAAATGCCTATGTGGCCATACATTACAACATTAAATATTTACAAATCTCATTAAAATTAAAATATTGGAAAAAAAACGAAAAAAAAAAACCCACTAAAAACATAGATATATAGCAGCATTTCCAAATCAATTTCAACCTTTCCCAAATCAAATTCAACCTTTTCGAATTCAAATTAAACCTTTTCCAAGTCAAATTCAACCTTTTCCATTTCAAATTTTTGTCAATTTTAGATTTTTTTCTAAATGAAGGCCATTTATTATATTATCGAAGGCATAGCTTTTGAAAAACACAAAAAAAAATATGATAACGCGGTTGCATATCCATTTAACTTTTTAGATTTTTCAGTATATTTCCCTGTCATATTCAATATTTTCCAAGTCAAATTCAACCTTTTCCAAGTCAAATTCAACCTTTTCCAAATCAAATTAAACTTTTTCCAAGTAAATTCAACCATTTCCATTTCAAATTAATGTTTTGAATTTTTGATTTTTTTTTTTAAATAAGGGGCATTCCTTCCCCCTACAATATGAAATTCTATTATTATGCTCCCCTAAGTAGAGTTTTTCAAAATACTTTATATTTTATATTATACTTAAGGATATTGATTTATTGTACCTATTCCGATTTATTAGGGTCTAGTATTTTAGGCTTTCGTGTGCCTAATTTTTGAAAATGACCTCCTTTTTATGATTAAGCCAAAGCGTTTCGACTACTTAAGTTTTTTGGATTTATTCGATATAAAGGTGTATTCTTATGTTTCTGGAGCCGTATATTTTGAAAATGGAGGTCATTTTCAAAAACTACGGCTCCGGAAACATAAAAGTATACCCTTAAATCGCATAAATTAGAAAAACTTACATAAGTCGGAATGCGGTAGTGTAATCATAAAATGGAAGTCATTTTCAAAACTTAAGACTCCGGAAATATAAGAATACACCTTTATATCAAATAAATTCGAAAAAAATAAATAAGTCGAAACGCTGTGGCATAATCTTAAAATGAAGATCATTTTCAAAATCTACGGCTCCGGAAACATAAGAATACACCCTTACATGGAAAAAATTCGAAAAGCTTAAAAAGTTGAATTCCAGTGGCGTAATCTTAAAATGGAGGTCATTTTCAAAATCTACGACTCCGGATACATAATAATACACCCTTATATCGAATAAATCCAAAAAAACTTAAATAAGTCGAAACGCGGTGGCGTAATCATAAAGTTGAGGCTATTTTCAAAATCTACGGTCCGGAAACATAAGAATACACCCTTATATCGAATAATAATAATAATAAGGCTTAGCGAGCCCGAAGGTTCGATGCCGACACCACCAATCGCTTGTTACACACCTCCCTCCACCGTTCGTCGTCCAAACCCAGTCCCTTCAGATCGGCTTTAATGCAATCTTCCCACCTTCGCTTCGGTCTACCCTTTGGACGTTTACCATTCGGCGCAGCAAATATAAACCTTTTAGGAATTCTCTCGTTACTAAGCCCAACAACTTTACAAGCCCATTTGATTCGCCGCGATGAAATTACCTCAATTATATTACCCGGATACAGCTCACGCAATTCGGCGTTGTATAACCGTCTGAACTCTCCGGTTAACTCATCCTTCTTCGGTCCGAATATTCTACGCAATACTTTATTTTCAAAAACCTTAAGACGCTGCTCATCCCTTAATGTAAGCGGCCAAGTTTCGCATCCATAAAGAACTGTAGGCAAGATAATTGTTTTATAGATTCTAATTTTTAAGTTTCGGGACAAGAGGCGCGAACTAAGTAGTTTTGTCTTAGAAAAATAACAAGCATTCCCCGCCTTCAGTCTAACCTTAATCTCTTCTTCAACTTCGTTTTTTCTAGTTATCGTAGAACCTAGATACCTAAATTTATCTACCTGTTCAAACATATTACCATCTATATCGATATCACCAGTAGTATCGCCATTTTTGCAGCTAACCATATATTTTGTTTTATCCACGTTTATTTCGAGTCCTAGTTCTTTACCGGCTTTCATTAACGTTGTCGTATTTAGTTTTATAGTTTCAATGTCTTTGCTTAACAGTACCAGATCATCAGCATAGCCCAGCATGGATGTTGTCCCGCCCAGATCCAACCCTTTCTCGGTTCGCATTACCTCCCTAATGGCATGTTCTAATGCCAAATTGAACAGGACAGGCGAAAGAGAATCCCCCTGTTTAAAGCCCGAACGAACCTCAAATTTTTCGGACAAATTATTACCAATTCTAACTTTATTGAGTGTCTCCGTCAAGCACATCCTGACTAGATTTACTAGTTTTTTTGGAATCCCCTGCTCGATTAAAATATTATACAGTTTCTGGCGGTCAATAGAATCGTAAGCCTTTTTAAAATCTATATACAGCTGGTGAACAATACCGTTATACTCCAATTTTTTCTCTACTTATATCGAATAAATCCAAAAATCTTAAATAAGTTGAAACGCTGTGGCGTAATCATAAAAAGGAGGCCATTTTTAAAAACTATGCACACGACAGCATAATACTAGATCCTAATAAATCGGAATAGGTACAATAAATCAATATCCATAAGTGCAACATAAAATCGATAGTATTTTGAAAAACTCTCCTTAGGGGAGGATAATAATAGACCTTCATATTGTAGGGGGAAGGGAGAGGATGACCATTATATAAAAAAAATTAAAAATTTACAAAAATTCGAAACATTAATTTGAAATGAAAACGGTTGAATTTGAATAGGAAAAGGTTAAATTTGAAATTGAAATGTTTGAATTTGACTTGGAAAAAGTTTAATTTGATTTGGAAAAGGTTGAATTTGACTTAGAAAAGGTTGAAATTGACTTGGAAATGCTATATATATGAAACAAACAAGGGATAATAAAATAACATAAGTAAACAAAATCATTTCTGGGGAACTTAAAAAATTCTCTTATCTACATTTCGTGATTAATCGGGTTGGGAAAGGCGTAGGTGCTTTAAAAGAAGAGATTTAAATGAGGAAACTGATTGTACATGTCAGATATATGGAGGGATGGTATTCCAGAAGGAGACAGCTTGAATTATAAAGGATTTGTCAAACGCAGCAGTTCGATGAGGAGGTGGATAGAAGTCGGAAGTAAGGGATCTAGTGGGACGGGATTGAATGGAATATTTAAATTGTAGGCTGTGCAAAAATATACGAAGGTCGCTGAGTTCTGATGGCTTGGTATAAAAAGGTAACAAGGAAGTACAGACGGCGGTTGGATGAATAGAGCCACTTCAACTTGGGTAATACTGGGTTATATGCATATCTCTTGAGATTCCGAAAACAAAAAATATTGCATAATTCATTAGGCGTTTAAGTTTGGCCTTGAATTCTCGAGAGAGTCCGTCGTACACCAGGCAGCCATAGTCGAAATGGGGGAACACAAGAGAGGAAATCGGGAGAGAACAAGTGGTATAGTGCCGGAAAGCGGTGGAAATAAAGTGGTGGTATTTGGTAAAGCCAGGTTTATAATACTAGTGTGATACATTCTTGGATTAAACCGAAAAAAATGGATTAAGGAGGAGCACTGCTGGGACCACGAGGTGCTAGCTTAGTAAAGCACGTGGCCACCATAGAGGTAGGTGGGATAAACATTTAATAATAAACTTAATAATAAATTTGATAAATGATGGGCGAAAATACATCACCCTCACAATCCAATTTGCAAAAGAAATTGGATGGGTATTTGTTTGCTAAAAAAAAGGCTTCGCCGCTGGGAAAGAGTGACGTCATCTTGAGTGATGCACCAACCCTGGGATCTGGGGAGTCGGTCGGATACAAAGAGGGGACGGCGGCATACAAGACGATGATGGGTCTTTGGGGTGAAACAACTGGAATGGAAGGGAATCAGGGGCCTAAGGGGGCCAAGAGGATGCCTTCCCCTTCGATGCCGGAGGATGCCTCCGAGACAAAGAGACCGCAGGCGGAGGACATCTCCGAGGCTCTACACCTGGCAGGAAATGGAAAAGCCTCTTCCCTGAACGCAGAGAGCGTGATGGGAGATGTGATAGGAGCCAGGATGAGGATAGAAAATATCCTCAGGGAGATGGAGATGCCCGGACAAGCGGTCGTGTGTGTGTCTTAAGGGTGAATGCAATTGAGGCAACAGGACTATATGCAATGGAAGAGGCATGGAAGGGTGAAATGCACTGGGAACGGTGCATTTCACCCTTGGGAGAGGACGCCCACCAGAGGCCGTAGAGGAAGAGAAGGTGCAGTCCCTTCCTAAGTCGTGCAACCGCACGCTGGGCTGCACCACAGGTTACCCAAACATTGTTCTCAAAAATAAAAATCCAGAAAGCATGTAAAATAAATAAAGAGATATAAAATATAACAAAAGAGTTTATTTAGAATGTTAGAAGAATAAGGATGGTGAATTTCTGCTGGTCCACGGTTATATGAAGGTCTTGGGAAATTTTGATGAGGGCAGACTGAGTGGAGTAGCCAGGCCGGAAACCGGACTGGTTTGCTATTTAGGAGGTTATTCAATTCTAAAAAGTCGGATAACTGGGTTTGAACTAGTCACTGAAAAAGTTTGAGGGGAGAGAAATTGGACAGAAATCATCAAGAGTTGATGGGTTGGAAGTTCTATTTATAAAGCAAACTAGTGCGGTTTTCCAGGATGTAGGGTAGGTAGCATTTTGCAATGAATCCGGGAGTTGGGTACGTTTAAACCGCCATCTTGCAGCATTTCTTCTTCTCATGCACTCTCTCAGAGTGGGTGTCAGCCGAGGAGCAGGGAGATATCAGATGGTGTTAGTTAGGAGAGGAGCATGGCAGGCGAGGATGGGATGAAGGTGGTTGGTAAGTATTTCTACTATGGCGTCAATGGATTTTAATGAATAAATGGGGTCCCACTAGGTAGAGTCGAGATCTTGCGACAGGGCTTCATAGGTGATGGAATTGAGGTATCGGAAGGATATGGTTCGAGGAGAAAAAAATGGGACCGGGATGTAGTAGGAAATCTGGATAAGATCATGGGAAGACAGAAACGGAACGGTGTGCTGAGATGCTGCGAAGAGTTTATCCAGGAAATCCAAGATTAACAAATCAAGCCCGGACTCTGCGAACTGGATATGATGGGTAGCGTTGTAGGAAACTATACAAAGGCTGAGGGATTGGAGGAGGCTGTTCAGGTAGGAATGGTCAGAGGATGGTATCATTACAATAGAATTGAAGTCTCAAATAATTCATCAAAGGGAATTCTGAGAGGGCGATAAATGACTGTAAAGAGAAGGGGGGATGATGAGGTGAAGATTTCAGTAAAAAGATATTCTAATTGTGGAGAATCGGTATGGGAAGAGCAATGGAGGATTTTGAATTTAAGGCTTTCATGGACATAGAGACCTACACCACCACCTGTACGATCCACTCTGTCATGACGAAGGAGGGTAAAATTGGGTAAAGTAATTTGGGAAGATGGAATAGAGGGCTTTAACCAGGTTTCAGAAACTGCAATTAAATGGTAGAAGTTTTGAGGAAAAAATCATAAAATTCATTAAAATGAGCAAGGAGTGACTGAGCGTTGATGTGGCAGGTTAAAAGGATATTAGTCATGGGATAAGGAGGAATTAATCCCTATAAATGAGAATGGAATCAGCACTGATACTGACCTAAGATGCTCACGATATATGGACAGTGGCAATGACTGCATTATGTACCCTAAGCTTTGTAAATTAATATATCCAGGATTGATATATAGTTTCTAAGGCTGTAGAACTAGTTATGGACAGTAAAACAGGACTCAAAACAAATAGTCTACATAAGCTTCAGAGTACTCACTATATGTCAAGAAAAAACCCACAAATAAATTTGAAAAATTTATATTATAATGTTATAAATAGATTTATAGTCATTAAAAATTTAAAATGAGAAAGGAAATACAAATAAAGTTATTTAACCTAACATATATAGGATAAAATGTATGTATGATTAAAAATTAAAATTTCTGTATAATCAGGTGTTTTCACAGTTCAATGTTGACTAGACTAATACAATGCATAAATAATTGAAAATAATCGAGAAAAAGACAAATAATAAATTGTAAGGTTGGTCAGTGTTTTCTTTTAATTTTCATGCTGATGAGTATGGAAAAGATTGGATAGCTGTTAAGAAATTTGGAGTCAGACTCCAAACGGCAAATTAGATATAGCAACTGTCAATCAAATAACTTAATTGAAAATTATTGCTAAGAGATTTTTGAGATATTACACATTTAAATATTAAAAATGGTAGATGCAAATGTTACCCAAAATTTACAGCATCACTTGAAACTTACAGCTCAAGAATTTTGGTTTTTGAAGATGAATTTGAACATGGAAGCTGAATTTTAATATGGCATCTGCATTTTGAAATGAAGACAAGATTAAATAGGAAACACTAAAACTTCTTTTCATAAAAGAAGAAAAGACAACCTATTTAGATTCAAGGCACCCAAAACTCTGAATGACGAAAGTCAAGTGAATCTGTTTAATTTCCAAATTAGAAATTGCATCCATGAATTTAGTTGGAGTCAATAACAAGTGAATGGCAACTCTTAAAATATATCATTTCTTGATTCAACAGTTAATTAAACAATGAATAAAAAGTGTTTATCAACAAAAGACTACTAAGAAAGCTAAAATCTTAGATTTACAATAAAATTACAATTCCCTCACAGTCCCTACAAAATATAGGGTGGTAATATTGTTGTAAATTATGTAAGAAAACATGAGAAGGAGTGGAGGACTAGCAAGTTTATAGTTAAGTAAACACATTTTAGATTAACTAATATACAAAATAGCATTGATTTATCACTAAAACACTGGCTAATAAAAATGGAAAAGTTGGTTGAGGTAGTGAGGTAAAAAAAAAATAAATACACAGATAAGATTTAACTTATTTTTAAAGTGCGTCAATGTTGTGGTTCAAGCTGTAAGTCTTTATTGGTTTTAAGGGAAAAAATCTGGTTTGTCCACTCACATGATTTTCCTACCTATTTCAGAAAAGTTTTTATATCATTACATATGTCCATCAAGAAAAAAAAAAAAAATTGAATTAGATTTATTTTCCTTAAAATTGCTCAAAGAGAGATTTGAGTACGATTTATTTCATAAACTAAAGCAATGTAAACCGGCTTAAGGTAGATCAGTGTAAAAATTTCAATACCCTCTAATATTGCTGATCAAAACTTTTTGACATAGCCTAATTTTGTCAAACAATAATTTCTGTTAAAAGTAGAGGAAATAGTGAAGCTTATGTGATGCGGGCAACAGATTTTCTTACATTCACTTAGTTATCTTTTTTCTCTCACTCATCCCTTTCTGACATCAGGATATGTAGGCGTAATCATACACTGGAAATTGAATAGCTGTAACTTCGTTAATAGTTGTCCGAAATGAACGATTTTTATATAGTTTTGTAGGGAATTTCATTACCTTTAAAAAAACAGGCTAAATGGTTCACTAGTTCCCGAGAAAATCTTGACACAGATAGACAGACAGACCAATGGCTGAAAATGTGTTTTTCGGACTCAGGGGGCTTTGAAACGTGTAGAACCTTCGAAAACCGCATATCCAAAATTTGACCCGATCGCAATACTTTCCTTACCTAGTATAGGGAGAAAAGTAATAAATTAAAACATATGTAGAAAATAGAAGTATCATCGCTAATACTGCTTCGATTTAGATGATTTTTTTGTTGGTAATTTAATTACCTTTCAAAAGTTTTATTATAAATTTTACCATAGAATATATACTTAGCGAATTAGGCTCCAAAACATTTTTCTTTCCTTTATAACTTTTTTTTGGGGAATTTAGTCCATGTACAAAAATTGAAAGGATAATTATTAGAACATTACAGGAAAGTTTAATCAAAATCATTAGAGCCATTTTCCCGCTAGTCTATAAAAAACATGTTTTTCATTTATTGGGCAGCAGCTATAGCGCATGGAGCACCCAGTTTGTGTCACAGGCATCAGTAGTCGAAACCATACAAAATAAAAAAAAAGCAACAAAATCGGTTCACTAGTTCCCAAGAAAATCTTGACACAGACAGACAGACCAATGGCTAAAAATGTGTTTTTCGGACTTAGGGGACTCTGAAACGTATAGAACCGTTGAAAACCACAAATCGGAAATTTGAACCCGATCGCAATACTTTCCTTGCCTAGTATAAGTAGGAAAGTAATAAGAAAACAACAAAAGTATACAAGAACACTAAAGAAAATATAAAAATTACTATTATATATGAAAAGTTGTACACATAAATTATAAAAAATGTATAAAAAAAATAAGGTTTGAAAGAAGTAACAAAATGCCTAAAAATAGTAATAAAATAAAAATATAGAAATATGGACCAAAAGAATTTATAGTAAAACAGCAAATAATAAGATGTGGTAATCATAAACTGACATAACTTTAAGGAAAAATATATTAAGACATAAATTTAAGAAAAAAATGAAACAGGAGTAAGGTGAGGAAAAGAGAAAATAAAAAATATATTTTCTTAGTGAATAGTATTAAGCAATAATATATGGTAGAAAATATAAATCTATGAATATCATTCTGAAGTTATGAAAAAACCAGGACTTGAAAAGAAATTTTAATCTGTTTTGCTATGATTGGAATCTTTATTTTTAATTTTTTTTTCTGTTATTTCAGAAATAAAACTTTTCTCCTTGCAACTTTTCAAGTAAAGGTTTTACAGAAATTTTATTTTTAAAAACAGTTTATTTAAAAATTCTGTTAATTACGGCACAAAGTTGATTTAAAAAATTATTTTAATTCTTAGCACTCAAACAAACAACACATTAGAAACAAATAATCTGTTTAAGATAAATTACAGCCCTAATTGAAGCCAAATTACTGTTTATTTCTCATTTAATATAATTTAATTAAGAACTTTAATAAATAAAAGTTAAACTTTTACCATAGATATAGAACTTTATACAGAAACAATTCCTAAGAACTTTTTTTCCTAAAAGGTTTCATAGAAACTGTTAAAATGAAGAAGTTTCATAAAATTTTCAATCTCTGGGAAAAAAATAATAACATCTGGTTTCTTTATGATAATTTTTTGTTTATGATAAAGTTTATGATAATAATGATTTAATATATAAAAAAAAATACAAACCATGCAAGTCTTAGTATTATCTCCAATAAAGGAATCTCTTAAAACTTGTGTTAATTTACTGGCTCGAAATGGTAAATGAGCTCCCTTTCGCCCAAGGGCTCTAATACATTCTTTCAGAGCTAGAAGTGATTTATTAATTTCTGCTCCTTCCATTCCTAAAAATGAAATTTAAATTAATAGCAAACCCAAAAACAAAAACTAGAGCCAACAAAATACGTTCAAAAACGAAAGGTATTATTTTATTCAAACAAACAACTAATTAAAATTAAATTTATACATACAACTATATTAATCATTTTGGGACAAATCTCTTAAAAATAATATTAAAGGCAATAAAATGTGGGGTGTAAAATGTTTCTGTTGAAATAATAGTAAATCACAATAAAGTAAATTATAATCTCCCTACTATATAAAAAAGCTTTTAGTGACCGATATTTTATTTTACATATAAGGTGGAATGTCAGCAGAACACCACCACCATGTGATTTTCCGATACTGCGCCTTAATAATTTTTTCTAACACTTCAGGGTGAAGTATTCAACTATTTTCTTCTTTAACAATTTCTGTCTTTTTATACACTTTTTTCATTTATATAATTTATAAAATGGGAGTTGGTCCGCTGTTAGGCGGACAGGGTTTACTCCCCTAGTATTAATAAATTTAAAAAAATGAAATAAAAATAATTTTAAAAAGTACAAGTAATGAATATATATACCCAAAAAAAAAAAAAAAATTAAAAAATATGCAACTGTAACCCATTACTTCAGGAAACAACTAACTAGTGGTATTAACATTAAAATAAACTTACTAGTTAGTCGATCTGCGGATGACGTATCAGCTCCTCTTTCATTTCCAGCTAAGTCTATCAACGAAAATTTGCCATGAATGTAATGAGAACCAGGAACTCTAAGTGTTATTTGAAACACTGCATGTGATCGTGAAGAATTAGTATTCGCTGAAGTTTGGCCAGATGTTCTAATAAAAGAAAAATCTAAACAATAAGTAATTCATTAACAGGAAAAATCTCGATGAAAAGTTTTTAATTCTCAACTCTATTTTTTAACAGAAATACATATATCAAGGTCCCCTCGATCCAAATAAGGAGACTAAAATAAAGGTCTAAGTGTCCGTGTTTGTGTATGTATGAGTGTGTGAACAGCATAGCTGGATAAAAAATAGTCACTGAAATTATATATGTATTTAAGTTAGGCATATGCTTGGGATATTACAGCTGAAATGAATTTACCAGAATTCCAACTTTATATCATTGATTTTACACATTTTCCTCGAAAACAGCTCAAACAATTTTGATATAACTTAATATAATATATTGATGTTGAATTGAATGGTTTTTAATATTAGTTAGGTATTATCATCATACAGATGATGACCCACATGCTAGGGTCAAAAGGTTGGCAAGTTGAATAAAACAAATCTAGACTAAAAATCCTGATTATTTATCATCTTTGTAAAATAAGTAAATACATGCTGATTTAATAAAACCAACCATTAGTTATACATAAAATGTATAATTTCAAATTGTGAATTTAAACGTATAACTACTGTTCCCATTCACAGTTGGAAAAATTTCATTAGAATAACCAATAAATAATAATGAACAAAAATTTATTTAAATTTCAACCACTAAAAATAATAAGACATTTATTCATTATTGAATTCTAAAAAAACTGAATAATCTCACATTATTCGTGAAGTCAATAAGCAATATCAGCTGAATAAAAATTTATTCAGTGAAAATATTGGCTGAATAAACATTTTCAGTAAATGACATAATTCAAGGGTTAACCATTCCAAAAAACATATTTTTATGTTTCATACTTTTGAAATTATGACTAGTTTTTTTTCAAAATAAACTTTTCGGATTTCTATGATATAAGGGTCCGTTGTTATGTTGTCGGGAGTGCTTCTTATGAAAATACTATCGGTTTTAAGATTGCACAATCGTATCTCAAGTACTGTAACTTTTTGCTTTTCATATATATATATATATATATATAAAAGGGTCCATTATAATGTTGTCGGACTATTTAAGAAAATATTATTGATTTTAAAATTGAGCAATCATGTCTCGATTTTTTAAACTTTTTGGATTTATTTAATATAAGGGTCCATTATTATACTTTCACAAGCACTGTTTATGAAACTCAAGTTTGAGTGATTTACTAACTCTCATGGTTTTTAAATTTTACCACATAATCAAAAAAACTTTTGCGGGATGGATTGGAGGTACTTTGTGGCCAGATCCGGCTGTAGTTTGGAGACCCCTGGGTTAAATGAATTGCTTTTAACATATCTTTTAAATAAAAGTTTTATAAAAAGCTTTAAAAAGTTCAATTCTGTCATATGAATAAACAATATTTTTTCAATTCAAAACATTCATTTTTTCAATAATCTTTCACTTCCAAAATTTGCAAAGCATTCTAATTATATGAGCAAGATATATATATTTCAGTCGAAGAATTAATTAAATGAATAAGGCAAAAAAAAAGTATTTTATTTAACTAAGACTTGAAGTTTTATTAATTAGAATATGTTTCAAATATAAGATGTAGAGAATGACTAAATTAACATTACCTTGCTTGATTACCCTTCTGAATCAAAGCGAGAACTTGATCAACACTAGTGACCACCCTCTCAGTTAAACCTACAACCTGTACTTGCTGTTTTCCATCTTCTAAAACACGGAGTTTGGCTTTGTCAGCTAGTAGATCAAACACCTATAAATAAAAATATATATATGTGATTTCCATTCCAATAAATAAATAAATTATACAATACTTACATAAGCTATACATCATTGGAACCCAAATATTAAGTCATTAGTGGTTATGAAAAATTAAAATATACAAAAGTTTCTTAATAGGTTCAGTAAATAGCCAACATTTATTTCTCACACATATATAATTCCCAGGTTGGGTTTAGACAACTAACATAATAATAATAACATACATCCTCATTTATACTTTTACATTTATGTTTTTATATTACATTTATATATATATATATATTTTTTTTTTCGGTAGGTGCTACAGACCATGAAGATCTTTGACAGCGAGATGTGGTCTCCTAGACCACATCCTGATCTCCTGACCATCCTGATTGAACTCGGAAGGTCTCACGGTTGACCAACACTGGGAGGCACTAGAGTCAGGGCTAAAACAAACAGCTAAGGAAGTAATAGGGATTCAGGAAAAAACAATAGCCAAGAAATGGTTCACAGAAGCATACAAAAAGACGGTGGAGGAAAGAAGAAAAGTCCTCTGCTTACAAACTGATCAAGCTATGCTGGACAAATACACAGCAGCCAGGAAAAAGACAAACAAAATAATAAGAACAGCCAAAAGAGAATTCCTCAAAGAAAGATTACAAACTATCGAGGTAAACTGACAGGCTGGAAATATATGCGAACTAAAGATGGCAAATTGACGGCATCAAAAGAAAATATCCTAAGCATCTGGAAGGAACACTTCCAGCAGCTGCTTAACCAAGGGGGACCCACTAATGAAGAAGACATGGACCACACTGAGGACATCGACCCACTTCTGGATGTGGAAATAGCTATCGGCAGGCTTAAAAGAAGAAAGGCTCCAGGGATAGACAACCTACCATCAGAATTGTTCAAGGATGGGGGAGAAGAACTCAAAGCCAAGCTGTTAGATCTAATCCAGAAGATATGGGAAAAGGAACTGATACCAGAAGCATGGAACACAGGGTTGATCTGTCCTATCCTTAAGAAGGGCTCCATGTATGAATGTGGCAATTACAGAGGCATAGCACTTCTTCCGGTCACCTATAAAATAATGACTAATATTCTGTTAAATCCGATATATCCGTATTATGAAAACATAATAGGCAACCATCAAACAGGATTCAGGAGAGGGAGGAATACGCTAGATCAGATATTCATCCTGAAACAAGTACTTGAAAAACGATGGGAAGTACATCAGGACGTACATGTCTGGGACAGACTTCAAATCAGCCTATGACTCGGCTGACAAAACTGTCTCTGGAAGATCATGACTGAGCTAGGTGTTCCCGGGATATTAGTGAGGTTGACGAAGGCGTGTACAAATGTACAAATTGCAGGGTACTAATACAAGGAGACGTATCTGAAGCCTTTGAAGTTTGAACAGGTTTGAGGCAGGGAGATGGACTCTCGCCGATGCTGTTCAACTTAGCACTAGAGAAAGTAATAAGAATAACATCATGCCAAGATGGAGGGGTGCACGTTGGAATGAAACATAAAATCCTAGCATATGCCGATGATATAGCTGTCCTTGGAAGTAATTAAGAGGATATTGACAGACTCGCTCAGACTATATTAAAAGAAGCAGAGCAAATCAGACTAAAATTCAATGTAGATAAAACAAAATACATGATAGTTAGCCGAAATATTCATCCTAATAGCATGATCTGCGTGGATTCTAAGTCATTCCCGAAAGTAGACAGATTCAAATACCTCGGCTCCACAATAACCTCAATAAATGATCAACTAACAGAGATAGACCAGCGAATAACAAGTGCAAACAGATCTTTCTTCTCTCTTTCAAAGGTAATGAAATTCTGAAAAATTTCCAGGAATCTCAAAATAAGGGTGTACAATGCCGTGATTAAGCCAGTTCTGTTGTACGGTTGTGAAACCTGGGCTCTAACAGGCACATTAGAAGCCAGAATTGAGAGATTCGAAAGAAAAGTTCTACGTAGGATAACAGGACCTATATGGAACCAGAAATTAAACACATGGAGGAGAAGGAACAATAAAGAACTGTTGAATAAAACGGGTCAGTCAATATCTCATGACATGAAGGAAAGGAGGTTAAGATGGGCACGGCATGTAGCTCGCAGTAATCCATCAGGACGCCAAAAACCAGATGGATAGATAGGATGAACAAAGATACGGCTGAGCTTAATGCCGCAAACTGGAAAGCAGTAGCCCAAGATAGGCAGAGGTGGAGAAGGCTGGTTCAGGCGGCCAAAGATCTACAAGATCTGTAGAGCCAACAGAAAAAAAAAAAAAAAAAATATATATATATAGATATAGATATATAAACATATGTGTGTGTGTGTGTGTGTATGTATGTATATGTGTATATATATAAATGGGTTAAGGTTAAACGCTGCAAAAACTCAAGCCATTGTCATTGGTTCCAAACCCCTTCTCAGAGCCAATACCAACATACCTATACTGTACCTAAATGACCATCCCATTACCTTCACCTCCTCAGTAAAAAACCTAGGCATTTTCATAGACCAAACCCTATCCTGGAAACACCATATTGCTCACATTACCCGACAGTCAATTGGTACCTTGAAACTATTCCATCGCTTCCGCCATCTCCTACCCATCTCCACACGTAGACTCCTAGTAACTTCCCTCATCTTCCCCCACCTTGATTACGGCTGCGTGGTGTACGGTGGCCTCTCGGCAGAACTCGGGGAGAGACTGAAAAGAATTATGAATGCCTTCGTAAGATTTGTCACAGGGGCCCTGAGGTATTCCCGTGTTTCGCACCACTATGCTGAATTAGGATGGCTCTTCCCTTCCTTCCGAAGACAATATTTCCTAGGCACATTCCTTTACCAAATAATCAATAGTCATCGTCCGTCCTACGCATACAATCTCCTACAATTCAAATCATCTATCCACACCCTCTCCACAAGATCTCGTCCTTCTGACCTTTACACTCCTTTCCACAGATCTGCATCATTTAAACATTCCTTCGTTGTCCGTTCCACTGCATTCTGGAATTCCATCCCACTAAAAATCCGCCATGCATCATCCTTATCCACCTTTAAAACCCTCTTATTCCAATTCCTCTTCACAATCCAATCAGACGCTGGTTAAATACATACTATGTTATAAGGATTTAATTTTCATTAGACATTATTTTTTTTTCTCTTATTTTTATTGTTTTATTCTGTGTTGAACGTGAATTTTCATCACCACTCACTAAGCATTGTGAGTAGATAAAATTTGTTTTCCTTAAGTTCTAATTTGTTATTCATGGAATGTATTTCAGTGAAATGTATTTTATTTCTAATTATCTTCAACATACTTCTCGCTATGTGTATATATATACTTTATTTTATTTTCTCTTCTCCTAATCTTTACGCATAATCACTTAAATATCTTAGGGAACATATGTATATCATTATTTGTTTTTTTATATATTTTTTTGTTTTAGTTTTTACAATTTCTTTCCCTACATATTAACAGTTATTATTATTTTTTTTAATTTTTATATTCCATCACTACAATACTTTACCTATAAAATAGATTTTACTTTCCTTTCTAATTTCATTCAGTGATTATTATGCAATTATTTTAGCTCCAATATTGTAGTACTGAACCCCTATTACCCAACTGTCCTCGTTAATTTATCCTAAGAGCTTAATTAATACTTAATGTATTACATGTATTTTGTCATTATTCATTGTAATAAGTCTTTTGACCAGATTTGTAGTTAATATATATGAACAATACTGTTATTCTAAAGGGACCTAGTCCCAGAATAAAGATGATTTTTCTATTTCTATATATATATATATATATATATATATATTATATATATATATATATATATATATATATATATATATATATATATATACATATGTGATATGTATTAATTTCAATTATTCTCTATTATTACTTAACAGTTATTATCTCTGTTTTATTCCCTCTCTAGATTTCCATCCTCTTTCTATTAAACTTTCGTTTAATTATCCATAATATTTATGAGTAATATATCTCTCGTCCATTATTTATGCTTCTGGTACTTTAGTTCAAACTTCGTCAGATAACCGTTAGAGATGACGCCACAATACATCTCTTCTCTCCCCTCTCCCTTGCTACCAGATTCTCATTTATCCATCAACCTTTTTGGATACAGGTTTGTTTTTTCTTTTTTCTCTTTCTTATTTCAGCCTTCTCAGTTTCTTTCCTCCTTCCTTTCGTTCCTTTTCTCTGTTTTAACTCTTTATTATATTATACGTTGTCTGTACATTTTGATAGATTTTACAATATCTAAATTTTCTATCTAACTATTCTATTTGCAATATCTTAATTTTACTATTTATTTTCATTTCTTATATGACTTCATATTCTTTTCTGTTTAACATTTTATTTAAAGATTCCCATTTTAATACTCATGTCACCTTTTTTAATTATGTTTACTTCATCATTCCACACTTTGGAACGATTATTATTATTTATCTCTTAGTTCTTACTATTGTCACTATTCTAACAATTTATTTATCTCTCAGTTCTTACTATTGTCATTATTCGAACAACTTCATTTTACTTTAATTTTTTACCTACACTACTTTTTTTTCTCATACCTTGTTATCTGGTTCTTTTCTTAGCCCTGATGAAGGCCTGAACTTCAGGTCGAAACGTTGGCAAATGTCAAAATAAATATTATCATTTATTTTTGCCTGCTTATTTGACTGATCATCCCAACTATTCTTCTCTTCTTTATTCTTTAACCTTCTGTTACCAGGTGTGTAAATATGAAACCGGAATTTGTTCATAGATGAATCTAGTTGTTAATGTATTTATTATTAAACCGCATTATTTGCACCATTTCGTCTGTTCGACAGCAGGCAAAGACTTTCAACTTACAGCAATACAAGTTTTATATAACAGCATTGTTTTAATAGTGTTGAACATGTTGAGTTTTGCACCTAAAAACAATGATTTGCGGACAGCATTAATTTTTGTTACCATTTGAAGAAAGCTGCAGCAGAATCACATCGAATGCTTGTCAAAATTATGGTGAGCATGCTCTTGGTAAATTCACAGTTTTTTGAGTGGTCTAATAATTCAAAAGTGATGATTTTGACGAGAGAAATGAAGAATGAGGAAGACAACTGAAAAATTTTGAAGACAGCGAATTATAAGCACTGTACAATGAGGATGATGCTCAAACCCAACAACTTGTGGATCAATTAAATGCAACATGAGAAGCTGTCTCCATAAGTATCAAAGTCATGGGAAAAATCCAAAAGATGGGAAAACGGGTTTCTAATGAACTGAATGAACGGCAGCAAGAAAAATGGAAAAGCAACTCTGAAATACTACTCACCAGGTACAAAAGAAAGTAATTTCTCCCTTGAATTGTGATAAGGAAAAGTGAATATATTTTGAGATTCTTCAGCGTCAAAGATCATGGTTATAACTCTATGCAAACCATCAACATTGACTGCAAGGCCAAGTTGCTATGGAAAGAAGAAAATGCTGTGTGTTTGGTGGAATCAGAAGGGTGTGGTAAATTATGAGCTGCTAAAACCTGGTGAAACTTCAAACTATCGACAGCATATGATCGATTTGAATCAAGCATTGCATAAAAAACAACCAGAATGTGGACATTGAATTTCGTTAACTGGTGTAATGCTCTGCCCTCTGATCTTTGGCAGACATTTTGATATCTGAGGGGGGGTCCAGTGTTATGTTGACTAAAAAAAAATCATCTTCAAATAATGCAAATTTTATGTATTTGGTTCACCTCTTTCAATTGAATTTTGAAACATTCCAGAATTCAGTTGACAGACAAATATAAAAGTATTTAATATTTTTTACATATAATGTATTATATACTACTATCCTTCCAATGGTTATTTATAGAGCGAAACGTGGCCTCTTACATTAAGGAATGAGCAATTTCTTAAAGTTTTTGAAAATAAAGTATTGCGCAAAATATTTGGACCAAAAAAGGACGAGTCAACTGGAAAATTTAGGCAGTTATACAATGCTAAATTGTAGGAACTGTATCCGGTTAATATAATTGAGATGATTAAGTTGAGGCAAGCGTCTGATGGGTAGACCAAAGCGAAGGTGGGAAGATTGCATTAAGTCTGATCTGGTGAGGGGGTTGGGTTTAGACAGAGCCTGGTGGATGGAAGAATGTGGAAATTGATTGGTGGTACTGGCATCGAACCTTTGGATTCGCTAAGCATTATTATTATAATTTATGATGTAATAAATTATTTTAACTGTTTTTGATTAAAAAACTAGTACTTTGAAGAGACAGAATTTAACATCACAAATTTTTTTTACAAAACTGGAGAAGAATATAGGCTTATTCTAAAAACCAGTAAGTGGGAATTTTGTATTCCAGAAGTAGGCTGACAAAAATAATCATGAATAATTCATGATTTTATGAAATATAGACATAAAATCATATGAACATAAAAGCACTTATAAATGATTGAATGTAGACAAATTCTACTTACATTTAAAGACAATTCAGTCTGGTTTACAATGCTACTGTTACATTTTAAAGCTAGGATTACAAGACTAAAAAGATCATACTTGTTGGTGCCAGGGGTATTTCAAACTCAAAAATATAAACCTTTCCCCGGTGAGTTTCCTCAATGGTGGGAAATATGATTGAAATTAAAAATGAAGAAAATAAAGGTATTAGAATGAAGAAAATAAATGAGACCTGTAAACAACATATAAATAGGTAACTATACGCGAAACACATGCACATTAAATAATATAAAATAAAATATTCATTAATCAAAACGGAAAATAAATAAATAATCCCCCTTTTGAACGTTTACAATATTTATTGAATACAAAAAAGAGAGATATAAATATATAAAAAAGTTAAAACAAACAAAATAAAAAATGGTGTAAAAGTTCATTGAAATGTAAATAAACATAAATATAATATCCTACGAAAATAAAAAATTGTCCATCCAAAAAGAAAACATAAATAAAAATAAACTTCTAAAATTAGAGATAAAAACAAGAAAAAAAAAAATTAAAATTCAATTGAATGTCCAAAAAGAATAAAACTAATTTAGAGGGGAAACAAAAATTAAATTAATATTCATTGTCTTTTTTAACGGTGGAGATGAAAAAAATCGATCCCAGAGGAAAGTAAACAGCAATTTTACTTCCATCTAGGTTACCTCTCTTGATGTTCAGCTATCGAAGGTGAGGAGTATCAATATGTATATCGATCTCGATCGATGACTGCCGATGCCACAGCTGGGCTATTCAAAATGGCGCAAGGTGAGGTTGACTGGTGGGGTAGAGGATACTGTTGATCTCCAGTGTAGAACCTATATCAACAAAAGCTGGCTCCTGATGTGACGATCAGCTATGTTGTACAAAAAGGCGCTATACTAGGCCGGTGGGGTTGAGTTAACTAGAGCAGCTGGTGGGAAGGTGGGGGAAGATGTCTAGTACATGGACCCAATGTCAATGAATGCTCGCTCCTGACTGACTCCCGGCATTCTTATCGTAATATTTTGGTCGTCTTAATCCCTAAGACTGAGTATTACTGCAGGGCTGGAGTGTATACAAATGCGACAATACATCACGGATAATACCTAATATTTAAATAATATACATTAAATTAAATTTCTGGGAAAATTATCTATGTCTATGACAAAAAAAAAAATAATAATGAAAAAAAAGGAAAGATAAAGTATATGCGGCGTTAACAATATTATTGAACCATCTTTTAAATAAGCTCACTAAAATCTAACTGAATAACAAGAAATTTACCTTCCCACTATATATCTCAAAAAAACTGGCTGTCACTATTAGATTTTGAGTTGAATACTTAGGAGAAGCTAAGAATTTGAAAACATCCACAGCGGCTAATGCATATATCCCTTTTTTGCAATCTTGTGTTCGTCCGGAAAATATACCGCCCATTGTATGGGTTTTTCCACTTCCTGTTTGGCCATATGCAAAACAAGTAGCCATACCACCATCAAATATAGTTTGTACCAGGGGTTTTGCCGTGAACCTATAAAGGAAAATATATATTTTTAAAGAGAATATCAATATAATTAGATTATTAGTCCTAAAATGTAATATATTTATAAAATTGTAATGTAAAAACGAATATGGAGAAAGATAAAAGGATTTATGGTTCTATAGTAATTTGACAACCTATTTATTGATCATGCTATTAATTCAGTCTTAATATTTATAGTATATTCTCTATTGGGCTGTCCGCAAAATAATGTAGGATTTTGAGTTTTCATTAAAATATCCCTCTATATAACAAACTGTTTACATTTACTGGATTATTCATTTGTATGAACGTCAACACTAATTAATCCTCTTCCAAACGATGTTTGTTTACCTCTGTAGTATTTCGCTGCTTAGAAATCATTCAGTCTTTACTAAGATGTCAACGCATGATTTTGTTTTATGAGTTTAAACTCGGCCGGAATGGGGTCCAGACAGACATAAACAAAAAACAAGTCTAGGGCGAGAGCTCCATTAATGAGTGCATTGTTCAACGGTGGTTCAAAAAATTTCAGGAGGGAGACTTTAGCCTTAAAGACAAAGAACCTTATAAACTCAAGTTTACATGATAAAATAATTATGAGTTCACGTCCTGGTACCAGGGGAGTTTTAAACATCCCCGCCTTCCACCAAGGAAAAGCTTCGTATAGTTTCAATGTCGAAGAGGTGGACCCAAATAAAAAAATCTGGTGTGTCCACTCACATGACTTCCATACCTATTTCAGAAAAGTTTTAATATCTTTACATATGTACCCATGCTCCCCTCAAACCCTCTACCTTTCAGGCCTGCTCCTTGGATGTGTAAGGAAATCAAAGATCTGCAGGAGAGGCGCTGCCCAAAGACGTTTTAGACGTACTAGGCTTGCAGATGACTACCGAGCGTTCAGGAAGCTTTGCAATTTGGCACAGACAAGGATCCGGCATGTGAAAGCTTTTTTTTTTTTTTTTTTTTTTTTTTGTTCTTCCCTACCTCGCCTTTTAGGCTATACGGGATTTTCCCGGGCCGGGGGGTGAGGGCGGGGAATTTAAAATCCCCTCCGGCACCGGGACGCGAACTCGTACTTTTTATATCATCTCAAATCTCTGTTATCCGGTTGCCAGGCAACTAGCAGTGCTGTTACACACGCTTTAGCCTATTTGGCCACCCCGGCCCCTTGGCATGTGAAAGCTACCTACTTCCATGAAACCCTTTCCTCAGCTCCTGATATCAAATCGAAATGGCTACTGATTCGTAAACTTTCCATTTGTAATCCTCCCAGATCCCCCACTGCAGCCTTTCTCGTATCCTCTGATGATTAAACTCTCATTTTATATCTGTCGCTAATACCTCTTCTCTACCTTCCTCTTCCAGCTTTTCTCCAGAGATATCCTTTAACGACAATAACTTTTATTTTTCCGACATCTCTCCCACAGACCTTTTAACCGCGGTAATGAAATCCCACACCAATTCCATAGGACCAGATGGCATCCCTGTCAAATTAATAAAATTATGTCTCCCTGAAATCCTCCCAGCTCTCCTTTTTATCTACATTTTCTCCCTTCAGAATTCACTATTCCCTACCTCGCCTAATCCATCCTCGCCCGAAGATTTCCGTCCAATCTCAATTCTTTCTAACCTCTCAAAGCCTCATGAAAGACTGGTGCAATCCCAAGTCTCCAAGTTCCTCGAAAAGTCTAACCAATTTGATCCTTTCCAATCTGGTTTCCGTCCCGGGTATTCCACACAATCTGCCTTAATTAAAATTACCAGCAACATTCAATCTGCAATAGATGATAAAAAATTAACTGTCCTTATACATCTCAACTTCTCCAAAGCCTTCGATACCATTAACCATTCCATCCTCTTCAGCAAACTAAAATCATTATCTTTCTCCAATAGTTCCATCTCTTGGTTCCAATCTTTTCTCTCCCAACGCACCGAAGCAGTCTCCATACCCAATCAACCACTATCTGCCTACCTTCCTTTATCCTCTGGAGTTGCCCAGGGTTCAAGCATATTTCCTATCCTTTTCAGCTCCTACATTAACGACCTACATAATTCAATTCTTCATTGTTCCCACCACCTTTATGCAGACGATTCCCAGATCTACCTATCCTTTTCTCCCCCTGAGTTATTGGCAGCATTTGCCAAGATTCAAGGAGACCTTGATTGAATCAGTGCCTGGGCAAATTTAAATGGATTAAAGTTAAATGCTGGCAAAACTCAGGCCATTGTCATTGGTTCCAAGCCCCTTATTAGATTCCACACAGACTTTCCCATATTACACCTTAATGACCAGCCAATTTCCTTCTACTCCTCTGTTAAAAAATTTAGATTTTTTATAGATCAAACCCTCTCCTGGAACTACCATATTTCTCAAATTTCCCGTGGAACAATTTCTATCCTTAAACTATTTCATTGCTTCCGCCATCTCCTATCTCAACATACCCGTAGACTACTAATTTCCTCTCTCATCTTCCCTCACTTTGACTACACACAGCTGTATGATGGCCTCTCAGTGGAGCTCCGAGATAGACTGAAAAGATTAATGAATAGCTGTGTAAGATTTGTTATTGGTGGCCCGAGGTACTGCCATGTCTCTCACCACTACACTGAGTTAAAATGGCTCTTCCCCTCCTTTCGAAGACAGTATTTTACCTCCTTCACAGTGGCAAAACTCTTTCCTCTCATGTCCCTTTTGAGTCTTAAGAACAAAATTAAATCACAGGGGGCTAGACAATCAGCGTCATGCCACTTTTGGTCAAAAACTGCTTTACGGAAAGGGCGGTGTTGGCCGGCGCATTGTCATGATGGAAGAACCAGTCGCCTGTGCTCCAAAGATCTGCCCTTTTCTTCCGAATTCTTTCCCTCAATCTTTTCAAAACCTACAAATAGAATTTCTGGTCGACAGTTTAACCCAGAAGAACGCAACTTCGCACACTAACTCAGGAGACGTGTTCCTAATGGACACCAGATCGAACGATGGATTCCCCCACTCAGCCTCACACCTCCCCACCGCAGCCCAACTCCTGTTACTTTTGGGCACCCCTTGTATAACATATGCTCTACTTTATATCTGTTAATTCTCTTTCTAAGGTTTAAGAATGCAGACATATTACAACATGAATGAGCTTGATAAGATTAAAATGTATTGCCACACTATTAAGAACCTCACAAGAATGTCAGGTTAAAAAACAATAAAATCAGATAATAAATATGAAATAGAAAGTATGGTATGGGTCCTGAACTATAGCAAAGAGGAAGAGAGGTTGTTATGGTCAAAGGTCTTAAAATATTAGAAATAGCACATCTAACTTACTTGTAAACAATTTCGTTGCTACATAATTCATCAAAAGCGTAGTCAAATCTGAACTGCTGGTTTTCAAGATATTTAGTTAAGTCTACTTTATTTTTCGGTTCATGAACAACAATTATGTCTTTTCGTGGTACAGTGATCACATCAACTTCTTTCCTTAAATTCTCTTAAAGCATAAAAAAATATTAGTTTTTAAAAATTAAGATTCAAAAGAAAATAAATAAAATAAAATTACCTTTCCTGTTGAGAGGTCTTTTTCTGACACATACAGTAATTTGATGATTTTCAATGATATCATTTTCCCTTAATGGCCTGAAGTCCAAACCATTTCGGTACTCTCTGTACAAAAGGAAGAAAAAAATAATTTAGAGATTAGAAACTTGCAAAATGAAATTATGCATTAAAAATTAAAAATATGTTGTTTATACATATTTTAATGAGATTTTATCAAACAGCCTTTAAATACAAGCTGCTTTAAAATAAGTCCTGGCATATGGGAGTCAAAAGTGAATGTTAGTTTGACTCTAGCCTATGAAGGTTGATTTTCATATCATGGCAGACCAATAAAAAATCTTTATCTTACCACTCGAGCTGTAATAAGTTAGCATTCTGCAGGCACCATCTCCTTCCCATTCTCGATAAAATAGATAATGGTATGAAACCCAATAAAAATTTTAAATATTTCTTTGAAAAAGAATTACAGATGATAAATTAATCAAACTGATAGTGATTAATGATTCCTTCAAGACTCTACTTACTTATTACTTAGAAACAAACACAAATATATTAAGTAAAATCAGTTATTGAAATCAATACTTTGAATATTTTAATTATTTTATTAATCACTGTTTAGTTTAAACAACAATGTGATTTAATTGCATTGATTTTATAAATCAAAGTTTCGAAAGCTATTTTAACAAAATAAATACAACTTAAACCACTAACTTCTAAAAATTAAAATTTGAAAATTCATTCTTAATACCTCCCCCAGTAATATGGTTTATAGTAAAATAAAGTTAATACGTTATTTTAAACATTAAATAATGGCCTTATAACTTATTGGCTAAAAAATAAAATAATGAACACTTATTGTACTTCGGTACTTATTGTGTTAACTTATCACTAGGGCTTGGATCTGAATATCTAAATTTACTAAAGAACAGATCATAAATATCAATTTATATTCATATCTTAAAGTCACTTATTAAAAATAATACATAGTATACAATAATATTTGTAGAGGTTAAACATGGAACTGGAGGTGAAACATCCCAACTACTAGATTTCTTGATGCTGCAAATGACCCACTTGCCGTTTTCATTGCTTCTCTCATGCAAACTGAATGAGCCAATCGTGGGTTTATATGCACCTTCTCTTCCAATCTTTGCATTAAAGATTTTTATATTGGATCTGGAGCATGCATCAAAGGCCCGTTCCAGGCCTCTTTCTCATCATTGCTTGAGGCTTCTGAGGGTGCATGACAGCTAAAGAGCATGTAATTGTAGAAGGTTCCCTCGACGTTCCCTTGAGCTATCATCCATAAATATAATAAAAAGAAGGGGTCTAAGGCTTTCATATTGTTTAATCCCTTTACTCATACTGAAAGTCTCAAATTTTGTCTATTTTAGCGTAATTATATCTTAAGAGTTATGATGAATTGATTCTATGGCACATCCTGATTCATTGGTTATATTTATAGCAGCAAAAAAGCTATAAATATTTCTTGTCCAGGAACCTAGTTGAAGGATGATTTTAAATCCTGGAACAAAAGATAAATGCTCTTCCATTGTCCTGAGTGTAAGATCTTGTTTCAGGCATTATGGTTTAAATACATCTTCCGACTCACCTTCAATGATTGTCATGAGTTTTCTTTCCAATATAGAGGAATAAAGGTTAAAAACTACTTGGAAGAGACATATAGGCCGATAGCTTTAAAGGTCACAAGTTGTTTAAGAATAACTATTAAAATACTTCCAATCTATATTAATTTCTAATTACAAAACTTAAAAAATAACCTTAAATTTTTCTCCAGCCCTCTAATAGTGAAACAAAGTTCATACACTGTTTTTAAACACTGTAATAGACATATGAACACAAGCACCCATTGAGGTAACTAAGCACCCTTCTGCTCTTCTTATATTATCTCCACCTTGTCATAGGACATCTAGGAGCCTCCAATCATCTTGAAATCAATTGATTTACTTTAAACAATGGTTTAATTAAAAAAAAAATTAATTACGCAAATAGTTGAAATAAAACAATTATTTATTGAAAATGTTCATTAGGTTTAGTCGTAAATGTTAGGAGTTTCCGTTATACTATTACTATTATATAAAAAAAAGAGAGAGAATAAAATCATATGAAACCAGACGAAAGCTTGAAGCTATTGGATACACTATTCATAAGTTAGTTTAAAACACCAAAATAAGTTAAGAAATAAAAATAAATAAATAATAAAAATATATGTGTGTATATATATATATATATATATATATATATATATATATATATATATATAATATATATATATATATATATATATATATATATATATGTATGTATAAAGTATGTGTAACAGAAGAAAAATAAATATTTACCATTGCATAGAAACATGAATAAATACGTAACATAATGTTAGCAGAAGCACTATTAGATTTTTAAATTTATATTAACACAGCTGCATCTATATAAGTACAAACTCAATCCTGGCAATCTAAAATACTATCCATATATAACAAATAATAATAATAAAGTACCCATAGATTTACATCCCTTCTAAAGAAACAATGCCTACCGAATATAGGTTGAAACAATGAGGTGTGACAGTCAGCTACATGTTATTCCTCACAACCCATGTTCAGTTTTACAGACAAGGTTCTGAATTTAAGATGGTACTCAGATATACTCAAGTGGCTGAGTGAATCCCATTCCAGACCTAACTCCTTTGGAAAAAATCCTTAGAGGTCCTGGGAATTGAATGAGAATTTAACTTCAAAATATACCAGCAGAGTTATTGATAAAATTACAGACATAATTAATCAACTCTAAGTGATTATAAAATCACTAATATAAACTTAACAAATAGATGGTTCAAAGTAACTTTGTAAGTGTTCATAGTGTAACTAGTAATATCATTAATAACAATAAGATTTTAGTGAACCCAAAATTTCCAAGTAAATATCGCTGATGATTATTGTCTATAGCAACAACACAACTCCCAGCAATGAATCTAATAAAAATCAACATAATCAGATATAACACAATCCTCTCACCTGGTGTTGATTCACCTCTTGATTTAACCGTTGGTAAGCAATAATCATCTTTTTAGGCATTTTATTCTTTATTCAGACACCAAGTTTACATGCCAATTTAATATTTCCCAGTTGTGACAATTGTTTTTATTTTCATCATCCTTTTAAATTTGTTATCACTGTTGTTTAGGGAGAGGGAAGTAGTGAATTGGTTATATTTGATTTTTTTAGTCAGTTTTTATTGTTAGCTGTATACCAGTTTTCCTCATTTATTTTTATGTTTGTCAATATATCTATCCACACTTACATATCAAGCTGAAGTGTTCATAAATATTGCTTAGTTACAGTAAATAAAAGAAAAGGAAAAAACTTGTAAGCATATTGGTGATGACCATTTTTCTCAAAAACAACTATATGAAGCAAGAGCAAGAGGAAAAATAGGCAATGCCAATTTTTTTTTTACTTTCACTTCCTATATATGAAATATACAGTAAGGGAAAGTATTGCGATCATGAAAATTTTCTAATCTGAGTTTTTGTTTTGTTTTTTTCAACGAAAATACATGTTTTGAGGTCCCCTAAGTAGAAATAATAAAGTTCCGCAACATGGTCTGTGTGTGTGTTAACAGTTTAGCTCAAATACGAAAGTGAAATTGCATATTTATAGTTTTTATATGCTTGGGATGTTACAGCAACTTTTTCTTCAACATCCGCTAACCGGAAGTGGCACTTTATAGATAGATAGATAGAAAGCAAACTTTATTCTGGGACAAGGTCCCTAATGAATAACAAATATGAACAAAAAATAAAAACTACATCTGGCCAAAAATTACATTAGTCAACGTTAAAGAATATATAGTATCTTCAGTAAAATTAAATTAAAACAAGTAAAAATAACACCATTTTGAAAAGAAAACAAAATAAAAAAAAACATTATTTAAATGAAAAGAGAACAAAATAAAATAAACATGGGTTGATTTCTAAAATTAAAAACTCGATCAATTTTTACAACCATTCACCTCAGTCAAAATCTGTTTCGCAATATTTATTTTATTTTATAACCTCATTTTGGGATGTGAGAAGGAATTGGTAAAGATGATATTTCAGAAGGCAAGGAATTCCAGAAGGCAGTGGATCGGGCAATAAAGGAATATTCAAACGTCTTAGTTCTATGGGAAGGGATATAAAGGTCGGAAACACGGGATCTTGTTTTCTGGGAGTGGACCACGGGTTTAAACTGTAGGAGACTGTAGATGTAGGAAGGGTGTCAGGTGTTGATCGTTTGGAATAGGAAAGATCCAAGGAAATATTGTCTTCGGAAAGAAGGGAAGAGCCACTTTAACTCTTCGTAAAGGTGGGACACATGAGACCGCCTCGATGTACCGAAGACAAATCTTAAGCACGTATTCATGAGTCGCTTCAATCTATCCTCGAGTACCATTGGGATGCCTCCGTACACCACACAGCCGTAGTCAAAGTGGGGGAAAATGAGAGAGGATACAAGGAGCTTGCGGATGGGTTGTGGGAGTAGGTGGCGGGAGCGATGAAATAGCTTAAGGGTACCTATTGACTTACGGGAGATAGAGCGATATGGGGTTTCCAGGAGAGGTTTTCGTCTATGGTGATTTCTAGGTTTTTAACGGAGGAGCTGAATGTGATAGGATGATCCTTGATGACTAAAGGAGGAAGGAAGGATATGGATTTAAGATTAGAATTGGAACCTATTATATCGTGGACTAAACACATTTTTACGATTTTCTCGAAAACAGCTCTAACAATTATGATTAAATTCATTATATCAGTGTAAAACTAAGCAGTTTTAAATAAAATGTAAGTTTTATTCTGATTGATGTTCTCTATATGGGCTTAAATGGCTAATTTTCAATATTAGCTTCCCCTAAAGGACCTTATTTTTTTTATTTGAAAAATTTACCATTTCACATTCATCTCTAATATAAATGATAGTTAAATATAAAATATGAAAGAATTTGATTAATTAACTAAAGGAGAAATAAGAGATTGTAACGGAGAATAGTTGTAATAGAGGAACCAAAGGAATACGAGCGCATCCGAGCTCACCCGAAAGATTAGTACACGCTTCCATACGTAACATGAGCTTAATTATAATAAAGACACTGACAATATTATGTAAATACACATATGCAGTTTGTATAATTGGTATAATTGGTATAATTTAATATTTAATTGTAAGATATAGCGATGTAAATATTAAAATTTGTATATGTAAGTATACTTATACAAATAAAAATATCCACAATGAAATATAAATAAATATAGTGTTAATTATTTTTAATTTCACTTCCCATTTGTCTAAAAATACTTATTTACACTGAGAAGAGAGCAGTAAGTGAATGTTGTATGATGCGCGCTTCGCACCAGATATTTTTTCCATAAAATAGATGAAGGAAAACATTACAATCCTAACAGGTCGAACAAGGGGAAAAAAAGGGTTTCGTCTCTAGTAAAAATTGGTTCAAAAAATAGCTACAAGGAGCAATAAAAGACTAACAAAGAAAAATTACGGACGTGGGGTGACCAATTTCAATGACCCTTTTTTTTTGTGATACTAGGTCGAAAAATATTAAAATTATGTCTGAGGGTTCTTGATAATGGGCACTAGGAGCAGAGAAAAAAAAATGTATACAATTTTATTAAATTTTGGCAATTGACCCCCTGTGGCCAAGAGTCAGAAACCCCAGCTCATGTGTTGGGCAATTGTCCACATAACATGCTCCTAGTCACCCGCCGGCACAATAATATAAGGCATCGTATAGCCGAAAATTCCTTGAAATAAAGAACTATAAATGTTTCCTCGAAGTTTAATGCTTGGATACAAAAGGCTCAACAGGATTCAATGATATCTTGGTGTTCAATGCAACGGAAAAGGAGGCACTCATAGTGGATCCCACGATCGGATTTGAAACCAATGATCAGAATCAGGACTTCAAGGTACAGGCAGAGAAAGAGGAAATTTATAAGAAATGCATATATCACCTGAAGGAAAAGTACAGAGATGAATTCGGTGAGAGAGAATACTCAGTTAAAGGGCTATGGTTCGGAAGCTGGGGAAGCATCCCTTTTGATACAAGTAATTTCTTGCAGAGGATTGAGTTGGAAGGGAGCAGATGCAGACTATGACAGAAACAATTATTTTAGACTCCTTAGGAATATTCTATCATCACATACATTGATCTAAGCCTTCACTTATTTGATTCTCTGAACTGTTCTAGGCATACCTGATATGTATTCCAATGGTCCTACCTAACTCTCTCTTATATTTATATATAATATTATCTTTTGACTGATGAGTATGCTGTTTTATTTAGCAACTCAACACAGTTGAGAAGTCATGCAATGTTGTTGTATTCCTCCCTTGTAGAACTGTTTTCTAAATTGGCTCTGCATGGATTTCTATGGATTTTTCTCAATATTCAGACTTTTAATAATAGCTTTTATGATATACATCTGTGTTTATAGCGTTATAGTAGATATTACAAATGTTAAATAAACTTAAATATTGAGAAATTAATCATTACAATCGAAAAATAAATATATTGGTTCATTTTCCTAACGGTCATAAATAAATTAATAAAAAATTAATATTTGATTGCAAAATACATTTGTAGGAAACTCTGTCCTCATCAGCAATCTAAAATGTTATGATAAATAAATATTTTTAGGTTCATTTATGAATCCATTATCCATAAAAATAACATAATGCTTAAAAACAGTATCCCATAAATAAGTATAATAATTCACATATATAACACTGTTAAAAACAATATAAACTTACATATTATTCACTCAAGAAAATGGATTAGTCACAAAATTACAATTCAACAGGATTGGTCTATGAGATTAATTGGGAGTTTGTCTTACAGATGGCTTGAGAATGGCATGCTAGCCGAAACATAGCTAATGTAAAATGAAAATAAATGTGGTGAAGTGAAAACACAGCCTTACTTTACATTATTATATATAAGTAATTTCACGTAAAACAAACAAGCACAAATGAATATAAACTTACATATTATTCACCCAAGAAAATGGGTTAGTCACAAAATTACAATTTAACAGGATTGGTCAATGGTACTTAAATAAGTGGATTAAAGTAGCAATCAGATTGTCTGTTTTTATTTTTATTAATAAAAAAAAAAAAGGCAACCTAAACTATTCCAGTTTCCAATACCATCCACAAATTGCTGAATGTTTTAATAAATTAAAATATGATAAATACAAAATTAGATGGAAATATAAAACATCATATTAAACCAATTCAGTAAAATAAAAGATAAAATTGAAACAATGGACTCCAAAAATAACATATATCAGTTGCAAAGTTGTTGTAAAAAAATCTATATAGGTGAGTCTTTGCAAAATTTGAAAAAAAGAATGAATCAACATAAAAATATTAGATAGGGAAAGCAACACCATAAAAAGAAAAAGGAAAGGAAGTTTATATATAAAAAAATATTTGAAACAAACTTTAAATATAAAAGAGGAATTGAAATTTGTTCATTACACTCGGGACACCACACAATAAAATAGCTCTTTTAATATCTTTATCCCTCCTACCTACAACCCTAATTGCTACTTTAATCCACTTATCTATGTACCATTGACCAACCCTGTTGAATTGTAATTTTGTGACTAACCCATTATCTTGAGTAAATAATATCCAGGTTTCTTATTATCGGTACGAGCCCAAAGAGATACTATCTGGAAAAAAAAAACAACAATATATTGGGATCGTTCTATAATTACTGATCACACAATAATAAATAATAAACCTGATATAGCCTTAATTGACTGAAACACAATAAGTGGTTATGTCATTGATATTGCTGTCCCTACTGATGATAATATCGGAAAAACGATATCTGAAAAGGTAAGAAAGTACCAAGACTTGTGCCAGGAACTTCAGCAACTTTATAGACTGGATTACATACAAGTATTTTCAGTAGTAATCTCCAGCAATGACCTCATCCCAGACGATACCATCCGCTCTATTGAGAAGTTGAAGCTGGCAGAAAAAGTATTGGAAGAAGGACAGAAAGCAGTTCTTCTTGGTGCGGTGAATATCGTCAGAAAATGTTTAAACATAGTCTAAAATTTGAGCCTAACCCTGACCTGATTCCGGTTAGATGGATATTCCCAGCAATGTTTGAGGAAGTGCGAAATTCTAAAATAATAATACTTTATTTATTCTGGGATGAGTCCCTATAGAATAATACAGAAAGACAGAAATGTGGGCTAAGGAGCCTCAGAGATACATAAACAAAAATACAGAGTAATTAAATAGCCATAGTAAGACATGGAAAACAGAGGCGTATACTGGGATCCTGAAGATGAATCGTACAAAGCAATCGTACAAACGTTTTAGTTTCACCTCAAGATCCCCATATACTGTACAGCAATAGCCCAAGTGGAGAAAAATTAAGGAAGTGACTAAGAGCCTACGGGTTTCAAAGGGAAATAGGTGACGGGAATAATTTAAACGTTTTAGAGTGGAAATGGAACTGCGGGAAATATTGGATACATGGTTTTTTCAGGAAAACGTTTGATCAAAGGTTATTCCAAGGTTTTTGTGGTGGGGTAAAATTTGATGGGATTATCATGTAGGAACACAGTTGGAATATTAGGAACAGTTTTAAGGAGGTGATCAGAGCCTATTAAGATTGCCTTTTCTTTTCCGCATTCAACTTCAACTTGTTAGCTCTAGCCCAGTAAAAAATCCTGTCCAAGTCTTCTTGAAGTTTTTCTGTGGCTGAAAATAGGTCAGGGGGGGGGGGAGGACAGGTATATTTGGAAATCGTCCGTATAGATATGGTATTAGGAGTGATGCATCAGGAAGGGAAGGTCATTAATATAAATAGTAAACAGGCTAGGAGATATTGAGGAACCTTGAGAAAAAAATACAGTAATAAAACCAAAATATTTAAAATTAAAAACTGATATTCTTAATATATTTACTTTATCATATTACTGAATTGCCAATTAGGATTTCCAGGATCCATATTCATCAAGGCTTCCTTTTCTTCTTTTTTCTCAGCTTGCCTTAGCCGTCGCTCTTCTCTGTTCTTTTTAAGCTTCTCGACTTCTTTCACAACATTACTTCTTTTGGAGCGGAAGTTGGCTGAAAATAATAATAAGTACTTAACAATTTTCTTCATTTATTATTCATAGATTTTAATATTCTTTAATCAAATAATAACAAAATAAATAAATAATAAAACTGATTTTGTATTAGATTCAACCATATATCACTATACCCTCCAACTTTCATTAATTATATAAATCACTAACTTAATTTGCCTCAGGGGCTAGCTGTAGCGCACAGTTAGTGGGGACTGACGCTCCTCCGGCCTCCTGAGTCCAGTACACTGCGCAAAACACATATGACAGTACACAATTCACTCACACTGACACAAGGTCACTAACAGAACAACCCCTAGGATCACCTTCCCTAGGAAGCCGCCCCCGGATGGGGGAGCACGACGTCAGGACGCTCTGAGGAGGCAGCCCCTCCACCTGACTCGGGGGCAGTGGACCAATAACCCATTCCCCTCAAATTACTTTTATTATGAATGCTCCAAAAAGATTAGCCGGACCGATAAATAGGAAACGACACAATGCTCGTCAATTGGACTACACTTTGGCTTCATGGAACGTTTTAACTCTACATAGACCCGGAGCTACACAAACGCTCCTAAACATTTTAAACACATATTCAATAGACATAGCGGCCATCCAAGAGATCAGGTGGACTGGACAAGGCAACCTTAAGAAAGGCCAGCACACCATTTATTACAGTTGTCATGACCGATTACACTCATTTGGGACTGGATTCATTGTGGGAAGAAGAGTGACCCAGCAAGTTATAGACTTCAAGCCTATCAGCCCCAGACTCTGTATCCTGCGAATCAAGGGAAAATTTCACAATGTCAGCATCATCTGTGAACACGCGCCTACAGAAGTCTTTGAAGATGAAATGAAGGACGAATTCTATGAGGAACTGGAGAAATGCTTTGATGACTGCCCTGCTCATGATATGAAAATAGTGATTGGAGACTACAATGCTCAAATTGCAAAAGAGAAAGCATTTATGCCTACTATAGGAAGAAATAGCCTTCATGAGAACTCTAACGACAATGGAAAAAAGGTGGTGAACTTCGCAGCCTCTAAGGGTTTGGTTTTGGGAAGAGTACCTATTTCCCGCACAAGTTAGTGCATCTAGAAACATGGAGGAAATTAGGACGAAATGGATCCACTACAAGCTCTCAGATAGATCATGTACTCGTCAGCGCCAGATATAAATCCTCGTTACTTGATGTTCGCACAAAGTGAGGGGCTAACATTGACTCGGACCACTACCTTATAATTGCAAAAATAAGGTATCGGATATCAACAGTGAAGTACCAGCCTCGACGTTCTCTGAAGAGGTACAATATTGAAAAGTTTAAGGACAGTGATACAAGCATTAGATTCTCATACCAACTGGACATCAGATTAAGGAACTCTGTCCCAGAATCAAATCTCGAGTCACAATGGAACTCATGCCACACTGCACTTATGGAAGTAGCGAACGAGGTTGTAGGGGATAAGACCAAGCAGAGATATAACCCGTGGTTCGATGACGAATGTGGTGCAGTGACCAAGAGAAAAAACATTGCATATAATAAAATGATGCAAAAAAAGCACACACGAAGCTCTGTCGAGGAATACAAAGCAACGAGAAGGCGTGAGAGGCATGTCCATAAGAGGAAGAAAAGACGATGGGAGAATAAGAGTCTACAGGAGATAGAAGAGGCCTTCATCTCCAAAAATACTAGAGAATTCTTCCAGGTTGTTAATAAAGGAAGAAAGCCCTTCAGCGCCCGTACCACAGGATGCAGAGCAAACGATGGTTCTTTAGTAACTGACAAACAAGGCATTTCGGACAGATGGGCTGAATACTTTTCAACTCTTCTTAACAGAAATGGCACAAATGTCTCAGAGGCAAATGATCCAATTGCAGGTGGTGAAGACGTAGAATCCCCAGATGAGGAAGAAATCAATGAAACCATAGGACTAAAAAGCAATAGAGCCCCAGGCGTTGATAACAACACCACGAATCTATCAACACAAATACAGCATCTCCACACGAAACCCGTTCGCCTCAAAACTAGCGGAACACGCCTTAACCCTAAATCACACATTTGATTTTGAAAACCCAACCATACTCGCCACAGTTCCTAATCATCAAAAATGACTAATATCGGAATCTATATTCATTAATTTGGAAAAAAATAATCCGGTAAACCATAAAGTAGACAAAGAAAAGATCTGCAACACCTATTCAAATATTTTCCGCCTCCTAAAACAATAGCCTATGTAATCCTTAATATAATACAAACATATGTTATGATAAATTTTGTTATTCTTAAAATATTGTACAATATATTGTCCTAAGTATCATTTGCATGCATTGAAATTGTCTTTATTATAAAAAATTATTCATCTAACCATTGTATACTTGCTATCAAACTAAGCTATATTTATATTGATTGGCACCTTTTGCTTATGTTCATTTCATTACTAGTCAATAGTCACATTTCTGTAACCATATGAAATAACTCAAATATTGTACCCGTCTGAAATATTTGTCAGCAAATTATGTATATTCTATAAACATAAATGTTAACCCCCTTCCCCTCTATGTTTACCTACCTTTTGCTATCTGAAAAAGGACAACTGGGAAATCCTCCACCCCTGACCTTTTTACTTACCTACCAAACATGTGTCAGTACTTGAACACCCTCAGTGCTCAAACAACGGTTAGTAAGAGAAAGTATTACAAATTTGTATAAATGGATTATACACATCATTTCTTTTTTTTAGTTTGTATAACTATTTTAATATTTAATTTTAATATGTGTATTACAATATTAGTTAAGATTCACGTGACATCAATCACTATAGTTTATTATTTATAATTAGCGGTCGTATATTATTATATCTCTGATTGTAATTTTAAAAAACATTTTCAGCCCTGAAGATGACCCACATGTTTGGGTTGAAACGTTGGCAAAAATAAAAAAATTTAAAAAAGACTGCGTTCTGAATATTTATCACCCATTTTACCCATTATGGGCAAAATCCTAGAAAAAATCATCTTAAAACGCCTATATCCCATCCTAGATTCTAAACACATCCCAGATCACCAATTTGGATTCTGCACATCCCACTCCACTATTCAGCAATGCCATCGTGTGGTAGACATAGTCTCCTCTGCATCGGAGCGTGGAATGTACTGCACGGGAGTCTTTCTCAACATTGAACAGGCGTTTGATAGAGTTTGGTATCCGGGACCGATGTAAAAACTTCGTAAATTCCTACCACCTACATACTTCCTCATTATTCATTCCTTACAGACAGATACTTCAAAGTAAATCATAACAATGCTTATTCATCTCTTTTTTCTCAGTTTGCAGATGTTCCTCAAGGTGGTATCCTAGGTCCTACCCTTTAAACAGTTTATACAGCCAACATCCCAACCCATTCCAACACTGTCATCACCACCTATGCCGATGACAAGTGTATCCTATCAGTTAAGAACGATCCATCTATTGCATTCCAAACTCTTCAACCACACATCACAAGTCTTGAAAAATGGTGTCAAAACTGGAGGATTAAAATAAATTCCATCAAATTACCTTTACACTTCGTCGTAAACCTATGACTTCCTGTCCTATAGTATCCTTTAACAATACCCCACTCAACCCTGTTGAACAAATCTGATACCTAGGACTCCACCTGGACAAACAACTCACTTGGAACCTTCATACCAGACTGAAATGACTAAAAACTGTTTTATGTTTTCGACTAATGCAGCACTTACTAGACAAATGCTTTAAACTTCCAACTATTTACAAAAGACTCATATATATTACTATAATAAGGCCTATTTGGACTTACGGGATCAAGCTTTGGGGCTCTACTAAACCATCAAATTCCTTTTTTATCCAATCCGAAATCCTCAATGCTCTCTACTTTGTCACAAATAAAATCATACATAACGACCTTAATGTACCACATGTTTCCGATTTAGCTCAATCCAGATACCTATCCTTCCATAATAAACTTCTGAACCATCCCAGGAGAACCATCTTGTTTCCAACCTTGCTTCCTCTTCTATTGCTGATAACCCTTCGAGGCGTCTGAAAAGAAGATGGCCTCAGGACCTCCTAATATAGAAAGATAATTGGAGTGCTACCAATGAGTAGTGTCTCTTCATGTAGTATGTGTCATGTTACTTGTTTCATATTTACTTGTTGTATTCATCATTTAATATAGTTGTAAATTTCAATCATTAAAACAAAAACAAGAAAAAGAAAAACTTTTATCATTTTAAAATACCCTGACAAATAAAATATATACTGAATAAGATTTTCAAAGTTACATAAGAAAAGAAAGAAATAAATATTTTACCAGCCGTTTCTGGTATTGTGGCTGGAACAGATGAAACCCTGGTTGGGGGATAATTTTGTGTCTGCTGGATCTGGACAGGTGGAATGTTTTCAACACCTCTTACTCTTTCTGGAGGTCTTAAGTTTTCTGTGCCATTAGTTGGTACTACCATGGTTTGACGAGGTTTGATACCACCAAGTCCTGTAAAAAGTAACAATATAAATCTGAATAAACTCACATTACAAACAAAAAAATCACTGATATATAATTCTTAAATTAATTATACTTTCAAAAGGTAAATAAAAAAAACAATAACTTACTTTTATGTGCTACAACAGGTTGTGAAAACTGAAAACATAAGACAATAATTAGTAATATTACTATAAAAAATGAATCACGCAAAAGTATATAATAATTTTAACACCTTCGATTATTTCTATATAAATAAATACATAAATAAATACATAAATAAAAATAAACTACTCTACACCATAATACAATAATTGAACTATTAAATACAGTTCACTGTCTTGAAATACACTTTCTAGGGAAGAACACATTACACAATATTTATTTTCCACTGATCATGCAAAACAATTTATTGTTATTATTATCTTTGCAGTGATTTACTTTACTTGAATTATTAATAGAATATTATCATACAGAAAAATAACATACAAAAATATTTATACAAAACAACACTATTTTAATAGAGCTACATAGGAACAATTAACAGTGCTTTATTAAACATGCAATAGAGAAGGAAGAATATTTATAAATAAGCAAGTAAACTTTTAATTATAGAGATTTTTATAGTTAAGCAGCAATAGTAAGGTAATATATAATTGCTAAAATGTAAAAGTGCGATAATCTCTGAATAAAATGATTGTCAACATTTAGTATTATCATGGGTGATTAATAGGCTTTTATTAGTGCCGACGTTTCAATCCAAACATGTGGGTAATCATCAGGGTGTGGTTCGAGCACTTAAGATATTCAAGTACTCCAAGTACTTGAATATCTTCAGTGCTCGAAATACACCCTGATGATGACCCACATAAACCTTATAACACTAATAAAAACCTTATAATGACTGCGTCCTGAATATTTATCACCCATGATATGTATGACAGTCGACTAACGTCCTTCAATAATTAAGTATTATCATTATTTTTATCTCTATTTTTCATTTATTTCATTATTTAAATATGTTATTATGTAGAAGAAATATTAATAAGCAAACTTCTAATCAAGAATTACTGAATACTTTGACATCTGTGTCACGCATAAATGTAAGTTTTGTCAACACTCATCTATGCAACTAGATGTTGTTAAAACAGGCAGCACGTTTTATAAGTATTTTCGACTTAATACTAAATTCAGCTAGCCAAAGAAAGGCTTTACTTAAATGTTTGAAAAGCAAACAAGCAAACAGTACATACAAAATTGGCAGTATGAAGATGACAGAGTTGAAGCACATTCCTGCTTCGTAAGAACATATATGTATATATATATATATATATATATATATATATATATATAAATCTGGAGATCCTCAGACGGGCAAACAGTAAATCAAATCTATCAATTCCTGATATCATCTGGAAACTGGTAAAACCTACTTAAAGTCCATACCTATCGAGGAGCAAATAAGGACTCCAAACATTATCTAGTTGCAGCACATCTAAAAGACCGTATTTCCTTAATGAAGAAGCATGTGTCAGAAAAGACTAACTAAATCAATAATGCAAAACAAAAGAATCCACAACACTAATCTAACCTAGAGTCCGAACTCAGACTAATTCCAACCTCAGAACTTGGTATAGATGACTATTGGAATGCGTTCTGCAAAGCCATGACAAACAGTACAGAGAAAACATTAGGACCCCACCAACAAGAACAAAAAAAATCTTGGTTTGAAGAGGTATGTGAGAGAGCCAAAATCCACAAAAATTAACACAAGTATAATTAACCACCACAACAATAGAAGAATTATCATGACCCAAGAGGGGCAGAAAAACGCACAGATGCGTCAGACAGATCTGGACCATCTCAAAGAGCAACAAAGAACATCTGATAGTATTTGAAAGAAAAATATTTTGGCACATAATCAATCGAGTGAGAGTTGCAGAGAGCTGGAGAGTCGGAAAGTTGGAGAGGAATGTGTTGGAGGAAATTCTTCATTAAACAAGAAAACCTAACTGGTGAAGAGTAAGGTAGACAAAGGGGAGGGGTCTGCATTGGTCAAGTATGTAGATGTAAGAGAAATTTGGAGCTGTAAGAGCATTGTAAAGAACCAAATGTTGAACATTTCATCGGTATGAGAAGACTAAAATGGGTTAGTTATATTGCTTGCATGAGTGATATGGACATCTTGAGGAAAATCATAGAAGAGGAGCAGTAGAGAATCAGAAGACTTGGGAGACGAAAACTCTACTGGAAAGATGGAGTTACTCATGATGCTAGGACTCTACTTAGTGTTACAAATTGGTAAAGGCTAATCAAAAAGGCATGACCTAGAAATGATTTGTGCCCCAATTAAAAATAAAAAGGTACTAACATGAACAAGACTGGCGGATAAAAATTATAAATAAACTGAGGTTACATGAGGGTAAATCTAATATAAACAATTATTATTTTTTATAAACTCAATGATTAATGTTATACACAAACCATACTTTCAGGACTTATCAATATAATCTCCTATTGCCATACACTTTTCCAACAGACTTAGAAGCTTTCTGTTTTTAGTTCAGTAATGACTAAGGCTCGGACTTTAAGGATTTATACTTTTTTTTCCTGTTAAACGGAAAACTAAGATCTCAAAAGATCTATACCTATCTTGAGTAGTAGATTTAAAATACAAAATCTGTACTGTCAAAATATGACACTTGTCTATTCTATACATTTTTAAAATAAAAAATCTGGTGCAGTGCCCGCATCACACATATTTTACTTAACAATAATAAAATAGATAGGTATTGTCATATATAGGAGGAAGTCAAAGTGAAAAGTGACAGTAAGACTTCATTTAACACAATTCATTATCATGTTTTTTCTGCTATCAAATCTGTTAAATTTATACGTTTGCATCACTTTCCATTTCCTTTTACAACTGAGTATAGTATCAAACAATACTAATGATTTTAGGGGAAAATGGATTTTTGGAAAAATTTTGAGTTTTATCAGAAACATTTATCACTAAACTTGATGAAACAATAAAGTAATGTAACTAAATTATTTAATATTGTATATTAATAAGTTTATATTGGTAGATTCTCAACATTTCACATGAAAACCATTTTAAAAATTATGGATAAGTGATTTATAAAAGTTGAACTAACAATATGAAAGCCGATACAGAGGGATATCGGGTATTTGTATTGAGATAGGATCGACAAAGGTATGGCCCTTTCGGCTTTTTCTTTATAGCTTCCAACCCTAATTTCTTCTTTAGTTACCAATCAATTTTTGTCATTCATTATATTTAACCATTTTTTTATATCAGTTGTTAATGTGAAACGATTAATTATTTCAAATAAAAAAATTTAAGGGTACTTAAAAGAGAGTACTTAAAGGAAGAAATTTTCAAAATTAGGCATTAAAACCCTGTTAGTTATTTTGAGAACATCAATGAGAATAAGACCTACATCATATTAAAAACCGCTTAATTTCACACTAACAAAATGAATCTAATCTAAATTGTTAGAGCAGTTTTTGAGAAAATTGTAAACATGTGTAAAATCGATGATATAAAATAACACTTCCGATTAGCGGATTTCGATAAAAAAAAAAAAAAGTTGCTGTGACATCTCCTCAGCCATGTATAAACATTAAATACATAATTTCAGTTGCGTATGACTTTTCTTTTTTGAGATAGACAATTAACACACACAGACCATTTTGGGGGACTTGGTTATTTGGACTCAAGGGACCTCTAAACATGTATTTCTGTTGAGAACTCAGGTTCGAAAATTTTCACAATCGTAATACTTTTCCTTACTACGTATTACATATATAGGTAAGTAGAAGTACAAAATAAACCATTCATTACCAATTCTACAGAAAATGAAAAATTCAACCATATTTTTATTTTTAACAAAAGAAACATTAACACTGTTACAATTAACTTTTAAAATAATTAGGAGGGTACTTGTGAAGAATCTGGTCTGGACGAAACCTACTTTCTTATCTTATCTTACGTCTCATAACCTCTCTTCTTATCTTGTGTAAGCTGTTGTTATCCTTCTGTTACATGTGAGTTATTCCATTGTTTATTTTGGTTCCATTCTCTATTGTTCAAATGGATATTATTACACTGTGGGAATTTCCATCTTCAGAAGAAGAAGCTATGAAATATTTTCAAAAATAAAAATAAAGGATAGAAATATATGTTGTAAAAAGTGTTTTGTTATTGTTGTGGGAATTATTACATTTGTTTTTGTCTATTTCAATTTCCATAAATATGAATACAAAGGTAGGGATTATCAGTGGCTTATCAGAATTATCAGTGTACAGGTTATAAACATTGGGAGACAGCAGTCCAATCCGACAGGATTGTTCACAAGTACCATTAGGAGTAATAGAGTTAGGCTAAAATCTGAGATAATACATTATTTTCAAGAAATTTAGAAAATATTATTTCCCACAAATATATAAATACTTGGGAAGGTTCCTGAACTAATCAATGAAATTTAGCACTTTCATTTATTCATCGATTGAATTACTAATGGCTGATGGATCTGGTGTATGAAACCTCGTTATTATTACATCTCAAATTACTTTACATATTTATATGCATACTTCCTGTCTATATGCACAAGTGCCTAAAGTCAGTTCTGAGCTGATCTATGGCATCGGATTCATCTCTAAACTGGGCCAAACGATGCCATTGATGAGCTCAGGGCTGAGTTTAGAAATATTCCCTATTTATCTGTTTTTCTGCAGTTGGTAGGTAGATTCTATAGATGAGTTTGCTAGTGGGTAGAGTGGGAGAGAAATGCGCAGTTGCAAAACGTTATCCCGCCGGCTGATCCTCCACTCTTTTGTCTTCTCTCTACTACTTCTACAATTTTTTTTACAGATAGAAATTTATTTTACCATTTTTTTTACCAATTTTCGTTTACTAAGTCAAGTAAACTGGGTAGAGGGAAAATTATCCACTCACAGATCAAAAGCATGATTATGAACGTAAATAAACTCATGAAAAAAGAGGCAGGTAGTGATCCAATCCATATTTCCTCTGTTATGAAAGGAGTTTCCCAGTCTATTGGTGTCTCGGAACACACTTTGAGAAACGTCATAAAAGAGGATGAAGCTGTAGAGAGAGAGAGAGAGAGAGAGAGAGAGAGAGAGAGAGAGAGAGAGAGAGAGAGATAAATCTTGTTTTGAAACTCCAGTCAAGAAACAGCCCGAAAAGTAAATATTGACAACTTTGATAAAGAACCCATTTATAGACAAGCGTTTAATTAATTTTCATATAATTGATTAAAAAAATACCATCTTTGAATGATATTTTCCAAAAAATAAGAGAAAATAAAGAAATTAATTTTAGTGAGAATAAAGAGAAAAGCTTTGATTGAGAAAAATGACATCCGGCTCAAAAGAATATAATATTTAAACCGAATAACTAAATATCGAAAAGAAGGTTGCCTCATTGTTTACTCAGATGATACATACATTCATTCAACAAATGAGAAAAATTTCATCCGAACTGATGGAACTCACATCGAGCTTTAAAAATAAATTAACAAGAGAACCAGGATGATAATTGTTCATGCAGGGTATGAAAACGGTTTCATCCCAGGAACCTTATTAACTTTTCAATCCGTCCAAATGACCATTTTAAAGTCTTCGTAAGATAGGCTAAATTCGAAACAATCCCGGCCAAAATGGAGCCAAATTTCTGAACCATGGAACCGTACCCGCAGCTAACGTGTGATCAGCATACATGGTAATAATGGTGTTACGATGAGTTGGAATGTCAGCTGTTTAAAGAGAGTAAAAGATAAGACCGAAACTACTACCATGAGGTACATTACCGGACTGAGAAAAGAGGAATGAATAGGCACCTATGTAGGGGACTTGACGGATTGTGCAAAGCAGTCCAGGGACCAGACTCGATGAAATGTCTGTTCTACATCAGGAAAAAGACTCCCATGCAGTACAATCCGCCCTCCTATACAGAGGAGACAGTGTCTACACCAAACAATGACATTGCTGGATAGTGATGTAGGATGTTCAGAACCCGAACTGATGATCTGCAATTATGTGATTAGGATTTAGAATGGAACACAGGTGTTTCAGAATGAGTTTTTCTAGGATTTTTCCCATAAGGAGTAAATAAAATAATATTAAAACAAAATGGGAGTTAAAATTTTTTATGAAAAAACAGAGTTGGTGTTTTTCACACCATACCTCTTAAATATGAATTTTCATAGGAATTGAAAAACTTAATTTTTTTCCACAAAATAGTGGTTGTAACTAAAAGACGACTCCAACGATAAACATAAAAATTATCAGAGATATAGGACGCTAAATGCTTCAAAAATGTTACTAATCTGACATTTGTGAACAAATTAGAACAAAAGATACATAAAAAAAATGTTTGAGACATTTTTCTTGTTTTTAGCTTACTAATGAATGATAGAGCAGTAATTCACCTTTCCAATGGTTGTACTAAAGTTAAATTAGGAGAAAATCTTGGAAACTTATGAAGTTATAGTAAACGGCTGGAAAAAAAAATCCTCCAAGAAAATCAAGTACTAAAATTTGCAATTTTTTATATCTATAAAAATTTGTATTTGAAGTTTTAAAATGAATTTTACTTGCTTTTTTATAACAAAATTTACTTCACCTACTTTACTGTAAGAGTCTTTTGGTCTTTGTAATTTATGAAACATTTTAACTCCCTTAATACTATAGGCAGTATTTTTTCTTATTCTGCACAAAGAAAACAATTGGTATATAATTATCTAAAAATACGGGAAAGAAAATGAAAAAAAAAAAACATTAATTGTTTTTGAAGTTTTATAAAATATTTTCTTTCCCAGCTCCTAGGGCCCATTGGAACGAATATGAATAATATTTTTTGATGTTGTATCATCAAAAATGATATGGTTGAGATCAATAATTCACTGACTGGGATCATTTGCTATGATAGCAGTTCTTTAAGTTTTCAAGAAAATTCTTAAAAGTACCATATGCTTAAACTTATAGAATCTTTATCAATGAAGTATTAGATTGATACATTCCCGCCCAGATCTAGTGCTGAGCAGTTGCAGTTGACAATGGAGGTGACATTTGTTTGAAATGCATGACCGAATAATCATAACTAGTAAAGGATCTGATTGGTTTGTCACTAAAACTGAACTGACTGGATCCAATTGAAGAACACAAAAATTGAAAAAAATTTCAGTTGTCTCCATCATATTTTTAAATTCTGAATATAATCTTTAACTAAAGCAATAGCAATCAAAATATAAGAATGTCTAGAGGGCTTTAGGCAGTTATTCAATACAGTGTGGATAAATAGGTAATACTTAAAATTGAAAATGACCTTAAGATAGCCAGCAGTGTTAGGCAAAAAGGGTCACAAGGCCCATTTGCCAGGCTAGTTCCCCCACCAGTAGTAATAGCAGTAAAAATTAAAATTAACTTAAGGGGAATAATCATTTTAATAATTGTAAATTATAGGTAATTTGTTTTATTTTTTCTTTCTCATAAATTGATTATTACCCATTATACACTTACATCAACAAAAGGGTAAACTAATATAAAATATAGTTAAAATTTACTAGAAATACATTAACATAAATAATTTAATTCTTTGTAATTAAAGGGTAATTAATTTTTTATTGAGTTTTTTTTCTATTGTTGCTATGAGATCCATCATTACGATATATACACACACATTTTAGGGGGAAGAACAGTGATTAAATTTACTAAGGTCAATGATAAAAGGGACTTTCAGGTCTAATACGGTTGCTGTACAGAGATATGCTGCTTGTGTATGGGTACCGTGACTGCAACAGTACAGCGACCATGTTAGAGCTCCTGAAAGTTTCTATCATCAGTGGCCTTAGTAAATTTAATCAGTTTTATAAAAAAAAAATATTTTCTACTTTACAATGGTGTACTTAAAATTTTATTATCTTGAACAGTTTTTGAGCACATATTGGTCTTAACTCCTATTCCGTTCGTAATTGGCCCATGCATCATACGAACTTTTTTGTAGTAAATTTTGTCTAGAATTACTCTCCAGAAATTGGCCACTAAGAACCGAGACACCCTGTATATTAAGTATTCATTTAAGTTTTCTAGAAAAAATGTATACCTCTTCATTTAAATATCTATCCCGATATCTTCAAGACTCTGAGTTGATCCTAATTCAGACCTAACTCCTAATTCTATAAGAATATATATTTTACCACACTACTGCCAACTTCTTAATCAAGTAACAGGAAAACGCACTGCAATCCAAATTTGGAAAGGAGATATTCTAGCACTTTAAAACAAAACAATTTTGCAAACATACAGACAGTTCACAACTATCTCAACACAAATAAAAAATGTAATCATCAGTACAAATTATTACCTAAGAAGCCGAAGTTGGCCCCATACCTGACTGGTAGACAGGAAGTAACTTAAACTCCTCACCACAAAATAGTTCTGAGAAGGTAGAATCTTACAAGACCTAGAACACATAAAGAGTGGCAAAGACAGAATGTGAGGTGGATAGTATTTCTTGAACAGAGGAAGAAGACCAACAGACACTTCTTGTTGTAGGCAGAGATAATTAACCTGAACTTAAACTTGGAGGTAAAAAGTTGCTGTGCTAGATATGATGATGATGATGGTGGTGGTATGAAACTGCTTGATCATATTTAATGAACATCTTCGAACTTAATTATTGATCAAATTAAAAATAATAATAACAGGAAAATAAGAAAAATATTGAGTTATTAAAAACGTTTATACGCCTGAACTAAGTAGAGAGGTCAAGCAATATACCACTAATTGTGTAGTCACAGCACAGCAACAGTTTCAATTTAACATCACATTATACATAAAATAAATATTAAACCATTACATTGCAGCAAAGTTCTTAGGTTCAATTTTGTATATGGAAGTTCCTTGATCAATGTTCATACAAGAAGATATCACCATTTACACCCAGCTCTGACAGTTTTTTCTCCTCACCTATTCTAGGCTTCCACTTCCTAGACTACAGAAAATCTACTGATCTTAGAGTTAAATTTATGCCTGGTAGAATGGACTATACAGATTCAAATGTAACAGAATTCCATCCAGGAGTTAATGTTCCAGTACCTTACCAAGTAACTAACTCCAAACCCAAAATCAGGTAATATATACAAACTCTCATTATTTGAATATTTTCACAATATTTAGTGGCCAAGGCAGTTCCTTTATTAAGACTACATTCAAGCAGGAATACCCAATTTTAAATTGACCTATCTATAAAATTAAGGGTTTCTTTATCTTTATCCTCTTTATGCATCTTTATGTTTATTTATGCATCCATGCACACATTCACTCCCTTACAAACACATTTATTCATTCATGCATGCACACACTCACCCATGAATGTGCACAAACACAAATAGATCACATAATAATAAAAAAAATTCACACAAATTGCACGAATTTCAGAGTGTTTTGGGTAAACATAGATTTTAATCATTTAATCCTTTAATCAATAAAACTGAACTCAATAGTTTGAAGGGAAGTAAATCACAAAATACAAAAATGTGGTATTTACAAATAATTTAGTACATATTACACTCATAATAATAGTTAAAAACGTTATATCAAAATAAAAAAGAAATTTTAACTCTTTATTTATAAAGTGCAATTGTGCAGATTACAAAAGCAAGAACTAATCTAGTTAGCTATGCAAGTATTAAGCTATAAAAAAACAAAGACGATAAATGTGAAAAATAGAAAGGATAAATAAAATAAAGAAAAAGGGGAATTATAATGAAATAATAAGAACTGGCTGACTATACAAAAAGATGCATATTTCACTAATAGTGACTAAATTGCAGAGGAAATAAATCCAAACATAAAACAGTATAGAACATTGGTGAAGGTAGGGAAAAGTGGTGCATAGACTAAAATTTGTCAAATTATTAGGCATGACAATAATGCAGGCACAGGCATAAATTACCGTTTTGGGATTAGGCAGGCTACGAACAGATAATGAGTTTTTTTCCTTTACGTTTCCATTATCACAATCTGTGACAAAAGCATCTTGTTGACTTTCATCATCATCATCCTCATCACCATCATCATCTTCATCCCATGTTTGAGGAGTATCCTTTATAAATAGCTTAATTAAATACACATTCAAATAGTAATTAGAAAAAATACATAATTGAACTAATATTCTCTCTTACTTTCTTTTCTTTATAACAATAAAAGAAATAGACATTGATACATTTTTCTTCTTTTTATTTCTATCTAAGATTAAATATTTTGTTCTTGAATGTAATCCCTTTCACTAGAATAAAAGCTCGGAACCTGCATTACATGGGAAGCCCTGTTGTCACTATGTGCGATTCTCTTCTATCCTTATAATCCCTTGAATTTGATGTCAATTATTAAGCAAAACAACAGATTGGTTACTGTTTAATAATAAATTGTTTAGCATGTTCTAGTTAGTTTCACCCTTGTTAAAGAAATAAGTGGTAACACATTTTTAAATAAATTAGGATGTATAGAATCCTTTGGATACAAGTGTATTTGCAATATACAGTCAAAGCTTGTTATCATGGCTTCATTATTTGCGTTTTCAATATTTGCGGATTAAAAATTGTAAACATTTCTTAAATTTCTTTCTTTCAAAATATAGGTATGCATTATATTTTTAGAATAATATATTTTTATTAAACAGTTAACTTTCAAGACGAGTAGATAAATATTTGTAAATAAAAAGTCTTAATGGTCATTTGGCTGAAATAATATCTTTGTCAAAACGCTGCCAGACTATAAGAGTCTAAAAGACTTTTGATAAAGGGGATGTTGGTAATATTGGTGTTCAACCCTCTTTTTTGTTTCCTTTTAGTATGGATGGTCAATATATACTTTAAATAAGAATTACTGATTATACTTTAAGCAAGAAGAAATCTTTATCAAGCATGGTCAAAACAAAAAAAAATACAGTAACAGTAAAAAAAAAGAATTAAACTGGACATAGTAAAAATACAGAAGCAAACTGAGAGAGCAATGAGTTTCAGAAAGGAGTAAAAATAAAGAAGCAAACTGAGAGAGTGGTGAGTTGCAGAGAGGAGCAGAATGTTGGTAATGGTGGAGATTCTCTACAACCAACTCTCTCAAGGGGAGTCATTTCATAGCTCTTCTGTCTGCCCGCATCTGGCAATACTGTCTGGATCAGCCCCTTTATCTCAAGCTTTTATTCTATTGAAGGCAACTATTGGTAATTTCGGTCATAAAATTATACACCATAAATTTAAAATAAATTTAGAAATATTGTATTTACTCATTAAGATATTTTAATTACCCATTTTAACTCCACAATAAAATAAATAAGTATGACTAATCAATTACAACAAAAATCCAAACCCAATTTCTCTTTAAATGCCTTGAATTGTCACACTGATAGAAAAGAAGCTAAAAATTGTATTTTTGACATGTTAAAAAGAAGTGAAGATCTAATGAATGGTTTGAATTGAAAGAATTGATATAAGAAAAATACAATTACATGGTTGAATTGACCAATTCCCCAATACTTTAAATATAGATTCAATTAAAATATTTACATATAGTCATTATTCGGTAAATTGAAAATTTTGAGAGCTTATCAAGATATTGCATTTTATGAGCACTTTTATGTCTTTTTAGTATTTTAAAAGGAATTTATGGGAGTTGCTTGTCAAGATAAAAGTCATTAGCAACAGATTCCAATGAAAATGTGGCAAATAATATGGTAGATTTTCTACAACAGGAAAGAGCATAATTGGAGTGTGTACTAATTTCAACTAATCAATGAATATAGAGACTGCTTTTCCATTTTAACAGAAATAGTTTTTAATTTTCAAATGCTGGTTAATGGTTTCTTCAAACAGTTGATGCCTAAAAGCAATTAAGAACAATGACTCAAAGCCAAATGGTAAATACATTTTTTTTTGGAATGGATGATTTGGGGTAATATGTAATTTTTCACCACAAAGAGATCAATAGATCAATAAAAAAAAAAAAAAAAAAAAAATACCTCAACCACTACAACCAATGAAGGGTCTTGGGTTTAGTACTATTTAGGGAAAGTACTGTTTTTAAGTCAACGGTTGTGCAAGTAGGTGATTTGACTGAGATCAGGCTCAACTGCCAGGTTTTCTCCCTTAATTAATTATTTAATTAAAGGTACCCACATTATAGCGGCTGAGTGTGCCCTAGAAGGGTCTCCTGATCCCAGGGTGTCCCAACGGCTGATGAAACAGAATAAATAATTGGAAGATCAGTGCCGCTACCACACTCTCCTAATAGATCTATAATGTTACTTCAAATAATGTACTTTATGTTTTAAATAAGTTAGTACTATGACGCAAATATCTGAGAATTCATAACATCTTAAATGTGATTCAAGATTCATAAAAATAATCCATATACATAAACAACCAGATTTAAATCTTTCAAAAAATTAATTTGGAGATAATAACTAAATGCTGCTATGAATTCTCTAGATAGGATCTGATTATCTATCATCCAAATGGCAAAATATCCTTACTCATCACTAGAGAGATAGCCCATTCTGAGTACACTAGAGAGACATAACCCATTCTGAGTACACGAGAGAGAGACATAGCCCATTCTGAGTATCCACTAGAGAGAGAGCCCATTGTGAGCAGGGACTAGTGAGGCATAACCTATTCTGAGTATGGACTAGATAGACAGCTCATTCTGAGCACAAAGTTATGACTTTAAAAAATTCAAACAATTTTTTATCAAAAAAGGCAATTTCACAAATCTAATTACAATAATTTTAATGGAAAGAGTACTCTTTAGTGGGAATAAAATGGTTTACAAAATGTTACTATAATGAAAGATCACTGGAAGTTAAAACTTAAACCAAAGCCTATATTTAATGTCATCAGATTACACAAATTAAGATAGTAATATAGTTTACTGCACATTAATTTAAGTTATTTTATGATTAAAAATTCATAGTGGGAGATATGGAATCAGACAGAGAACCCCGATTCCCCAATAGGGTTGGCCACCTTGGTGTAAGACTATTACTCCTATAATGAGAAAGATTAGTGAAAAAGATTTTATATAAGGAGAATTTATATTTATTTATTAAACTGTTTATTATTTATTAAAAGAGACACCATACATATTATTTATATAATTTTAATTTCTGAAAAAAAAAATATTAAAAGTTAATTTATAAGTACATTGCATTATAATTTTATTTTACATAATAAAAGCTAATTTTATTTTAGTTCAATTAAAGTTATTTTAGAGTAAATCATGACCACAATGCATTCCACACCTCAATAAATGTAAGTTTCAGTCAACAACAAACTGCAAATACTGTATTTATCGATATATCATATTCTTAGCTTAGAATTCAATTAAAATAGATTATTGAAGAGAAGGATGGTTGGGGTGATCAGTCAAAATAAAACATAGTAAAAATAAATAATTATATTTATTTATAATGATGTAGAGATGGTTGACCGTTGATATAATATGAGAAGGAGTTGATCGGGGGGTGCGGTCAAATTAATAATACATTAAACAAGTAGAATTATTTTATTTAATTAAATATTAATTTTAATTAAATTAAATAATTCTACTTGTTTAATTTATTATTAATTTGACCACACCCCCCGATCAACTCCTTCTCTTATATTTATTTATATATAAATATTTTATATTTATATTTATTTATATGAATATAATTCTTTATAATTACTATTTTTTATTTTGACTGATCACCCCAACCATCCTTCCAATTATTCACTACAGTCAACCATCAACCCACAAAAATAGATTATCCAGTCCTATTATTTTATTCATATTTCCATTCAGCTAGCTTAATTTTTTGTCACCATTAGGATGATACATAGGATTTATTTGAAATCAACTGATAATTGTTTTTCTCACAGTACAACACCAGGATGCAGTACTTTATTATATAGTTCAGCTTACATTGAGAACTCACTAAGAACAAAGAGGATGCTTCCAATGCCTTCACTAGACCAATTATTAGAAGCTAAGATAACATCGACATTATTATTTGCCACAATGAAATAAAAAAAAAAAAAAAAAAAAAACTCCTTTTTGATACAAATTATTTTTCCCCTCCAACGGTTTACATTAATTTTCTATAATTACAGAGTAATCAATATGTCTTATTCAACAAATCCACATAAATTAATTTTTAATAAGGAATTAATTATAAATTTATCTAATGCCGGTATTGAGATAACAATAATATAAAAAAATAGCATTCGATTGAAATACAAAAAAATTGATTTATTCCTAATAAGTATAAGAGAATCTAAAATTTACCCTTGATAATTTATTTTCGATATCTTCAGTCTGTTGGTTGTTAATATTAGAAGGCTGCAGGTGCATGTTCAACGCATAAATTGCATCAAACTCGATCTGTAAAGAAAAATTATAATAAATAAAACTAGTAGTATACATTGATTTTAATATTCTTTTATAACAAAAATAACAATAAAAATAAACAATTACATAAATTCAGAAGAAAAACAGTTTGGCACATTGTCATAACAATGAATACAAAAAAAAAATAGTTTTATCATATTTAAGTCTTATTACAAACGAAATATTAGAGCTGGATTGAACTTAAGGAATATGATAAGGCATGGAAAACAGATTATAAGACTTACTACCTGGAATGTACGGTGTTTGAATGGAAAGGAGTGTGAACTTGTGGACTTAGAAGGGCCAAAGTGTATAGACTTGGAATCACCAAACCGAAGATGAGGTGAGAAGATGATGACCCACCACATTGGAAGGAATTAGGAGCAAAGAGGGAAACATTGTCTGGCAAGATGATGAGATAATGGAGAGGTGCAGAGAATAATTTAAAGAGCTGCTGGAAGGAACAGATTGGAACCTAAATAAGATATAGGTTGTAGAGGAGGATTCCTCGGAAGAGGACGATTACATTGATGAAGAAGAATTGTAGGAATCCATCTTCAAGATGAAACTCGGCAAGTCGGCAGGACTGGATGGAATCACTCCGAAAATGATGAAGTTTGGAGAGGAGCAGTATGGATTCAGGAGTCAAAGAAGCACACAGGATCTAGTTTTCACAACAATTCACAGAGAAGATTCTTTAGAGAGAAAAAAAACCCTCAGTATGCTTTGTAGATCTCTGGGGAAAGCAAGAGAGAAGATGTGAATTTTTCAATTGGGTCACAGAGATATGCAGCCTACTCTATACTCTCTGCTGGAGTTTGCGGATGACATTGCCATAGGCCCAGAATGACCCTGACCTCCAGAACAACATTAACATCCTAAAGGAAGATTTAAGAGAAATCAATATGGAAATAAACCCTGAGAAGACGAAATGCATGCGCATTGGAAAAAAACCTCACAGAGTTATGAAGGTATTGAGGGTTGACGGTGAGATTTTGGAGCAGGTGGAAAGTTTCAAATAATTGGGTGCTCAACTCAACGAAAATGGATATATTGACGAGGAGGTAAGGCAGAGAATAAACGCTGCTGGAAGAATGTTTGGCTCGGTTAGGAAAGGCTTCCTGAACCTAAAAGAGGTGACCAAGGAAACGAAGATGATGGTCTACAGATCAGTATTCCTTCCTATACTGACGTATTTTTCCTGGACACTTACTTTGAAACACAGGAGCCAGATCCAGGCTCTATAGATGCAATACCTGCGAAAGGTGGAGGAAAAGACTAAACGAAACAGAATTCGCAATACTACAATTCGAGCCAATCTCGACGCCAAAGCTGTCGAAACCATAATAGAAGGACATAAGTTGAGATGGTTACGGCATCTTCTCCGTATGGATCAGAACAGAGTCACAAGGAAGACGTATGAGACTCGTGTGCAGGGTAGATGACTGAGAGGAAGACCCAGGATCTCCTGGGAGAAGGGCGTGCGAGATGCATTCCAGAAGTGAGGTTTAGAATGGAACAGGAGACGAGAGCTGGTACCGGAAAGGTCCACCTAGTCGAAGTTCTACAAGAAGCAACCTCACACTGCACAAGCGGTAAAGAGGAACATGATTATGATGACGATGAAGTCTTAAGTCTTAAATAAATTATAAAGGAAGGAGATGGTCCAGGGTGGCGGTCATACATAGGCTAAATAGTGGTAAAACTACTTTATTAAAAGCCAACGTTTCGACCCGACTTTGCAGTATATCTGTAATCTCTTAATTCTATTTTATATGTATATGTATATATTTATATTTTAATATTTTCTAGATATAATATTTTTTCACTTGTATCTATCCCTATCTTCAAATTTTAGATACTGTAATTTTCTAGGTTTTTTCCCCATTATCCAAACAAGTCAGCAAATTCCCCAATGCCTGCCCTTACCCTGGTTTTTCAGTTTTAAGTGAAACTTCTAGCTGAACACACCTATAAGTGTCTAATTTCATTTATTTAATTTTTTCTTTTCTTTCTCCTTATTCCTTTATGTCTATTATTTCATATTATATCCTTTTTCCTTTTCTTTCAATCTCTCCTGTAGATCTGTAGAAGTATATTCACATTTGCATATATTGTATATTACACTAGAACAATTGTTACCATCTATTTACTTCAGTTTAGGATCTTGTTACTTAACTTACTCTGTTTATATTTTAATGTACTTACTGTTTATAATTTTAATAAGCTTATTAACATTGTTTATAATTTTTTGTCTAAATATTATGTAACTTCCACAATTCTTTTTCTTTTTGTATCTTATCCGTTCTAGCCCTGAAGAAGACCTGCAAAGTTGGGTCCAAACGTTGGCTTTTAATAAAATAGTTATCACATTTAGCCTATTTATGACCGCCACCCTGGACCATCTCCTTTCTTTATAATGCAATGGTCAACTATTAAATATTAAATAAATTATAGTTTTTGACAATTGTAATTACATAATTATGTATGGTCAAAAAGGTTGTAATGTGAATAATTAATGTTTGTAATAATGAGACTTTAGGTACTGTGTATAATAATACAACATCCAATGTACAATAATATAACATCCAAGACAATGATATTATTGAACTAAACTAAAACAAAACTAAATGTGAAGTCAACGTGATCATAATTTTACTAAACATGGATAAGCCATGCATCAAAAACAGCATTCATTGCTGCTAAAAGGAAATTCTGGAAAGAGTCGGTTACTCCTGGCAGTTAAATTTCTAAAGAATAAAAGAGTAAAGCCTGGAAGAAATACAAAATCATTTATTAAATACAAGGTTTCCAATGATATATTATAAACAAATTCAACCATAATTCAAGGATCATAAGACTGAAAATTGTAAAAGTCAAAGCAATTTTCGTCAATTTATTGAATTAAATTTTAAGCAAACCTAGAAATGTAAAATGTATTTGTTTGTGTACTGACAAAATGTAGAATTTCATCCATTAAGAATGAATTAAAATAATTATAAATGTTGTATTCCTAATCTTATCTGATGCCTAATTTCATAGCAAATGGCTATCTTTCAAATATGTCTAGCATATTTCAATTTCAAAATGTCTTGGAAACAGATATTTGACACATACAAGGTTACCATTTAAAAAAATTAATCCAGTTGCCTACCAACTCATTGCAGTCAAAAATTAGACAGTACTAGAATTAATATGATGATGTAAAAAAATAAACAAAACATAATAATAAAACAAGTACAAACAAAATCTCTTTCTAGACATTCTTATTGCACAGATATATATTACTATCTTGTATATTATTAAATTAATAATAATTACATTTCTTTTAAGGAATTTTGTTTGAGCAACTAAACATTTTTTTACAACCTGACTTATAACTTCAATATCATAAGAAAAACAGAAGAATCAGAGAAGAACCTTAAGTTCATAATATAAAAAAAAAACAACAACAGAAGTTTATAATATGCAAAATTCCTTAAAAACCATCGGCTTTGGAGTAATTGTTTTAATAAATAACCTTGTAATAGAAAATGTAGATAGCCTAACAATGACTTATAATATAAGCGAACTTGACAAGAAATTTATACATTTTAAACTTTGAATACCTCTTTCCCCTTCGTTTCTCCTTTTTCAAACCACTCTACCGTGACACTTCTTGAGGCATTATTTACACTGGAAACGATCGCAGGGTGAGTTCGACCTATAAAAAACAATATAGAGAGAAATACTTTATTTAAAGCATATAATAGTATATAAAAAAAATTTAGTAGATAATTAAAAATTCATCAAAACACATGTTGAACAGAAAAGTCTTAACTTAACACCAATCAGCAGAGTGCATCAAACCTATACAAGATCCTGCAGTTTGTGCCCTATGCCTAGAGGGACACCCGGCCAACTACAAAGGCTGCCAAACTTATAAGAACAACAAATCCAGATAACAGAAGAACCGGATTCAAGATGACACAACCAGACCAAGAAGAGAACTTTCTACAATTGTTAGTAATAATCTATCATACTCCGAACTACTTAGAGTTAAGTACCTAATGAATGTGAAGCCCTGCCGCAGCAGCTACCTCAACCCCAACCTCAATATCCTGTTCATGCTAACATATCTAACCATCAACAACATCCAATTCCTCATATTCCTCCCCCCTCAAATGCCACAATCTCACCAGTTTGTTGTCATCATTCCTGATTGAATTCAAATCAATGGTTACCCCACTCATATCACTCCTTACAAATCTCGTATCTCACCTCATGTGAAAAATCCTTAAATTACTCCAATTAAACACATATCTATTCTTCTTTGGAATGCAAATGGTGTTAGAAATCACGTTGACGAACTGCTTTACTACTAGACAAGAACACTGACATAGCCCTAATTACAGAAACTCGACTGACCAGATTTATTTAATTCTTAAATTTAAGAGTTTAAAAATTCCACAGTACATAACATACCATACTGACCATCCTGATGGTAGAGCATATGACGGTACTGCTGTCATCATCCACCAATCCCTCTCTCATCACTTACTCCCATTACCTACTCAAGATTTCCTAGAATCAACCGCTATTGCAATTAAAACCTTCTCCTTTCCCGTCACCCTTGCATCAGCATATTGCCCTAACAGATCCACATCCAAAGTCCAGTTCAGTTCTCTCCTCAATTCCTTAGGTCATCATTTCATCCTGGCTGTAGACTTAAATGCCAAGCATCAAGAATGAATGGGGTTCAAGAACCACAAATTCTCATGGCAGAACATTGCTGTCTGCACTCAATTCCCAACGTTTCAGCCTCGTTCCACCCAACTCACCTACCTACTGACCCACTGATCCTAACCGCAATCCAGACATCCTTGATTTTTTCATCCACAGTGGTTTAGGTCCCCTCAATCATTTCCTTACCCGTCTTGACGAACTTTCCTCAGATCATAGTCCATTGATACTTCAAATATCAATAGCTCCAATTCCTAAACCCCCTCCACCGTCCTTCATCAGAGGCCCAGTTAACTGAAACTCTATCATCAAATCCTTTCCGATAGAATTGACCTCAGAATAATCCTGAAAACACCAGAAGACCATGGTAATACCATACATTCCTTTACCATCACTATTCAGCAAGCAATCTGGACTGCTTTCTCCCCAAATTTCTCCTCGAAAATTCCTAAGAAAAACAATTTACCTCAATACCTGTTAAACCTAATTCACATCAAACACCGTGCAATAGCATTAGGGCAATGTTCAAGACACTCCACCAATCACCGCTCTCATAATTTTTACAGTAAACGATTAAAGCAGGAATTGGCAGCTTTCAAATCCCAATCCTTTAACTCCTATCTTACTTCCCTCTGTCTCATCATGACAATTCTCTATGGAAGACCACCAACAAAATCCTAAAATCCCATCATATTTCCTATCCCCTCCGTCGATGTGATGTCTCCTGGGTAGCGTCTGATGAAGACAAATCTGAGGAATTCGCCAAACACCTTCCCAGAACAATCACCTCACATCCGGAATCCAATCCCACCCATACCACAACAGTAGAAGAATTCCTTACATCACCCATTCCACTTTCCTTACTCCCTAAAGCAGTTAATCCTTCTGAAGTCAAACATCACTTACAAAAACTTCCTCTCTGTAAATCTCCTGGATACGACCTCCTTACCTACCAAATCCTTCGACAACTTCCTCCCAAAGCTGTTATATTTCTCACTTACTTACATAATACCATTCTAAGAACCACCGACTTTCCTCTTTTGCAGAAACATTCCACTGTTATCCTGTTTCCGCAACCAGGCAAACCTCTCAACATTTCGGCGTCCTACAGACCAATTAGCCTACTTCCAATCCTCTCAAAAATTTTTGAAAAGATCCTCCTGAAACGAATCCTAAAGAATAGAATCCTATAGAATCCTAAAATCTTCCTTCCCATCAGTTCGAATTTCGTTCACAACACTCCACAGTCCAACAAGGACTTCGAGCGGTCGATCATATTTCTGCAACACTGGAAAGCAAGCAATATTGTTCGGGTGCATTTCTGGACATAGCTCAAGCTTTTGACCGGGTATGGCACGCCGTGCTTCTTTCCAAGATGAAAACCCATCTACCCCAGTCCTTGTACCTAATCCTCCGCTCCTAACTCTCTGATCACACCGTTCGAGTTCACTGTGTTACAGAATTTTCCAATTCCTACCCAGTTGAAGCTGGTGTTCCACAAGGTAGCATCTTGGGCCCCATCCTTTATATCCTTTTTACCGCTGATATTCCTGTCCATCCCGATACCTTCTTGGCAACATTTGCTGATGACAACGCCATCGTATCATCCAACTCAGTTCCCGAAATAGCATCTTTAAATCTGCAAAGACATCTCTCCCTGACTGAGCACTGATGTAATAAATGGCGCATCAAAGTAAACGAGTCCAAATGCAAACACATTACAATCACATTCGGCGCAGATCCTGTCTATCAGTCCACTTTAATTCCATCCAGCTTCCTTTCACAGTCCGGTACCTTGGCTTTCTCTTAGACCGAAGATAAACATGGAACCCATATACTAGACTTAAAAGACAAGAACTTAACCGACGATATAGCCAATTATACAGACTACTGACCAGAAAATCTCAACTTTCAATTGACAACAAATTACTGATCTACAAGACAATCCTGAAACCTATTTGGACCTACGGATTTGAACTTTGGGAGACAACAAAATTTTCCAACATCAAACGCAACCAATCCTTTCAGTCCAAAGTCCTACGAACAATAGTCGATGCTCCGTTCTATGTAACCAACAAAACCCTACATCAGGACCTTAGTATTCCATATTGATCTTACTGTGTCAACCTCCCCAAAACTTTAGAAATCCAAAGTTAAAAAAAAAAGTTGGAACATTTGAGAATCTATTCTAAACTAGAAAAAGTTTCAAAACATTTTACTCTATAAAGATTAAATCTAACATCAATACCATTTCAGTTAATAAATTCGGAATTTATCGATAGAATGTTGTTTGAATGATAAAGAAAACTATTGTAGTAAAATGTTCAACACCCTCAACAGGTATGTGAAAAATATCTTCGATATCTACGCCTATGGTTCTAACTATTAAATTTGTAGTGAAAGATGGTTCCGCTAAATTATTCTTTAATGTGGCGACTATAGAAGGAATATATATATATATATATATATATATATATATATATATATACAGTCCCAGTTTTAAGGGGTATATGCCGAACTGAAAGATCGCCTGTCACTTATTGGGAATTACAAAAATATAAGTTCATGAGATAAATTAATTTTAGGCTATTAATAAAACAAATAAACTAGAAATACGTAGAATAAAATACAGTTCAAAGGTGAAGAAATATATAATAGTTCAAGAAATTTATTTTAAAGTTTTTTTTTATTTTATTTTTTTTTTTTTTATGGTGAGGAAGAGGGAACTTAAGAGATTATTGTTCGGGGGCGCCAAATATCTAAAGCCGACACTGTTTACACACATACATACGTACCTAAAACGATCGGATAATAATTCAACCGGAAATTATTATATGAATGTGTGTAACTACATGCATATTTTTTAGTTAAATTATAAGTGTTATTTTATGTTAATTATGTAGATTTTATTGTTATTATGACTTTCTTATTTTGAAAGGGTAAGTGTTTAGAATATATGATTGTTTATGTAAACGTATAAATTAGAAGAACACACCGACAGACGAACAAAAGTTTTAAGACGAAAATTCATTTAGTGACATATTATGTACATAAATATTACGTATCTTATATTAAAAAAAAAAAAAGTTTCTATCCATCTAATTGTATACTATTCACATAAATCTCGTATTACAATTATTGTTTCACAGTGTAAATTTTCTAAATGAATCATCCATATTTCCGAACCTACTAACGTTCATTTGGCAGACAGACTGCACACGTCAGGAAGTTAGATCGATCCTCGCCCAATATCACGAACGGTTTACGTCCAACTAGTATACACCTAAGTTTCTACAGATAGGGATGATCTGTGAGCTTATGTTTAGACTGATTTGGAAAAATTGTCGAAAAACGATGATAAACTTATATTTTGTTTGCTTATCAATTAGTGGACAAAATTTGTTGCCTTGATCTAGATTTAAAGTTTCTAATTCTAGCGTGTAGCAAAACGTTATCTTATCAAAATGCACCAGCTTGATTTAGTCTCTCCCCCCCCCCATATAATGGAGTTGTGATTGAGACACTTGGAATTGTAATTAGCTTGCAATTACTATTAGAAGAAAGTACAAGTTAAACTTCGCTAGGGCCTTAGTGAGGTAAGGAGTGAGTCAGAGGTCCGGTTTGCCTTGCTCTAACCCACACTCAGTCCCTATATGGCCTCTCTGTCAGCGAACGTTCGTCCCACTCTTAACTTCATCACGGCCCTTCCAAAAGTTATCTCTTCTTTCTTATCTTTGAAGGAGTACTAAAGTAAGTAGTATCCGATGATGCCGGAACTGATTTTTTCTCTCATTAGATATTTCTAAGGTTATTTCCGAGAGACATGAAATGTATCCAAAAATGCTGCTTAAATGGGGGCGAAAATCTTTCAATAAACAATACAAAAATCCGTATGAATTTTGAAATTATTAATTCCATATCTAAGTAATTGATGGATCTGTCATTTTCAGTAAGAATTAATTTAATAAGATATGATGCTTAAATCGGTCATTGATACATCTGATCCGAAATCCATAATCCTAGGGAAAAAATATATACACATGTCCATACACCATAGGACAAAAAGTATTTTATTTAGAATTTTAAAATACAGTATTTCAAATACAAATCGGTGCTTTACAAATTCGTTCCTTAAGAAATGTGTTTATTTTATGGGGAAAATGAGTTATGAAACTAGAAGATGGAGATATAATATTTTTTAAAAAATAACTGATAATAAATGATTTTATTCAATTTTATAATAAAAATTACTTACTATGAACAGATGGACGTTTTGTCAAATTATTTAATTTTCAATATTCTCTGAGATATAATATAAATTCAATCCTTTGCTTCCTTTTTCTTTGCGAAAATGTGCTTGAAAATATTAAAGAAAAAAAATCTTTTTCCCAACTAAACATCAGTCGCTCCACTGTTATACTATTTTATTTAACAAAATATGTTCTTATACCATTTCCCTTAACTATGATAAGACTCTTCCTCCTTGGAGTCATGGAAATTTTTTTTTTAAGGCTGACCAATTTTATGGTAAAAGATAATTTTAATACAATAGACCTTAAAATGTGTTTAAGCTCAATTTTCATAGGGGAGGATTCTCGTGCTAACGATTTGACATCATGGGAACGTACTTAATTTAGATGTTTAGTTTTTGTATTTAAAAAACAAAAATTTTTTTTTTGTATTTTACCAACTTGAAAAGAAAATACAAAAATGTGTTTTGAAATATTTTGTTTGAAATACTGCCCAGGTCTGATCGCCAAGTACAAATCTTTAAGATGGGTAAGGGAATCTAAAACATTTTATATTTATTTATACTTTGTAAAAAATATCTATATGCAGAGGCAACTTTTTTTTTTTAATTAATCAATACATATCCATTCGGAATTGACAATCTTGGGCCAAGAATCATGGAAAAGATTAATTCCACTTACTTAACAACAAATGGTAATAAGCACCAGCATTGCCAGGGACTGGCGGGATCCACGGGGGTTTTCGGGAAGTCGTCCCCATCAAAATAAAAAAAATATATATTTTTTTTTCATTGAACCATATTCGTTTCTGTTATTGATCTGAGCAAAATACCTCAACAATCATATGTTTTCTTTTAAAATTATAAAGCATATACAATTACTTAATTAAGCAGGAGTTAAGAAAATTTACCTCTAAAAGCATTATTGTTCTTTTTTTAACAGGCCTTTAAGGACCAATTATACATCATTTTTTACTGAGTAGAAAAATCCTTTAGAACATTCAATTTTGTGTCTGTATAAGAGTGGCCTTGAAATTTCAATTTTACTAAACAATAACTGGAAATTTGTGAGTTTAAAGAGGCAGAAGCCACAAGAGTAGGCCACAAAAGTAGCATCTAGTGTTTCCACGAGTGGAGGCTAAGCTGGATGACTCCCTAGACAAAGCTTTATCATTCGGTGCGACAGGAGTAGTAGCATTAAGATTTGCCACTCGAAATTAATAGAATGCTGATTGGTTTTTAGCCGACTCTAAGGCGCGAGATTTTTCAACCACTTAATCTAGAGTCAATGTATTGAACTCTAATAGTCTGAGACGAGTCTGGTTCGAATTTATACCTCGAATAAAGGATTCTAGGACATAAGTTTTTCTGTGTGTTTCAGCATCGACAGCTGAGAATTCGTAGTTTTTACTCAGTAACTGCTAAGCCTAGTCGAATTGATCAATTTATTCCTCTGGCTCTTGCTTCCGAGATGCAATTTTATGCCTAGTAAATATTTCATTAGTTTTACATACTGTCATAAATACGTATGCCGATGACACATGTATCCTTTCAGTTAATAATGATCCATCAATAGCATCGCTAACTTTTCAATCACACTTTACAAACCTCGAAGAATAGTGTCAAAACTGGAGGATTAAAATAAATTCCAATAAATCCCATCAAATGACCTTTACACTTCGTCGTAAACCTATGACTATCTCTCCTACAGTATCCTTTAATAACACCCCACTTATCCTTGTTGAACAAATCCGTTACCTTGCTTCCTCTTCGATTCCTGATAATCCTCCGCGGCGTCTGAAAAGAAGATGGCCGCGTGATCTCCTTTTGTAGGCATATTATTAGAGTGCTACCAATGGGTAGTTTCTCAACAAGCGTTTTCACGTGATAATATTTCTGTGTATACATTTGCTTGATGTATTTATGTTAATACAGTTGTAAATATCATAAATAAATTTAAAATAAAAAAACATTTACATAAATTTCCTTAAATAAGTCTATTGCTGCTTTGAAAGTTTTAGCCTCGAAAATCATTTGAAACATTCCTGCTGAAACATGATTTATTAGAAGTTTTAGCTTCACTTTACCTTCAATGTTTTCAAAAGAATCTGAAAAGTTTTCAAATGTTTTTAACCAATTCTTGAGTGGCCGTTGGTGAGTGAGGATCGAAATCAAATTTGTCCGGCTTTATGAATTGATCCATTGTTAAAATAAAATAAGCGAATAAATTGTGGTAAAAACCTTTACAACTTAAATTTATACTTTATTCGCTTTAATTTTGCCAATAAATGGCACACACACATAACAGTGCATAACAACAGATAACTTTTAATACAATTAAATAGGTTACGTACATTTTTATGCAATTTTTTTAGGCCGGATTTTTATGCGATTGCAAATTTTGTTTGTGTGATATATTTTAACCGCTGATAAAAAATATTTACGAATTAGTACACTGCGATGAAATTAGCCCAACTTTATTTTGCATATTTGAGGATAAATGCATATATTTGCATATTTGAGAATAAATGCATATAATTGCATATTTTGATTAATTCAACAAAATAAAAACATATACATGAATATTTATATATATACAAATTAAAATGCAACATTGAAGATACAATTCAAGATTACAATCATAGGTTTATTTTCAATGAACAAAACAACAAAATCCACCACATATGTAGACTTTATACGTATCTTTCGCTATAACCTTCAATAATTTTCTTCATTGATGTTCACCATTCCCTGTTCTTCTCTCATGTCAACATCATACTACGTTTCTATTTAAGTTTGAAGTTTAGGTTCTTTGGAAGAGTCACATATCTGTTTGCTAAAATGCCATAGGTAAGTTTTTCATTTTCGTCGTAAGTTGGATTCGAACTCAGGATTGAACCGTATAAAACTACACATATGAAACAGTTTTTACAACTAATGGAAAAGTTCTTTTTTTGCAACTATTGTTCAAAACAAGTTTCAAGTGAAAGAAATCACAGATTGATCAACACACGTCAATACAGGGTGAACTCGATTGTAATTAGCTTTGCTTTTAAGCCCGTAATTAGATAAAAAATAACCCTTTGTTTTCAAAAACATACTTTGTATCTATAGACATAAAAAAAAAGTGGAAGGGTTGGCAAAAAAAATTGAAAAGAAGGATTATTAATGAAATATTTGTTTTTCGTAGGAACAAATGCATATCGTTGGTTGGTTGAAAAAAGTCATCAATTTATACAAGTGTTTTGATTAATTTTCTCTCTGTGAAATCAAAACTTTGTGCACTGAGTGTGACTAATTTTGACATGCAACAGTTTAATCTCATTGAGATACACTCAATGGGTTTTTGATGATCGCAATTCACAAATATGTTTTCAAAAGATTAGCTTTATCAAAAGTATAATTAGTGACTATTTGTATTAAACTGACGAAATGAATGTTTGTACTAACTATGAACCCCCTCAACTTTCGCAAGAAATACCTAAATAACTTATAGATTTTAAAACAATAATTAAATCTTAACAACAGAAGTTTATCGCTGAAATTCCAAATTATAATTATAATTATTAAATTATAATGTACTAAAAATGGTACTTTTTTTTAAACTGGAATATTTTTGAATATTTTCACAAAGCGCCTCACCAATGACAAACTGATCGTTCCCCAACAACAACAACAATCGTTCCTCCAAGATTTAAACACAATATAATTTAATTTTTTTTATAATGAGGAACACGGTAACTTGGAAGAGCAAACGAATTAGACATTTATTTTGGACAGAATGGTTTTGTCATCTTTATTTATTTCATTCTTTAGTTCAGATATTTAAAAAACAACAAAAAAAAAAAAAACTGAAATTATTGTAACTTTTGGTTCCTTCCATAATTTATTTTTTATTTTAAAACTTTTTTTGGCACATCAGTATTTTTAAATACATTACTTCCAGATTAATAGCCAAGTGAGTTTGGCATATTTAGAAATTAATTACTGTATTTTTCATGTTTTTCGATAGCATATTTCAGGGTTTTTTACTCCATATTATATGGCATATTCTGTGGGTTTTTACTGCATAAAAATTCGGGCCATGATTATAACATATGTTGCTAAAATATAGTACTAAATATAGTTGTTTTTTTTTCTTCCAGAGTAATATAAACAAAGCTTCCCAATAAAAAATTAATCTTGGATTTGCTACTCATACCGGGGAATTACTCTTTTTGGTTCAGGAGTAAACATTTTATTTTTGTGTGTAAACCCTACCCTACAGTTTCTGTCACTGTTAACCAAGGAACAATTTTTAACGCATAGTTTGCAAACCAATCACCAACACTGGTTTAAGATATAATCGATGAATACAATTCCGAACCTGCCCTAAACGGTTCTGTTAGATGCAAGAAACTTTGTTGTGTTGGAATATCTCCGGCTTACCAACTTTCGCGAGTTTCTTAAAGAGTCTTGTATTGTAAACTTCTAATACCAAAAGGTTTATGCAGCAGATTTTTCATGAAGAAATAACTGCAAGATCTATCTATTTTATACACTTACTCTAATACTAAATAAAAATTGGTTTATTTTAATTTTTTTTTTTCTTGGCAGTTCAATGATCCAAGAGCATCCTATAAAAGAAAAATCTGGTGCGCTCATCTCACGACTTTCTCTTACCACCCTCTTGTCAGCAGAAATAAGTATTTTCAGACAAAGGGGAAGTGAAAGTAAAAATTATAAACTCTATATTGATTTATATTTCATTGTGGGATTTTTTTATTTTATAACCACCCTTATATATACAAATTTTAATATTTATATCGCTGTAATCTATACGATTAAATATTAAATAATACCAACAATAGGATCTGTGAAAACCGCATATTTACATTTACAGAATATTGTCGGAGTCCTTATTATATTAAGCTCATAATATAATATGGAAGCGTGTTCTAACCTTTCGGGCGAGCTCGGGTGCGCTGGTAATCCTTTGGTTTCTCAATTACAACTATTCTCCATTATGATCGCTTATTTCTCCTTTAGTTAATTATCAAATTCTTTCATATTTTATATTTAACTATCTTTTATATTAGAGATGAATGTGAAATGGTCAATTGTTTCATACAAAAAAAAAATTAAAGGTACTTTAGGGGAAGCTAATATTGAAAATTAGCTATAGAGAACATCAATCAGAATAAACCAATATTTTATTTAAAACTGCTTAATTTTACACTGATATAGAAATAGAAAATCATCTTTATTCTGGGACTAGGTCCCTTGAGAATAACAATATTGTTTAAACCAATTGACATAATGAATTTAATCAAAATCGTTAGAGCCGTTTTAAAGAAAATCGTAAAAATGAGTTTAATCCATGATATAAAGTGCCACTTCCGGTCCGCCGATGTTGACGAAAAAGTTGTTGTAACATCCCTAGCACATAAAAACCTAAAATATACAATTTCCCTTTCGCAAGAGTTTTCGTTTTTGAGCTAGACTGTTAACACACACACACACAGACCATGTTGCGGGACTTGGTTATTTCGACTAAGGAGACCTCAAAACATGTATTTCCATTCAAAACTAAGATTCGAAAACTTTCACGATGGCAATACTTTCCCTTACTATATTTTTCATATATAGGTAATTGGAAGTAAAAACAACACGTAGTCGAAGAACGGAACTTTCAGTCAGCATATTGCTAAGTAAACATATAACAGGGAGATCCCTTTAAATTGTAAATAAGAATTCACAACTAAATCTTTAGGCCTGTAGAAGTGTTATTTAATATTTTGAAAGCGGGCTCAGTTACTTGAAACAAGGCGGTGAGTCTTCTGTCACTTAGTCACATTAACTGGAGTATAGGGGGGCGATTATATAACATGATTCACGTTGCAAAAGCGTTCATTCAAAGGGAAGAAGCAGGCAACTATCAATAATACAGTAGACATGATGTGTTAAAATAAATAAATAACGTAGAGCAAAATAAAATTTCATGATATTGAATAAAAAAAAAATATCAATACAAAACCTGTACCACTACAATCCATGAAGTGTCTTGAGTTCAGTACTTAATGAGGAAGAAGCATTTCTTAGTCAACAGTTGTGCAAAGAAGTAATTTCACTTGACCAAGCTGAACAGCTACGTTTTCCCACCCTAATTAATTTAGATAAGCCCCAGGAGGGCCTTCCGAGCCCAAGGTCGATCCACGGATAGTGCAATATAAAAAATAATTATCAGCATAACTCAGAAGCAGGAGTATAGGACCAATGACAATTCACCTTACTCACAGAACTATAACACACCACGATATTGAATACAGAAAAATAAAAATTCAAATTATCAGTAATTTAAAAAGTATCTGGAATATGTTAAAAAACAGCCTCGGTGAGTTGGCACTAATGCTCTATTAAACTATGTAAAGCTAAAATAAGATGTATTGAGATCATATACTTATGTCTATTATCAATATACGATTCCACGAGCCACCGACAAAGAACAACAGACACAACTAATGCACTAAACAAATAATAATAATTTCATAATAAAAAACAGAATATAACTAATTGGAATATCCTTTATTAAGTTTAAATTAATCACATTTGATATAATATTGATGTTCTAATATAACAAAGTCATATAAAATAATATTAAATGGACATGAATGTAATATGAATTCCAGTTAGAAATTCAGGTAAAAATATAAATACTTTTGCGCCAAAAATAACTTATTTAAATTAATCTTTATATTAAAGAATATAGTAAACATACGTCTATGTTGTCAGATTTGAAATAAAATATATGAGCTGCTCATTATCACTATTACTATTGTCCTTAAATGAGACAGATTGTAATCTATGTTAATAAAGAAATTAAAAAAAAAAAAGAAAATTTTCTGTTGAATGTAAAGCAATAAAAAATGTAATATAGATAGTTAACTATTGCCTTAAAATTAACTAGATAAAGTTTACTTTGAGGTCAAGTAGAGTTTGTCTTTGTTGGAACCATTTAGAGTGAGCTCTTAAGCACTAAGAACTTTTTTTCATAAAATAATTGATTATTTTCTTGTTACCGTCCCCCAACTCGATTACAGCGTTTTAAAATTCTTGGAGGATTATAGGGATAGGTGGTGCTTGATAGGGATAGTGCAAGAAGATTTGGATGATACGCAAGGTTCTGGTGAAATTTATAGAATTTTACTGGGATAAGCTCTAAAGCGAATGAGATATTGAGGTCATGGTGTAGGGTTTTGTTAGTTACTTAGAAAGAAGCATCGACTATTGTTCGAAGGACTTTGGACTGGAAGGGTTGAATGCGTTTGATGTTAGAAAATGTTGCTATCCCAAGCAGTTCCAGTCCGTAAGTCCATAAAGGTTTCAGTATTGTCTTGTAGGTCAGTAATTTGTAATCAAACCAGCGTGTAATACCTAATCAAAAGCCTGTGCTATGTGTCAGAAATGCACCCGAACAACATTGCTTTGTTTTTAGTGCTGAGGATTTGTGGTCAACAACTCAGTCCTTGTTGGACAGTGGAATGTTAGGAACGAAATCAGAATTGATGTGTAGGCTTTTTTTGGGATTCTATTAAGGGTAGGATTGTTTTCAGTAGGATCTTTTCAAAAAATGTTATAGGACCGGGAGTAGGCTAATAGGTCTATAGGATGATGTATTGTTGGCAGGTTTGCCTGGTTTCAAGAAAAGGAAGATGGTGGAATGTTTCCATAGAAGAGTGGTGTGGATAGTTCTTAAGATGCAATTATAAACATATGTAAGGAATATGATAGCTTTAGGTGGAAGTTGTCAAAGGATTTGTGAGGTTAAGAGGTCGTATTCAGGAGATTTACGAGGAGCGAGTTTGCGTAAAAGGTAGTTGACTTCAGATGGATTAACTGCTTTAGGTGGTAAGAAGAGTGGTAGAAAGAGGAATTCTTCTACTTTTGCAGTGTGGGTGGGATGGGATTTCTTGGTTTTGGAAAAAGGATCGTAGTGAAATATTTCCATAATACAGGGAAGTGGGTTGGATGCAATTGTTGATATATGTTAGGAATATGACTGATTTGAATAGAAGTTGTCGAAGGATTTGACCTCAAAGGGGTGAACTGTTTCAGGTGGTAAACATAGTGAGATTGGTTACGGGAGGAATTATTATTCTTTTGCTGTGCGGTTGGGATATGATATCGGATAAGGAGTGAATGTACAAGAGAAGTTTCAGTCGAATTCCTCTCCTTAAAAAATCATGGCTTCCTCTTTACAGCTGACATTCCTATTCATCCCGATACCTTCCTTGCAACATTCGCTGATGACTCAGACATCTTACCACCAACTCTGATCCCGAAATAGCATCCTTAAATCTGCAAAGACACCTCTCCTTGATTGAGCACTGGTGCAATAAATGGCGCATTAATCTAAATGAATCCAAATGTCAACATATTACCTTAACACTCTGATACAATTACTGCCCACTAGTACAGTTTAATTCCACCCAGCTTCCTTTCTCAGACACAATTTGGTATCTTGGTTTTCTTTTAGACCGAAGACGAAACCCACTTACTAGACTTAAAAGACAAGAACACAACCTACGATACGGCCAACTATACAAACTACAGAACAGAAAATCTAAACTTTCTATCGATAACAAATTACTCATCTATAAGACAATACTGAAACCTATATAGACCTACGGACTAGAACTGTGGTGGACAGCAAAATATTTAACATCATACGTATCCAATCCTTATTTTAATATTATTATGTTGCTGTTTATTTATTATAGATAGTTTCAATGAGCTACTCTTATATTACTATTACTATCGCCCTTAGACATGACGGAATATAATATTTTTCAATAAAAATTGAAATAGATAAAAAAATAAACAATTTATTTTGTGATTAATTTACTACAATAAATTACAGGTTATAGAAAAGTGAAATAAATTAAATATTTAAATAAATTATTGTGGATATTTTTTTCCTAAATTCACAAGATTTTAGGATAACAGAATATAAAATCACATAATTTTTTTTACATAACTAAAGGTGAATATCAGCTTTTAATAAAATAAACCTCAGCTTAATTAATATGAACTTATTAAACAAAAAAAAAAGTTCTAAAATAGGGTTAACAGAAATCAAGTTGGAGGGTGCTAAAAAAAAATCGCAACCAAAATGTCTACTCTTAATTACTCAATTTTATGCCATTTTGATTTCAATTTATGGGAGGATTTTTTCATGCGGCTTAATATAATAATATCATTATAAATTATAATGTCATACATCCTCAGGATTTTCAGCCAAGTTATTGTTACTACAACCGTTGGAAAACTAAATTATTTATCTTCAAAACATATTCACAACTTTTAGATTTTACGCCTCTATAAGGAATAAATATAGGAAAACTCCCTAAAAGTTTTTATTTTTTATTTCCAAGATAAATTTATTTGCGGGTGTCTGGTGTTTGCCAGTTTGTGTATATTATAGGGCGCTACATTGATGTTAATTTTCGTGTGGATAAGTGGAGCCATGGCGAAGTTATCAAAACTTTTGTAATTTTCAGGAAAACATCTAGGGTACGTACGGAGGCAAAGGCGAAAATTTTGATCAAACAATTTTTATTTTTCGATTGATATGCAAATTCGTATTTATGGCTTTCGAGGTGCGAAATAAAAATCTTAACTTCGTTACACATTAAAAAAAATTTTTGACCCACTTTACTCCTTAGGTCTGTACTAATTATTTCTATATTTTACTCACACTCTAGCTATATGCCGAATATATATTTTTTTACTTTCCCTTACCTAAATATGCAATATATAGTAAGGGTAAGCATTGCGAGCATGAAAATTTTTGAATCTGAGTTTTCAACGGAAATACATATTTTGAGGTCTCCTGACTCCAAATAACCAAGTCCCGCAAAATGGTTTCTATGTGTATATATTTGTGCGTATGTAAAACGGCTCTAACGATTTTGATAAAACTCAATATATCAGTTTTATTCCCATTGATGTTCTCTAACAGGGCTTAAATGGCTAATTTTCAATATTAGCTTCTTCTGAAGTAACTTTAATTTTTTTATTTGACATAATTAACCATTTCACATTAATCTTTAATATAGAGAAGTGTTAAATATAAAATATGAAAGAATTTGATAATTAACTAAAGCAGGAATAAGATATCATAACGGAGAATAGTTGTAATTGAGGAACCAAAGGAATACGAGCGCACCCGAGCTCGCCCGAAAGATTAGAACACGATTTCCATACGCAACATGAGCTTAATATACTAAGGACTCCGACAATATTATGTAAATATACATATGCGGTTTTCACAGATGCTATTGTTGGTATTATTTAATATTTAATTGTATAGATTACAGCGATATAAATATTAAAATTAGTATATATATATATATATATATATATATATATAAAAGGGTACTTATAAAAATAAAAATTCCCACAATGAAATATAAATTAATATAGAGTTTATAATTTATACTTTCACTTCCCCTTTGTCTGAAAATACTTATTTCTGATGAAAAGAGGGTGGCAAGTGAAAGTCGTGAGATGAGCGCACCAGATTTTTTCTAAAATCGAAAACACCGTTTAAAAGACATTTTAATTATGTAACTATTAGAACTTTGACATTACATTATTAATATTTACCCAATATTTATTTGGCATTATGGCACATCGTTTTCTATTCCCACTACTTAAAACAATAAATTAAAATACGCAACTCTGTTTCACGGCATATATTTTTTTTTTTTTCAAAGATAAATTGTTTGTTAAAAAACTACACTAACTTATTTAAAGTATTTAGACGATATTTGAGTTTTGTTTTATTTTTCTTGAAATATAAGCAACAGCCTTGACAACTAAGAGAATAAAGTTAACACAAATATAGATCTAGTTAGACATTTAAATAAATATTTCGTAAAATAACTTGATAATAATTAATAGTCAATGAAATAAAAGATCATTTTGTCCATACGTGATCAGAGGGTGCGCCTCGTCACGGTTTTGCACATTCGGCGGCCATTCCCAATTTGCCATTTCCACATCAGAATGAATAGATCAAATAAATGATACATTTCACAAGGATGACAAACGAAAGAAACCCGAATTCCACCAACGGTACATGCTTAAGACATCGAATGATTGTTAGAACTTTTTTTAGTTGATATTTTAGTTTCTATAGACAATGCTTATATTGGTAATAGCCACTCGAAGACCTATATAGAGCCTAGATACTCGTAGCTAAAATGATTTCATCATCGATTGTACACATAAAGTAAGCAGTTAATGGTTCAATAATATTTTTATGTTCCTTCATTGAATAATATAAAAGTAAAATGATAAAAAATAGAATTCTTCTATAGCGAAATTAAAAACTAAAATTCCTGAATACAACTTTTTTTAATTTTATATTCCATGTGGTTGATAATGCGGGGAACCATGATGAAAGATTTCGAAAAACTCTTGTTGTGCACCGGGAGCGTTTTACGTTTTAAGATTGATACAATCTGTTGAGAAGAGCGTCTAAGAGGAAATCTGTTTCTAGCGATGGGGCTCACTAGTTTTGCTGAATCAGTTGAGTAAGTTACTATACTGTCTAACCTTGTATGAGAGTGTCTACGTGTGTTTAAAACCACTGCGGAAGTACGGTTGGTATGGTCTGACAAAAATGGGTTTAATGAGTATTGGAGACTTATAAAGGAATTAGATATGCCTCCGTGTAAATATTTAGTTTTTTTTTTACTAAGGCGTAACGTAAAGCAATATTTATTTCGAGCTAGTTAGAGCATTTCAAATGTATAATAATTATGCTTAGTTTTTATTCAATGAAACGATTTTTATAACAAGCATACTTACAAAGAGACTGATAAGGAATTTGCCTAGAGACCCATTTTTTGAGGAAACGGTAAAATTTTATTGAAAAAACAAAACCTAAGTAACCGGGAAAAAGTTTATTTTTTTAGCTTTTTTTCTGAAGTTGAAAAAGCTAGATACTACTCCCTCATAATTCATTCAACGCCTGATTGTTCTCACATTGGTCATTTGATTATTGTAGTCCGTGATACTTTTTATCAAATTATTAACATCCGCCTAAAACTTCGTGAATTGCTTTATCTTATTACCGCAATCTACAACTTTTTCATTTACGAAAAATTTCAGCAAGGGATCATTTTCTCATTAAAAATACTGGACCGTTTGGACGATATAACCTCGTTATTTTGACATGTTGGGGGCAGAGGACACGGAAACGGCTCAATATTTTTATAGGCCGCCTTTTTTCTCGAATAAAGAAGAAAAGTAAGAGGATGTAAAGTTAATATCAATATATTTCGTGGACCTTCAGCAATGATAATGAAATTGTAAGAAAGGTGGGAAAAGGTCATTAACAAAAATGACAAATACATTATAGAAAAAAATTCATTCTTTGTTTGAAAAAAAAAACATGGTTAAGCGGATCCCCAGGGTCCACGAAAAACAGTTCAAACGCCTATTCTATTTTAAAAATGTACAAAGAATACATTTTTTTCTATAATGTATTTGCCATTTTTAGTAATGGCCTTTTCCCACCTTTCTAATAATTTCATTATTCCGCTTTCGTAAAACATCTCGGGCTTAGAAGCGAAAACTGATCAAAATACGTTTTCACATCTCTCTCATCAGTGATCGATTTCCCGTTAAAAGATTTTTGGAGGTATCGGAATAAGTGGTAGTCGGATGGTGCAAGGTCCGGAGAATACTGTGGGTGTAATAAAACATTCCAGCCATGTTGCAATAACTTTTACTGTGTGATTATTGCGGAGTGTGGTCTGTCGTTGTCATGGAGGAATACAACACCTTTGCGATTGACTAGTTCTGGGGGTTTCTGTCGCAATGATTGATCCAATTTCAGATATTGTGGTCAATCCTCATTCCTTTAATGAATTTATAAAAAATCTTTCGGTTCATTTTCGCATACTTTGCAATTTTGAGCTCGAATTCTTCCCACGATTTACGGATACCTGGAAGATCTAAATGTTCTTCATAAAGCTTCGCCTGTTCCCATCTCTGCACCTCTGATAGGTCTTAGGTATTCTCAGAGGTGCAATGAGAGAAGGGAGAATGTATTATTAAAATTGGACAATTACTTATAGGAGGAACCCATTTTCAGAACAGAATAAAGTAAGTAATAAAAAAGAAATTAAGTTTTTGATTATTGATATATGATTTTTGCTAAATGGCCCGGTAACAATTTATTACATGTAATTCAGATTAAGTAGGTCTTTCTGGTTACAAAGATATTAACCTGTGTATTACTGTATTAAGATTTATTACTGTAATTATATAATTTTTTTAATAATCTATTTATTGAATAATAATACAATCAGCCACTGCTGGAGGGCTATAAGTATTAGGGCTAAGAGTTCTCATTCATACAATATATACACATAATAAAGAAATAAATATAAATATAAAAAGTAAATAAATAATACTGATGAATAAAGTAAATAAAAGAAAAAAAAGTAAACAAATAACATAAAATAGAAACTTCTAAACACAATCATACCTATATACAATATATACATTCGCCCAGGAATCTCCCAGCCAGGCCTTTTTCGCCACATGTGGAAGGCAAAGCAAGACTCGTAATTAGAGCCCATCAGAATAAAGGAAGTTAAAAAAAGAATAACTTTCAATTTAATTATTGCACAAATAAGATATAATTGATATAATCCAAATAGAGTACAAATAACATTTTTATACACTATACTCTGCCATTTATAAGTACTCAATGATGTTTCTGAAGACTAGACTCTTACGGCAGGCAGTACCGCTTTTCCACCGATTAAATGCGTTTTTTAAGGAGCGAGTAATCAGTGATTCATGTAGAGAAAATATACCGCGAGTTTATATTATGTTTATACATATATCAATATGTATGGACGGCGAACGGTGCAGAGAGGTGTGTAGTAAGCGATTGGCGGTGTCGGCATCGAACCCTCGGGTTCGCTAAGCCTTTTATTATTATTACTTAATCAATACGTAAAAAATTAGAAGAAATGTATTAAAAAATCACTACGAATAGATATATGTATTACTGCCGCTGGGGTAGAAATGATCTTTTTAATGGAAAATTGCAGAGAAAACAAGGAGAGACTGTCTGTATGACAAGATTAGGAAGAGCTTAATCTACGTCCATTGACGGAACCTCTGAAGAAGCAACTTAGCTGGTACGAACTATCACAGAAACCCGATAAAAACCATGGAAGTGATACCGATGGGAAGAAGAACAAGAGGGCGGCCAAGGACCTCCTGTCTCACCCATATGGAACGAATAGGGAGCCGCAGACAGCAGACCTTGGGAGAAATGAGGAACCTAGCCAGGAACAGAGACGTACGGCTAGAAGCACCCCCACACTAAAAAGTAGGATGAGTAGAAGAAAAAGAAGGATATATTTTAAAATATATTAAGAAAACAATTGAATACTTTACATATCAATATATTAAGAAAACGACACTATTTTAAAATATTTTTCATTTAATTGTGTATGTGTAGGTGGGATTTTGAACATTTTTCCGATGAAAAGTATTGCCAACTGAGTGAGGAAGAAATTAGTGTTTTTTTTTTTAATTGAAAATAAATATCAAATTAAATTACATCACAATAATCGCAGATTTAGTTAAATAATAAAACATTTTAAAATCTCACATAAATAATAACGCTTTGATTATTTGCAATGTTGCAACGAATTACTATCTTAAAATATAAATGTATAAAATTTAAACAATAGGAAGTATTTGAGATATGGTAAAATACTTAAGCAGTTCTCAGCCTTAACCTAGTCAACTGTTTTTATGTTCTTAAGTGATTTTAGCCTGCATAATTTATTCCTCTATATACATTATTTGTTATTGATTTTTATTTTATTTTTTCACATCGGATTACATGTGGGGAAACAAAATGATATAATTGTTCGCTCTATTTATTAGTGAGGGGGCGACGGCGCCCCTTAGTATGCGTTTATGCGTGCCGCAACCAAGAGTTCCAATATACCCTTCCATTCCCTATCCCCCCTAATCCCAGAAAGAGAATTTACTTTTTTTTAAATAAGAAACTTAATTGCCAGTTAATTCTAAAAGCCTGGTGTGTTGGTTTGGGCAGCCCTGCTCTATACTAGAATTTAAGTACAGAAGCTCACCTTTCAACCTTAAGTGGCACCGAAGATCCAAGAACTGCCATCTTGTCCCCAATGTACTTGGTCCCAAGACTCTTGTGAGCTCAGATAAGATCTGAATAAGAAAATCTACTCAGAAACAACCGCCCTAATTATTGACCTTACAAGTGTGCAGCATTTATTTCATCCACAAGTTTGATCAACTGAATTTTTTTTTTTATTTTATTTTATTTTATTGAGATTTACAACTGTATTAAATGGAAAATACAATAAGTAAATGTGACATTCGTAACATGACATGTACAACATGAAGAGAAACTACCCATTGGTAGAACTCAAATTAAAGTTCTATATTAGAAGGTCCCGAGGCCATGTTCTTTTCAGACGCCTCGGAGGATTATCAGGGATCGAGGAGGAAGCAAGGTTTGAAACAAGAGGATTCGGATGGTTCTGCAGTTTGTTATGGAAGGATAGATATCTGGATTGGGCCAAATCGGAAACATATGGAACATTAAGGTCTTTATGGATGATTTTATTTGAGACAAAGTAAGGAGCGTTGAGGATTTTACGAAGGATTTTGGATTGTAAGGATTGGATACGAGAGGAATTCGATGGTTTAGTGGAGCCCCAAAGCTCAATTCCGTAAGTCCAAATAGGTCTTATTATTTTCATATATGTGAGTCGTTTATAATTGATTGTGAGCTTAGAGCGGTTGTCTAGTAAGTGCTGCAGTAGTCGAAAACGTCGGGCGGTTTCAAGTTGTTTCAGTCTGGTATAGGGGTAACTGAAAATTAAAGTTAGAGAGATTCACAGGATATTCACAGGATATTCACAGGAAAGCCACGTTTAATAACAGAAAATTTTAATAGGAACATTATCATGAAGAATTAAATCAGACTTCAAATAAAAAAAAATTAATAAAAAAAAAAAAAAAAAAAAGGACATTAAAGACTTGGCCCGAGTTGATAAACAAACCGATATTTCCAAAAGTTACAGCATTCCTCCATTTTTAAGAACAAGGAGAAAAAAATAAGACTTTAAAGATTGGTAAGTACCTTCAACAAAATAAGCATTTTTAAAATCTAGTGAGAGATGTATCACACGCCTTTTACTTATCAGCCAACTTTCAATAGAAACCAATTTTTTTAAAAAGGTTGATAAATCCTAAAAATATTACTTTACTTATAAATACAAACTTAAGACAAATAATTGACTGAGTTAAGACTGAAAAAAAAAATTCTATACATTTCCAATGAAAAATCAATTAAGTATCTATGAAAACATTTTGTTTCCCATTCAGTAATATAAAACTAGACATTAACTGCAAAAATTAAAAGCCACATCCCATCTTTTACAACCTTATATGATATTCAGTTATTAATTTTTCTAAAATATTTAGCTCTCGAACGGTATAAACATATCCATCCAACGGTACTCCACTTTTTTTCCGGCCAATTTCTATTCAATCTGAATTTGTTTACCAAAAATATTTCTCCTTTAATTAATTGTCAAATTATTTCATAAAGAATAAGACCCAACTGATATTGAAGATCATTTAATTTTTCATCGAAATGACGATCATTGACTCGTTGGAGCCGTTTTCTAGAAAATAGTACTTAAAAGATTGTGCCTATATGATATGCCTAACTTAAGTATGTGTCGTACGCATTTCTGTTTATGAGCTATGCTCTTCACATACATACATCAACTCAGGGGTGCCCCTCCCAAGGCCGATGTCACATCCCTTTCCACCAAAAAAAAATATCGCCCCCCTCACTTATATAATTAATATGTATCTTATTTTATATGAGATGTAATGTTAAAATATAGTAGATATAACATTGATTTGTTTCTCGAGAATATTAAAGGCACAATATATTAGCCAATTCCAATCAACAAGTAACATCGGTAATATTTAGAGCAGCCAACGGCTCCCCCCTGCCCATCTCTGCGTATGCCCATTTCAGGAATTCATTATTTTTTTTTTTTTTTTTTTTTTCCTTTTAAATAAGAATTTCATCTGAAATAATTGCAAGAGCGTTGTCAACAGTTTTTTATTTGTTGCTACTTTATTTTAAAATGTTTCCGTGTCCTATTGCCTAATACAAGATATTAGACCTTTTTGGACTCAGAGGACGTAAAAAACTAAAGATTACTTTAGTCCCCAAGTTGTTAAATTCTATTTGTAATAAAGTAGCAAATATCAGCCACAGTTATTAATTTCTTCCTTAGTCTTAATTTAATCGATTTAACAAATTTTTACGGCTATAACGATTTTGATCAAACTCAGTATATCAGTGTATTATTAAGCAGTTTTTAATATAATGTAGGTTTTATTCTCATTGATGTTCTCTATCACGGTTTAAATGGCTAATTTTCAATATTGACTTCCCCTATTTTTTTCATTTGAAATAATTAACCATTTCACATTAATCTTTGATATAAAACATAGATGAATACAAAATATGAAAGAATTTGATAATTAACTAAAGGAGAAATAATAGATTGTAACGGATAATAGTTGTAATAGAGGGATCAATACGATCTTGCCCGAGTTAGCCCGAAAGATTACAACAGCTTCCGTCCATAACATGATCTTCATATAATACGGACTCCGACAATATTATGTTCACATACATATGCAATTTTCATAAATACTATCGTTGGTATTATTTAATATTTAATTGCATAGAATACAGCGATATAAAAATTAAAATTTGTATAAATAAGGGTATTTAAACAAACAAAAATACCCACAATGAACTGTAAATAAATATAGCGTCAATAATTTTTTATTTCACTTCCGCTTTGTCTGAAAATCCTTATTTCTGCTAAGAGGGTGGTAAGTGAAAGTTGTAGTGATGCGCGCACCAGATTTGAATAACTCTAAAAACCAGATAAACTTTTAAATTGATACCTTAGGCAGTTTGTGAGAATATTTTTAGTTGGCAGAATAGTTCAATTGAAAACCTAGTTAATTTGTGGAATTTCTTGTGATTTGTAGGTTTTGTAAACTAGCTTACTTCGAGCTGATGGTTGATAATTTTTTCTTGACGCTTTACACACTTCTTACAGCTATTATGCTAATTAAAAAATATATATATATAATCATTTCTAAAACTTGTTTTACTTCGGATCTTTTTTCTAAGCAAAAATAGATGTGTTTAAATAATTTTTTTACAAATACTGCGATTTAAAAAAACTCCGGAAAATTGATTTCTTAACACTTTTTAGTAGTCAATATTAAAGATAAACCGACAGACGGAATTTTCCATTGTCTATGTGTTGTTGCTTGTATATATATTTTTTTTTACTTTGTGTATTTTTTTTAAAAAGTTTAATAAACACGTTTTCATTCATGCATTAAAGATAAATATGTAATAATTTAAACCGCCATAGTCCGCCTGAAGGTAGTTAAAATATATTTAAAATTATTTTTTTATGTATAAATGTTGAAATAATTTCCAAGTATTTACTAATATCTCCTATAACTAGACATGCTCTCAAATTTAGTTTTAGCAATTGTATTGAACATAAAGAAAATAAGGTTCTTTAGTAATTTGTTTCGAAAAATACCTCATACCAAAACAATAAAAAATTCGCATTAAATATTAAATCTTGAAGCTTTCATTGTTTTAAAATTTTAATTGTTTATACCTTGATAAGAAATAAACATTTATATTATTCTTTTAATTGCATATAACCATCCTTTAATTATTTAAAACCGTTAAATGAACTAGTTTAAAATTAAATAAAAGGTACGATCAGTGGGTATCCGTATAAGACGGTCTCATGGAAAAAAACAAATTTTATTTACTTGATTCACCAGGACTATTATCTGTTATTAATAAGATATAATTGTTTTCAATCTCTAATCCTTATTCTTTTTAAATGTCGGTATAGTTTTATATCGGTAAATTGAATCTGAGAATATTTGGTTGAGCCTTTATGTCTGGATATGCATCAGTTAAATTACATTAAAATTACATACTTTTATCATCAGAAAATTTGAGAAAGTATCAATGGTGTTCAAAACATCATTATCGATGTCTATTAATTTTTTTTTTAAATAAAATAAAATGTTCATTATTTCATAAGAACAATTATAAAATGAATATTTATAATTAATAAACGATACACTTTTTAAGTTATTACATATACATGTATTATAATTATATTTCGTGATTCATTGTGTTTAAAAAAAAAAAGGAAAATAACATTAAAATAACGGTTATATGTAGTAATATAGACAGTAGTTATAAATAGGTATATACAATTATGCGTTTTATGAGTTCTCTAACATTTAAGAAGTTAATTTATTGTCAAATTTAAAAATTCTCAGGTTTAAACAAAGAAGCCGGGATTTTTTTTCTTTTGTTTTTCGTGGAAATTTTCCAATTTTGGCGTCATATTCGTGTTCCTTGACCTTGAAAACATAAGTGTACTAAATATCAAGTTAATCCAACATCATTTACGAGTTCTATGCCCATGTCCACGAAAACCCATCATTCATCCCACTGTGCGACGATAAGATACCCTTTGTCGGTATCGCTGCAGATTATCGCGCACTGTGTGACTGCTATTATGCTACATATAGTAACACAACAATATCGCCATATCGTCGAAACATATCGCACTCCGTATGTTAAAGCCTTAAAGGTTGGAGAAAAATGAATACCTACAATATACAATATTAAAAATGAAATATGTAAAAAGTTATACAAACTAAAAATAATATATATAATCTATTTATAAATTTTTTAAATATTTTCTCTCAATAACCGTGATTCGAGCACTTTAGATTTTCAAGGCTTTTAATATTGTGTATTGTAATAATAGTTAAGATTCATGTATCATCAATCACTATAGTTTATTATTCACCATTATCGGTCGTATAATATTATATCTCTGATTGTGTTTTAAAATTTTCAGCCCTGAAGATGATCAATATGTTTGGGTTGAAACGTTGGTACAAGTAAAAAAAATTGTATAATGACTGCGTCCTGACTATTAATCACCCATAATATTGTTCACCTTGTTATCAATATAATGGAAAAAATTCAACAAATTTATTGAGTTCCTCATTTCCATCTATTAATTTAGAATTCAAATAATAATTTGGATTCGATTTTTACGCTTTTTATTGACAAATGCAATAGTAAGAAATAAAACAAATCCAGCTGGACGGTCCCATGACTATTTCCTAAAATTCTTATAAGAGTCTAAAGATATAAAAAGTGATGCTTCAGCACTAAAAACAACATCAATACCTTAACGAAAGTGAAATCACTTTAATAGAAATTGGTCCCAAATAAAGTTACGTAGGTTTGTTGAGATTATTTTTTACTGATAAACAAGAAATCACAGTTTTGAGACTACAAGGAAACTGCAATTCTGAGTTAATTTTGAGGAGGGCTTCAGCCCGAATGTTTTTTTTTTTTTAACATATAACGATAATTGCTTTTAAAGAAAAATAAAGAACCTAACGACCTATATGAAATAGTGTTTAAGTGATTCTAGAAGTACTATTGAATGTAATTACAAAAACAATACCACTTTAAGAGATAATTTTTTTTATGAGCAATGGTTATATTTTACCAATATGTGCGAGGGAGGGGAGGAGGGTACTTCAGCCCCCTTCATGCAGATCTGCCATTGTAGAAAGGCAACTTTAAAGTGCATAGTACAGTACACTTTGAGCTCAAAATACACTTTCAAATAATTTCAAAACCTTATCGGCATGGATGATGAAAAATCATTTGTAAAAGTATATTAAAGTAAATGATATCCCAACCCATCCTAACACGGTCATTACCACCTATGCATATGCTACTTGTATCCTATCAGTTAATAATGACACTTTAATTTCATCCCAAACCCTCCAATCACATATCACAAACCTAGAAGAATGGTGTCAAAACTGTAGAATAAAAAAAAAAAACAATAAATCCCATCACCTTTACTTTATTCATCACCGTCCATGAGAGGCCCCCTGGCAGAATTAGCTAGTAATCGATAATGTTTTTTCCATTACATTAGGAATTCTTTTATGAGAATGAATTCTCCCTAAATTTGTTTTTTCTTTAAATAGCTGCTTTTAGGAACTTTTTCCTCCAACCAAGGGAAGGCGCGCCCCCAGGCGGAATTTGCTAGAGCTGGTCTACTCACTATATAACTTTTTTTATATATTACATTAGGAAATCATCCTATGAGAATGAATTCTCCTTATATTTCTCTTTTCTTTAAATAGGTGTTTTTGAAAGTTTTTTTCCACCATCCAAAGGAGGGCAGAATTCGCTAGTGTTGGTCACGATAATTTTTTTTTCTATTACATTAGGAATTTATCAATGAGGATGAATTTTTCCTATATTTCTCTTTTCTTTAAATGGGTTTTTTTGGAACGTTTATTTTTTCAGCTTCCAGGAGAAGCAACCCTCGGCTGGATCCGCTACTGCTTCCTAATAAGTGATATTGAGTAATGGTGAGACACAAAATAGGCTACTTCCAGGAGATGCGTACCTCTCCAATATCATAGCCCAAGAGTCCTGGCAGATAAATAGTCATTATCTTAAGAAAACTTTGAAACTAATTCCTTGATTCATTACAATCGTCACATTAATAAAATGAGATTGCCAGTTTGCGGCTCCCAAAAAGGTCATTTTTTTTTTCTTCTTTAAGAAAGTATGATTAACATGAAGACGTTTAAGTTATTTTCTAAATATTACTGTAGACACTCAAACCACCCCTAACCTCTTTAAACTAAATACATTAGAGTGACAGCTTATATTTCCTACCTGCGATCGGCAGAAACTTTGGTAACCGCCATTTTGGAACTCAAAATTATATATATACATGAAGATGATTAAGTTATTCCTTAAATAATACTAGAGAACCTCCTGAATTAAAATACATTAGTAATACTACAAATTGTTTTTTAAAAAATCTAAATATTTCAGTTTTTCTCATAAAACCTCGAAATGAAAAATGAATTAACCATGAAAAAAAAATCAGTGCCCACTTCTTGAAGTATATGGTTACGTACCCCAAGAATTTCTTTAAAGTTTAAGTTGTTCAATGCCTCGACTAATATAACGCAGTGGATCAGAGCTGGAAGTCCCATAATGCAATCAGCAAACTGGTTTTACATTAAGCTTGTAATTTCTTTTTTAATGTGAAAATAAAAATTTGTTTTGACAAAAAAATAGGCATCTTATTTTATTTTCCATTGTTTAAAATTTCTGTCTTTTGATTTCCTTTTTGTATTATGTTTATATTCTTTTCTTCTAATAATAGCAACGTAAAATATTTCACTAAACTCTTCAAAATTACATTCTGTGATTATTTCAAGTGAAGCAATACTTTTGTCCAACATAATACAATACTTCATAGAAAAAAAAAAATGTCTGTAGTTGGAGAAGTCTTCCTACGTTCAATACCAAGCCGGAAAGCGATTACAGTCACCTTTCGCAAAATTAGATAAATAAAACCATTTAAATTATTAGGGAAGAATGCACCAAACGTAGGAATCATTAATTTCTTTTGGAACCTGAAATGGTTCAAATCACACACTGTTGGAAATTGTAGAAAAATATGTACGCTCCGATGAAGTGGATGAATTGACAGTGCATTTATTTTTGGATGAATATGCGAAATAATCAAATACATTAAATAAAATGGGCATCGATACAGCATTTTTCCTATCTTGCCAACGTGTTCAGGAATAAAAACACAATTAGACCAACTAAGTAGCTGAAAGGTTTTCTTTACTTTCTTTTCCCACGTCACTTGAGGAAATTATTGTGGAAAACCAAATTGATTACGCTCAAGAAGAGGAAGACAGAAAAAGGGACTTCATTCCTTGAAGTAGACGACGCGTTTCTTCATTAATTTATACTTTTATACTAGTTACAAATATTTTAAAATGTTGATTTACGTTTTATTTAGATTACGCTTCTTATAATTCTTGTAACTTGTTTTATGATTACTAACTTTTCTAGTATTTTCATTTTTCATTTCATATCATTCGATAAACAAACTTTTTTTAATCAATATAAAACAATATCGCCGTCGTGGACAACTGTGAGCAGAACAATCGACTATAAATTAAAGTTTTATCGCATTAATTCTATTACGCCTTTCTTATTTCGTTAGCAGGAGATGGGGCATGTATAATTCCAGCGTTCTGAAAAGGTAAACCTAAAGGTACACTATTAGTGTAATTTTCGTTATGGTGTGGAATTTCGTAAAGAAGGCGCATTTTATTTTCCTAATGCAATCATGAAGAACACAAATATTTTTTATGTCATTGATATTTTGTGGATTTCGGCAACGGATTGGAGAATTTAGTATAATTTTTCGCACGTAATTCCAAACGTGTAGCCAATATGTTTTATTTTATTTTTTATCCTAATATTCATTTTAAATGCGATATCAATAAATATTAGAATATGGAAAACGTCTCAGCTCCAACAAATAATAAAGAAAAAGATACCCATTTACATCATTCTTAAGTCTCGCTAGCGACGGCATATCAAGATTGGGTTGCTTCACGGGCGGATCCTCGGGGGGGGGGGGGAGGGCTTTCGGGCTGAAGCCCCCCAAAAATGGTAAAATATAACCATGTTTTACGAACATTTTTTTTTTTAAATACCTCTTAAAGTATTATTAAAATATTATTATATCGTGTAATTGCATTTAAAAGGACTTAAGGAATCACTTAAACACCATTTCATATATCTAGTTAGTTTCTTTCTGTTTTTCCAAACTAATTATAGTTATTTTTATGAAAAAAAAAAAGCTTTCGGGATGAAGCCCCACCCAAAATTAAATTCTGGATACGCTAGTGGGTTGCTTTACAGAAGCTGAATGCGAAGAACTAAATCGTCTCTGTTTATCACACAGGCTAGGAACTCAGATTGACGATGCTTCTTAGCATACCCCAATGAGAGAAGGATCTGCCACTAAGAAAAACGCTTCTAATCAAATCTACAAGAATCACTAGACCTTTCGCGTATCGTCCACCTCGCAGACGAGCCTGAACTATTTCGGCTACCTCTCTATTAGAATGTTGCACCACCAAACCCTCAAAAATTAAGACATTTCTGACCGCTGTGGCTTATCGAGGGTTATCTAGCTTTCCTGTTGGAAGGAACGATTTAAATAGGCAGGGTTTGGACTTATAAATTGTTTCGTTATAAGGTAGTATGATCCATTACTCTTTAAAATCCCGTTGCCTATTTTACCACGTTTGCTCAAAGTTGTCTTAAAATAGATAATCGCAAGCTCTAGGAGTTCTTATCGCATGAAATCCAAAGTTCTTCAATATCCTTCCAACGCACATCATTCTGGTTTGTTTTAGGGGAAACCCTCTTTTCCGAGCCATTTAACTAATGATGACAGGTGATTTTCTTGGGAATATTAGCAATAAGGACTTTATCGCCTACATAGATCATGGTCCTCAGCAAGGATCGGGATTTCTTTAAAAATGTTAACTACAGCTCTTAAGATTCCTCTTTTACACACCATCCATGCATCAGGAGCGAAGCATTGGTTTACAAAAACTTTCACTTACCACCATAATTTTAGTAAAAATAATTTTTCACTATATATATATATATATATATTTTTTTTTTTTTTTTTTTGTAATAAAGCTTGTACTTACGACAATTTATATAAATTACAATAATTTTTCCACGATATAATTCAGATTTCCACATATTTCCTATGGAAAATCCATTTAGTTCTAATGGTAACGAGTAACGAGTACCATTCAATAACAAAAAAGTAAACATTGCTTACTACGACATTATATATGTATGAATATGTTAGATATTCATTTTTCCAAATTCTTTAGTTTTCTATCGGTATACCCTACCGCTGCTAACATATTTTCCCCATTATTTAATTATCAAATTCTTTCGTACGCCATATTTATTTATTTTGTATAACTGACAACGAGTGACCTTAAATTACTTTTAATAAACCAAATTTAAGGCACTCCTTAAAGGAAGAAATTTTGATAATTCGTTTTTTATTTAACCCCAGTCAGACCATTTCAACGAGGTAAATATTTCTCTGAAATTAAAGACCAGTAAATTTTACACACACACACACATATATATATATATATATATATATATATATATATATATATATATATATATATATATATATATATATATACTGAGTCTATAAAAATCGTAAGAGCCATTGTCAAGAAAATGTGTAAAATATGATAATAATAAGTGGCACTTTCTCGTATTGTTAGCACATTTTTACGAAAAAGTTACTTAACATCGCCAAGAATACGCCTACCTTAAATATATGAAATTTTCAGATTGGATTTTCATTTTTAAGCCAGGTTGTCCATATAAAACAAACTTTTTTGAGAAACTTGTTATTAGGACTCGAGAGACCTTGAAACATGTACTTCATTTGAAAACTAGGATTAAAAACATTTCACCATCTCAATACTTTCCCTTACTATCTAATTCATAAATGGGTAAGTTAAAGTAAAAACATAGAACTAAAACTCTCCTCCTGCTTTACTCACAAATAAAAAAAAGGAATAATTGAATATCTAAACATTGAATCTTAAAATATCCTTTGGCTCTTGATATAAAAATTTACTGATACTAATCATGTTTGCTGACACCCTTCTATTAATTGATGTATCTAATCCATTTCTGTAATAATAATAATAATACTTATTACTTCCACAATAAATATATATATCTTGTTTCATATATATATATATATATATATATATATATATATATATATATATATAAAGAAACTGAGCACCCCAACTATAGATATATATATATATATCTTTCTTTAGTATATTTAGTATATATATCTTTCTTTAGTATACTTTAGTATATATATCAGTCAAAAATAGTATGTGATATATATTCTATTGCACCTCTTTTAATCTTTGCATATATATATTTTTTTTTTCCAGTTTCAACGTAATGTATTTTACTAGTTCTATTAAGGCCCTTGATTACTTTTACATTAAGAAGTGTCATTCTCTGATACTGGCTTATTTTTTAGAGCCACTAAATAATTTGAATGGAAGACTAGTGCAGCAATAGGCTCTGTTATTTCAACATGTGCTAAATCAAAGGTGAGAACATGGGATAGCAGAATAAAAGCAAATTATTCAATTGCAATTAGTATCCTTTACTATAATATCCAACATGGGGTCTCGGGGTATCAATCCCTATGGGGTCTCGGGTATATTGATAAGCTAGAAAGCGTAAGCTTAAACTTTTATTCTCACTAAATAAAAATTGTCTCTTCTGGTTAATGAGATTAGAATTTAAAATGCTTCATTGCTCATTTTCGATACTGAAATTGGGTGCTAAAAATTTAAAAAATGGAAAATGATAGATTTCCTAAAATTTTCAAGTGAATCACATATTTGTGGCAAAGGGAGTCAAAAATTCAATTGGTTCAATCTCAAGTTATACACTCTGCTGTGCTCTGTAAATAAACAGTTTATTCTGGAATTAGAAGAGACAGGTGCATTCCAGCTAGAGACGTATCCAACGATAAGCTTGTTTAAAAGTCACATAGAGGAGCTTAAAAAACTCTAAATTCAACAAAAACTGATTACCTCAGGTACAGCCCAATGCATCTCAATATGTATGGAGCGAGTGATAAGCATCAGCCTTATCTTGCATTAAATGCCCCGTTTCATATGACCAAAACACTAACTTGTGTGATTGGGTTATCTGGCAGTTATAATATTAAATTAACCTTTAATAATACTTATTACTATTTCAAGCCAAAAGAAATGTGCACGCTTTGTAACCTAAATGAATTAGAGGACCTTTTTCATATTTTTGTCCGGTGCCCGATTTATGCTCCTAGGGCGAATTATCAAACGATGTTATATTTATATAAATTGACATCTCTTGCTTATGTTTATTTCATTACTAGCCCTTAGTCACAATTTTGTAATCATAAGAAACAAGGCAAATCTTGTACACATCTTAAATATTTAGTTAGCAAATTATTTGCATTCTACAAACAGAAATGTTACCTCCCTCCCCCCTCTGACTATGTTTACCTACCTTTTTCCATCAGAAAAAGGACAACTGGGGAATCCTCCCCTGATCCCTCACACTTTCCTACCAAATGTGTTAGTACTTGAATATCTTCAGTGCTTGAACAACAGTTAGTAAGAGAAAATATTACAATTTTTATAAATGAATTATATAAACTATTTTTAGTTTGTATAACTTTCTACATATTTCATATGTAATATTAGTTATGATTCATGTACCATCAATCACTATTTTTTTTAATTATTAACCATTATTAGTTGTATGATATTATATCTGATTGTATTTAAAAAAATTTTCAGCCCTGATGATGACCCACATGTTTGGGTGTAAACGTCGACACAAATAAAAGTTTTATAATGACTGCGTCCTGAATATTTATCAACCATGATTGTATACTATGCCTATATTTATCTTTATCACTAGTGCCATTTATTTGCTTGCGATGTTCCGCTGTTGTATTATTTTAATTAATGTATTATATGGGGTATTATACGGGAATGGGGTAGCTCAGTGGTAGGGTACTGAGCTTCCAATGCTAAAGGTCCCAGGTTCGAACCCCGGCTCATGGCAGGAAATTTATTTATCTGTTTCATTGGCTGTGGGGCGACCTTGGGGCTGGAGACCCTCCTGGGGCACACCCAGCCTCTATAAAGTGGGTACGCTTAATTAAATAATTGATTAAGGGGGAAAACCTGGCGGTTGAACGTGATCTCGGTCAAATCACCTCCTTGCACAACCGTTGACCTAGAAACAGTACTTTCCCTAAATAGTACTGAACCCAAGACCCTTCATGGGTTGTAGTGGTACACTTTTTTTTTTTTTTTTTTTATTTATGGGGTATTATATTATATTTTATTGTTTATATTTAGCCATACAGTCAGATGCTTGGTTGTTTGCAGGAGAGGATGTTGTCACTGAATCCCAATGAATTTTACTTTGTATATAAGTTGTATATGTTTTTCATATTAATGTGTTAATTATTAGCTAACTCTATTTGTATGTGGCCCTCCCCAAAAACAAATAAAAATATTCATTTATTCATTCATACTAGTTCTATTCGGAAAGAATATTTTTTTGTTTTTCCATTAATCTTATAGCTATAGAGACAGTTCCATCTTTAAAGGTTTAATTGGTTTTATCATTACATTTTTTTGTTATTTTCTATAAATTTATTATTCTTTTTTTTAATCAAGTTCATTAATCATTGTTAATTTATCATCTTTATTCTAAAATACAGATATCAAACAGCTGATTAACTGTTTGTCCTTGGTTACTTTCTGTATAAGTTAATAATTTTGAAGAAAAACGAACAATCCTATCAAACTGTTTTATATGTTTTTAACTCAGTGATTCTGAGGAACAAGCAGATGGTGCCAGTAAACTTTTTAAAGTTTCACAATAAAGTATAATCTTAATTGCATACACAAGAACAATAATTTATTTTATGAATGGCTAGCTAAATATTTTTATATTCAGTTAAAAAAGGAATGGATGGACAAGTGTATTAACGCTTAGCCTAATAAATTTAACCAACAAAATTGATAGGCCTCAACTATATAAGTATATTGAAATAGAAATGGAAAAATAACTGTTTTCCAAAGTCCCAATAAGAATAACAAAGTAGTACAAAAAGAAAAGACTAGTTCCTGCCAAATGGTTTGATACATTAAATTAAAAAAAAACAAAAAAAAAACTTGATTAAACTTCAAACATATTTAATGGTAGGTAAGGATAACACACAATCAAATTATGTTCCGATAGATTTGTAATAATCAACTTATGATAGATTTGTAATAATCTTTCGTTCTAATTACAGCGGTAAAGCAGTCTTAGTAAGGGATTCCTATTTCCCGGAACCAGGATGAAGTCCGTATACAATTATTTATTCTGTTTCACTAGCTGTGGATTGGTCTAGAAGTTGGGAGACCCTCCCAGCTCTCTGAAATGAACACCCAGAAAATATTTTTTTACAGAGTTGATAAAACATATAATATAAAAACCTAACTTTAAATGTAATAAAAAAATCTATGATAAAATAATGGTACTATTAAGTGCAATTGAATGCAAGGGACAAATACAAAAAAAAAAAAAACACACAAAAAAAACAAATGTGGAAAAGAACAGATTAATGGTAAAGATTTAGATACACTAAAATTACTAATACTTCTTCATACTAAGATGGTATTTTCTTAAAGCCAAAATTCAATTTAAACAATTATTTACTCTGGTGCTCCAGCAATTTATGTAATGGTGGCAATTAGAATCAAATAATAATTATATTTTTCAAAGAATGAGGTGTAACAATAAATGCTTAAACATGGTTTAGCAGATAATAATAATAACATCAAACAAACATTAACATTTAATGTTGATAACTCTACCAATCTTTTATTACATACAAACCATGACAAAAATTCTCTATTAAAAAAATCAAAATCTACAAACGATAACCAAACCTACTAGACTAGATAATTTTGGAAAAAGCTATTTAATATTCAGCTTACAAATACTTGTATGTGACTTAGAGGTAGTATCAACAATAAAGACAGGAGCAGGGTAGTCCAAGGAGTAAAGAACAGTGCACCTATGCTTGAGGTTAAACTCCTGTTGTGGCATGAAATTGTTTATTCTGTCACAACAAGCAAGGATCGATTGGGATCATGTGACCCTCCAAGGGCATACCATTCTCTATGAAGTGAGTACTTTTAAGTAAAAAATTAATTAACATGTTGAAACCAGAACACGATCTAGGTCAAATCAACTCCTTCTATAATAGTTTTCCATGAAACAGTACTTCCTTACAACCTACTGAACGGAAGACCCACCATGAGTTATAGGGGTACTGCCTTATGATTTATTTTTATTAGTACTACAGACAACATTGGTCTTTTTAAATTATAATAAATTCCATAATGGTTAGAATAATATAAACACAACAGTGTAGTTTTTAATATCTAGAACAGAATAATAAATATATAATAGCTAAAATATTTTTATTGATTTTTCTGGTTCGTTTAATCTTGTTAGTAAACCTGAAATAAAAGACTAATTCAAAATTTCAACAAATGAGTTGTTTCATACTAAGGAACTAAGATACAGATGAACGAATGAACTTATTTCTATTTATTTCATTGCACATATTAAATATTAAACGGTAAATTTTTACACTGATATATGATAGCATATTTATCACATGCATTTTCAAAATGAAAACAACAATAACACACATAAATACGAACATAAAAATTAATACATAGTGAGTTATCTGATCATAAGTAGTTTTTGTTCAATTAAAAACATTTTTATTATTTGGTATAGGAAGTTTTTCTTTAAAAAATTTAATTTGTGGGGGAAAAAATTACTTTATACAAATTTTCAATATAGGACTTAACTGAATGTATTAATTCGTCAACTGGACAAATATACATTGGGTACATGAATTACAATATTTTGTAACTACTATAATGAAATCTGGATTTTAATTACATTGTTAATAACAATATAAAATCAATTAGAAAACAAAATTTAATTCCTTATTTCAGAGCATATCTCATAATCGGACTACTACAATTCAAACAGCAGAACTTTTTTTTAAAAACATGCAAACTAGCAGTCAGAAATTAGTCATAAAAAGAGCTTGTTGCCTTAGCAACAAACTGTTTATTAGTACAATGTAAGATCAATTCCTGAAAATAAGTTAATACAATTTCTTAACAAAATCTACGATAATTTGGGAACGAAGATAAGAAAACTAAATGATAACAGCAAAATCAGGAGTATTCATTCATAAACATTGTCAATGGGTATACTTGGTAACAAAATGATCCTTCCTTTTTAAATACACCTAAATAATACCAAGAACAAAAGGCATATTTCTTATAATAAAGATATAAATGAAGAACTCAGCCTCAATTCTTTAAACTAGTTGACGCATGGTTACAGGTATTACAAGCTTATCATATTCAACATAATCAATGTTAACATATCCAAAATAATTATTTTACAAATAATAAACAACTAAGAATATTCCCTAACTAGAAAATCAAACTGACATAATTGAATTTGGAGAAAATCATTGTAAGTATGACACCAACACAAATTCATAAAAATGAAAAACTAAGTACATGCTGGAACCTGTCGCTATTAATTAGATCAGGGTATACTGTCCAATTAAAAAAAAAAATTAAAGGCCGGGTGCTCAGATTGTACATCCCCAAAGTGATGAATCCAGTTTAAAAACAAAATGACAAGAGAACTAACAATATAAAAAATGCCAGTAGTACTTCAATAAGAATTCTCAACTAATCAAGAATTACTATTCCTTGGAATATACAGAGCCAAATTTCACATTTATAATACACAAAAACATGAAATAGTAAAAAATATAAAAATTACAAAGAAAATAAAAGTAATACAAGATTTTGGGGGGAAACACCACCAATTAAACATAAAAAGAGAAGGATATAATAACTGGATTATGCCTCAAAATAAATTAACTAAAAAAAGATCCTTAAACTAATGAATAATGAAGAATATGTGTTCTTCAAAACTTACCGTCGGTACGTCTAATCTGAATACTCATCCCATTTTTAATCTGGTTGACATCTCCCATTGTCGTGTCACTCTTTAAAATTTCGACACACGGAATACATAAACTAATTTAAATGAAAAGATCATTCGAATTAACACGAAATTATGTCTGAGTGATACATTGACCCAAGACACACTCTACCTAGTGTTGCATGTTAAGACAAGCTAACGGCCAACTGAAGGAACATATAACTATCGGGTACTATCGATTCAAAAATTTCAATCCCTTACTGTTAGAAACGATAGAATAAGTATCGATACATACGATTTTCAATTCATAAAGATGCTTATAAACTGTCAAACATTGTTTTCCTTATTTTCAGCATTGCAAAGTTCAATTTCTAATTCCATTTTCAATTTATATTGCCTGGTGTCTCCCTTCTCGCTCCGGTGCTCTGAGCATTCTGCCGAATAACCAAGTCTTCTCGTTTTTTACGGATCATCTTCCAAAATATAAATCGGAGACTTATCTTTGATGACCCATACAGCATCGTAAAACAGTTCGAAAGCTCGAGAAACATGCAGGGCACTTTTTGACTGCACTTGGCAGGCTTTCGGCAAGATCAGTAAGATAACTAGGTCGTTAAGCTCGACCCCTCTTTCTTCTACTACCAAACAAAGGTCTCGGCAAACACCTCCAATGACCCCTGCTAGCTCCGGAGAACATGAAACCCAGCTAGTTATATCATTACAAGAGGCAACTGACGATTCTTCTTTTTTTACCCCCGACCCCTATCAGGTGCTTCAGAATGACAGAGAGGTAATGGATTCTGAACCGATACCAAGAGACCCCCGACCTCCCCCCGATATTCGTTAGAATAAAAAATAAAAGGTTTTCAGTTATTATGTTGTCAGGTAAACAAAATAGCAGGCTCTGGAAGGTACTCATATCTAAGTAGAACAAATGACGTCAAAATATCACCAGATACTGCTCAGACCTATAGACAAATTTTGAAGTATCTAACTGATATCTAAGCGGATTTTTACTCTAACGATTACGCCAGTGGCGAGCTTTAAGAGTAGTTATAAGAAACCCACACCTCAAAACACCAAGTGAAACAATAGAAGAAGAACTGAAAACTTAAGGATTCAAAACGCGCCAAGTAACAAATGTTCTTGAAAAAAGTAAAGAACAGCCAGGAGTAAAAGTTTCTCTTGCCCTATTTTTTATAGACTTAAAGCCAACTCCAGGGATCGAAAAAATATACGAAATAAGAAGATTACACTACACAAGTGTCAAAGCAGAAAAGCCTTATCCTAAGAGAGATATCATCCAGTGTCAGGTAAGGTATATGGCAATACAAAGACGTATTGTTATCATTTACTACGTTATGCGAAATGCGGTGGACAAAACAACTTTGATGAGTGCAAAAAACCAAAAGAACAGCCTTTTTGCCTGTTTGTGCGTTATGCCTTAAAGGACATCCGGCGAACTAGAAAAGCTGCCAGATGTATAAGAGTATCAAATTCAGATACCAGAAATTCCGGAACCAAAAAGAAACAGAGAGATCCAGACCGAGAAGAGAACCTTACAAAATCATATACCCGACGGTGTCTTTTGTACATATACTAGGAGATAAGAACGACATTACTAACTGTGAGACCTTGCCGCAACAACAATACATACATCCAAATTCTCAACCCTATCCTCAACATCCGACATCTCAAATTTCATCTAATCCTCAACAATACTGTCAACACCAAATTCCTCATTCATCAAATACCACAGATCTCAACAGTTTACTTAAATATTTGCTCTCCGAATGCAGATCTCTGGTTACTCCTTTGATATCACTTCTCACCGATCTTGTATCACATTTTATACCTCCCCTGAAAATCCTTAAATTACTTCCAATAAACCTATATCCATCTCCTTTGGAATGCGAATGGTGTTAAAAATCATACAGACGAACTATCTGAACTATAAGCTTTATTACTTGACAAGAACATTGACGTGGCACTAATTACTGAAACTCGACTAAACACTAAACAGCTCTTCAAAATAACACAATATTTAATATATATTGTACTGACCACTCTGACGGAAGAGCACATGCCGGTACTGCTGTATTGTAACCAATACCTTTTAGAGCACTTACCCCCATTACCTATACAAGACTTCTTACAATCCACCGCTATCATAAATACATCCGTCTCCTATCAGGTTATCCCGGTCATCATCGTATTGCCCTCCTTACCGATCAATATCCAATGCCTAGTAGAGTTTTCTCCTCGATTCCCCAGGACATCATTTCATCTTTGGTGCCAATTTAAATGCCAAGCAACAACAATTTGGTTCAAGAACAACGAATTCTCATGGCCGAACATTGCTATCTGCACTCAATCCACAACGTTTCACCCCCTTTCCTCGAACTCTCCTACCTACTGGCTCACAGATCCTAACTGTAATCATGATATCCTTTATTTATTTATCCATAGCGGCTTAGGCCCCTCAATTGTTCCCTTAAACATCTAAACTAACGTCCCTCTGACCATAATCCTCTAATTCTTAATGTTTCACTAGAACCCATTCCCAAATCTTTCCCAACGTCATTTATCAAGGGCGTAGTTAACTGGCGTAGTTTCCGCCAAATCCCACCAACAAAAATGATCTCAATATATTTCTAAAAACTCCCGATGACCTTGATTGTACCGTCAATTCCTCTATTACCACAATTCAACAAGCTGTCTGCACTGTCTCCTCTCCAAAAGATTCCCCAAGAATTCCTAAAAAACCAATCTACAATACATCTTAGAGCTAATCCATACGAAACGACGTACCACATCATTATGGCAATCCACCAGACATCCCACTGATCGCCCCTCCTACAATTCCTATTGCAAAAAAATAAAGCAGGAATTATTCTTTTTTTCCCCTCTCCTTCCTTGCCTTTTAGGCTAGACGGGGTTTTTCCCGAGCCAAACCGGGCGGTGCAATTGCTGAGTTAAAAGGCAAATCGGGCACCGGTTTTTGAACTTTGGACCGCTTTCGGTCCACGGGCCATAGTTTGGAGACCCCTGTCCTACAGGAACATTCGCTCATCAACCCATCCCAATCTGGTTACTCAACGGAATCCGCTCTGCTTTAAATAAACCATGATCTCCAAAATTCAGTTAAATACCAAACCATATAATCCTCATCTTTCCAAAGCGTTTGATACAGTTAACCATAACATCCTCCTTACTTTTTTTTGTTTGGTCCTCACTTCCATGCTTTTTAGGCTACACGGGGTTTTCCCAGGTCGGGAGAATTATGCCGAGTTAAAAGTCCCATCGGGCACTGGGATTTGAACTCGTAATTTTTTTTTAGTCTTAAACATTCGTTGTCAGTTTGCCAGGCAACGCACGATCGATATCATCGAGCACGCGTCAGCGCGCTAGGTTACCCCGCCCCAAATATTCTCCATACTCAATTGCATAATCTTCCTCTATTCAACAATACCCTGCGTTGATTCATATCAATTCTCTCAAAAAGGAAACTAATAAAAAAAATTAAATTAAGACGAGTTTTTATTAATTTTATTCTTTTCTACTTTATTTAATAACTGGATCTATAATGTGGCTACACATATTAATAGACAAACGAATAAATTTTATACCAAAAACGTTATTATAACTATGCCATTTATGAGTATTTGGAAAGAAGACAGTAGGCGCTTACAGAAGAACCGCTTTTTTCCGCCGATTATGTGCATTTTCTAATGGACTGTTTCAAATATTTAATTTTTTTTTCTATTAAGTATTACAACAATCTGTCACATGGATAACTAGTTAAACTGAGGTAGGATAACATTCACACTATATGTACAAAAAATATGAAATAAATAGAAGACAAATAATAATCAAAAGATATATACAATAAATAAAATAACCTAAAAATTAAGTAAAAATTAAAACAAAGCAAAAAACACATGCATACCTATATACACTATTTACAATCAGGCGAGGGAACTCCCTGCGCTACTTTCTCAACCACCTCACTAAAGCCAGCGGATATTGATCGAGAGCACTTTAGCCGCATACATTCATGTCTTGAGTGGAGAATCTCGCCATTGCCAGAACTTTAATAAATACAATCTACAAAAGGTCGCGAGGAAACTGCCGTTTCAACGTTCTTGGAGGATTACAGGGCTGTGTCTAGGGTGGTTGATAGGGATTGTGCAAGAAGATTTGGATGATACAGAAGGTTCTGGTGAAATTTGGAGAATTTTTCTGGGATAAGATCTAGAACAAATGGGATGTTGAGGTCATGATGTAGGGTTTTGTTGGTTACATAGAAAGGAGCATTGACTATTGTTCGAAGGACTTTTGACTGGAAGGATTGAATGCGCTTGATGTTAAAAATCTTTGCTGTTCCCCATAGTTCTAACCCGTAAGTCCAGACAGGTTTCAGTATTGTCTTGTAGATCAGTAACTTGTATTCAATGGAAAGTTTAGATTTTCTGTTTAGTAGTCGGGGCAGTTGGCCGTATCGTAGGTTTAGTTCCTGTCTTTAAGTCTAGTATGAGAGTTCCAGGTGAGTCGTCGGTCTAAGAGAAAGCCAAGGTAACCGGACTGTATCTGAGAAAGGAAGCTGGATGGTGTTAAAATAAACTGGTGGACAGGATTTACAACAAAGGTTGAAGGTTATGTGTTTACATTTGGATTCGTTTATCTTAATGCGCCATTTCTTACACCAGTGTTCAATCTTGGAGAGGTGTATTTGTAGGTTTAATGACGCTGATTTAGAATCTGAAATGGTTGAAAGGAAAGCGGTATCATCAGCGAATGTTGCCAGGGGGGTATCAAGTTGGGCAGGAATATCTGCGGAGGAAAGAATGTATAGGGTGGGACTTCGGAGAATTCAACAGTCGGAGAATTCAGTAGCACAGCGAACTTAGAAGGAGCAGTCAGAGAGTTAGGATCGGAGTATTAGATATAAAGATTGTGGTAGGTGGAATTTAAGCTTGAAGAGCAATCCCGCGTGACATTCCTGGTCTAAAGCCTGAGCTATGTCCGGAAATTCACCCGAACAATATTGATGCTTTTCTAGGGTTGAGGATATATCAACCACTCGGAGTCCTTGTTGGACAGTGGAATATTGAGAACGAAATTCGAATTGGTGAGTAGGAAAGTTTTGGGATTCTCTTATGGGTAGAATTCTTTTCAGTAGGATCTTTTCAAAAATTTTTGATAGGATTGAGAGTAGGCTAATTGGTCTGTAGGATGATATATTGTTTGAAGATTTTCCTGGTTTCAGGAAAAGGACGATGGTGGAATATTTTTATAAGAGAGTGAAGTGAGTAGTTCTTAAGATACAATTATAAATATATGTAGGGAATATGATAGCTTTGGTTGAAAGTTGTTGAAAGACCTGTGGCGTTAGGAGGTCGTATCCAGGAGATTTACGAGCCGTAAAAGGTATTTGACCTCAAAAGGATTACATGCTTTAGGTGTAAGGAGGGTGGGATTGGTGAAGATAGGAATCCTACTTTTGCAGTATGGGTAGGATAGGATTCTGGATGAGGAGTGAATCTACTGGAGAGGTGTGAATGACTGAGGGCCCTCTGGATAAAAAAACATTAAATAAAAAAATCAAGGATATCAGGATTGCAGTTAGGATCAATGAGTCAGTAGGTAAGTGAGCCGAGTGGAAGGAGGCTGAAACGTTGGGAATTGAACAGGGAAGAGGCACCAATGTTCTACCATGAGAGTTCGTGGATCTTGAACCCCATTCTTGATGCTCGCCGTTTAAGTCTGCACCCAGGATGAAACGATAGCCTAAGGAGTTAGGGAAAGAACTGAACTGAACATTAGATGTGAATCTACTAGGAGGACAGTTTGCTGATAATGGGGTGATGGGAATGGTGAAGGTTTTCATTACAATGGTGGTGAATTGTAGGAAATCTTGAGTAGCTAATGGGAGTAGATGATGAGAGAGAGATTGGTGTACAATTACAGCAGTGCCGACATGTGATCTAAAGTCAGGATGGTCAGTACAGTATTGCATAGGTATATATATATATATATATATATATATATATATATATATATATATATATATATATATATATAAGGAAGTACTGTTACAAACCCTACGGTTGTGCAGGGAGGTAACGGGGAAATATTATGCTCAACCGCCAGGTTTTTCCCCTAAATTAATTATTTAATTATGAGTACCCACTTTATAGAGGCTGGGTTTGCCCCAGGAGGGTATCCCAGCCCTAGGATCGACCCACGGCTAATGAAAAATTACTAGCCATCAGCCGGATTCGAATCTGGGACCTTGAGCTCTGGAAGTTAGCGTTCATCCACTGAGCTACCCCGCTCCCTGTATGTATATATTCTAATTGGAAATTTAAGTCTTCTTTTAATCTAAAACTTCTTTTAATTGAATTCCTTTCTCTGATGAATATCTGAGACGATATGAACAAATGTTTTATGAAAACTTTGATCTAATTCCGAGCATGTAGTTCGAAAACGGTTTAGAATTCGGACAGACATAAAGAATAAAAGTTTTAGATAATTTTATATACTTTAAATTCCTATAGGAAAAATTTCCCTTGCGATGCACCATTTTCGCAGAAAATCCAAAAATTGTTACCATTTCTGTATCTCCCTCCACTCCCCCGGCTAACCATCAAGACGTCAGGAGTTTTGATATGTTTATACGCTAAACAAGCATCAAGAATAGGATTCAAGAACCACGAATTCTCGTGGTCGAACATTGCTGAAGAACCTAACCCTAAACTCAAATGGAAAATCCTTAAGAACCTCTCTGTTGTTACCTCGAAAACCTGCGCACAGTATTCAATCGATCCCAACACGCTAAATTCTTTTTTCACTAACCATTTTCCATCCACATCTCCATCTGACCGCTCATCTTTTTCCATTACCGAAACCCCCTTCGATCCTGATAAGTTTTACTTTCTCGGTATCTCTCCTACTGACCTGCTCTCTGCCAGCCTTAAATCCAAAACGAATGATTATGGTCCGGACCAAATACCTGTTAAAGCAAACATCAACCCTTTTTTTCTCTCCCCTCCATCGGTGACGTGGTTGAATGCCTTTCCTAGAACCTACTTAATTTCTTCATCATTGTTGCTTTAGCACCTCTAAAACAACAATCTTTAGACGTCCTCCCACTCCTTGGATCAATGCTGAAATAAGAGAACTAATGAGGAGAAGAGAGGATGCTTGAATACGCTACAGACGTACTCGACTGCCTCAGCATTATTCCACGTTTAAATCCCTACGAAACGTCACACAAATATCCTTACGCCGAGCCAAAGCTTTAATAAAGTTTTATCTCAAGAACCCAACCCTAAATCCAAATGTACAATCCTTAAGAACCTCCCTGCTGTTACCCCGAAAACCTGCACACAATATTCAGTTGATCCGAAAAAGATAAATTCCTTTACCACATTTCCATCTGACCGCTCATTTTTTTTGATCACCGAAAACCCCTTCAATCATGATAAGTTTTATTTTCCCAATATCTCTCTTACTGACCTACTCTCTGTCACCCTTCAATCTAAAACGAACGATTGTGGTCCTAAATAAATACATGTTAAAGTTATCAAACTCTGCCTTCCAGCTTTACTTCTCGCGATTCTACATATATATAATTTCTCTCTCCAAAATTCCATTTTTCCCAAATCCTGGAAATGAGCCATAGTCCGTCCACTGAACAAAGTTCCAACTCCTTCATCAGCTTCCGACTTCAGACCCATCTCCTTTCTATCCAACCTATCTAAGCCTCTAGAAAGATTAGTTTACTCTCAGTTGAACAGCTTTCTCGAGCAAAACCATCTCCTTAATCCCTTACAATCTGGTTTCCGTTCCCAGTATTCCACCCACTCTGCCTTGCTAAGGATTACCCAAGACCTCCAATCCGCCATAGATAAACAGAAAATCTCCATCCTAATTCTTTTTGACTTTTCCAAGGCGTTTGATTCCGTTAATCATGAGATCCTTCTTTCTAAACTCCAAAGCCTGCCTATATCAAATAGCGTCCTAAAATGGTTCCTCTCCTTCTTATCCAATAGTTATCAGTTACGATTCCGAACAAACCTCCATCATTACCCCTTCAATTAACACGAGGTGTTCCTCACTCTCCCCGACCCTTTTCTCTATCTATATTAGTGACCTTCCTAACGCCATGCAACACTCCAGTTACCACCTATATGCCGATGATTTCCAAATATACCAATCATTCCAACCTTCTGAGATGCCTGAGGCTGCCCGAAGGCTACAAGAGGACATCGACTGCATCAACAGATGGGCAGAAATAAATGAATTAAAGCTGAATGCAGATAAAACCAAGGCTATTATCATCGGGTCCAGACATCTCATTAGCTCCCTTCCTTACTTTCCTCTGCTTAACCTCAATAACCGTCCCATCCATGTTCTCCCTACAGTCAAAAAGCTAAGAGTAACCTTTGACCAGAACCTCTCCTGGAATAACCATATCTCCCAGATTACCCGAAAATCCATAATGCCCTTAAACAACTCATAAGATTCCGTGATTGTATTCCTCTAAAAACCAGACAGCTTCTTTTAACCTCCCTTGTATTCCCCCACTTCGACTACGGCTGCTTGGTGTATGGAGGGCTATCTGCCAGGCTGGGAATGAGACTCAAGAGACTCATGAATTGTTTCATAAGATACATTTTCGGGATCCCCAGGCATTCACATGTTTCACTCTGGTACACCGAGTTGAAGTAGCTTTATCCTACTTTCCGACGACAATTCCTCCTTGGTGTTTTCCTTTTACAAGTCTTCAGAACCAAAAACCCTCCCTACATCTTGGAACTCCTTACTCTGTGCTCCTCTATCCACTTTCTCAATACTAGGTCTCAACCTATAGACTTATATATTCCCTCCCATAAAACTTCCTCCTTCAGCAAATCCTTCGTAATTCGTGCTGCTTCCTTATGGAACTCACTTCCTACCTCGATGCGCCAATCCTCGTCCACAAATTCCTTCAAATAACTCCTGTTCCAACACCTACTCCACATTCAAACTTCCCCTAACATGTAAAATTACTTGCATCTATACAATGTTTAATTTCAATCCATTGCACAATTGAAATAACAATTAACAATAAATTAGTTGGTATTTTTATTATGTCAGACTAAGATACATAAATTTATAACTCTGTTGTTATTCTTAGGGGACAGTAGTTCCAGAATAAAATTATTTATTCATTTCATTTTCATTTCATTTCATTTACAATTCATTTCATTTACAATTATTACTATAAAATATTAAAACAAGAATTAGCCACCATCAGATCCCAATCATTCAACTCCTACTTCACCTCCCTCTCTGGTCATGATAATTCCCTCTGGAATACCACCAAAAAAATCCTAAAATCCCATCATATTTCCCACCCCCTTCGCCGAGGTGATGGTGCCTGGGCAGCGTCTGATGTAGACAAAGCCGAGGAATTTGCCAAGCACCTTTCCTATCACATTTCCTGAAACCAGGCAAGCATCCCAATATTCCACCATCGTCCTTTTCCTGAAACCAGGAAAATCTTCAAACAATATATCATCCTACAGACCAATTAGCCTACTCTCAATCCTATCAAAAAATTTTGAAAAGATCCTACTGAAAAGAATCCTACCCATAATATATTCCCGAAAAATCCCTACACATCAATTCGGATTCCGATCCCAATATTCTACCGTCCAACAAGAATTCCGAGTTGTTTACCATATATCATCAGCCCTAGAAAACAAGCAGTTTTGCTCGAGTGCATTTCTGGACATAGCGCAAGCTGTTGACCGGCTATGGCACGCCGGACTGCTCTTCAAGCTCAAATATCACCTACTACATTCCTTATATCTAATACTCCAATCCTACCTCTCCGACAGCTCCTTTCGAGTTCGCTGTGGTACAGAATTTTCTGACTGTTACTCAATTGAGGCTGGAGTTCCTCAAGGCAGCGTCTTGGGTCCCATCCTTTACATCATCTATATCACTGACATTCCCGTCCATCCCGATACACTCCTAGCAACATTCGCTGATGACACTGCTATCCTTTCAACCAACTCAGATCCTAAAACAGCGTCCTTAAACCTACAAATGCACCTCTCCCTGATTGAACACTGGTGTAAGAAATGGCGCATAAAGGTAAACCAATCGAAATGCAAACACATGACCTTCACCATTTGTCGTAAATCCTGTCCACCAGTTAATTTTAACTCCTACATACTTCCTTTCTTACACACAGTCCGGTATCTTGGATTTCTCTTATCCAGACGACTGACGTGGAATCCACATACTAGACTGAAAAGACAGGAACTTAACCGACGATAAGGACAAGTATACAGACTACTAAACAGAAAATCTAAACTTTCTATTGAAAACCAACAACTGATATACAAGACAATACTAAAACCCATCTGGACCTACAGACTAGAACTATGGGGGACAACCAAATTTTCTAACATCAAACGCATTCAATCCTTCCAGTCTAAAGTCCTTCGTACAATAGTCGATGCTCCCTTCTATGTCACCAATAAAACCCTGCATAATGACCTTAATACTTCATATTTATCTTATTCCAAACAGATTCTCCAATTTTTATCAGAACCCATCACCAAAATCCCGTAGCACAGTCCCTATCTAGCACCACCCATCCCTACAATCCTCCTCTCTGGTTAAAACAGCAGTGGTCCCGTGACCTTTTGTAACATATATATATATTGGAGTTCTGGCAATGGACAGATTCTCCATTCAAGTCATGAGTGTCTGTGGTTGTAGCGCCCTTATTCAGCCTCCGCTGGCTTTTAATACCAGTGAAGTGATTGAGGGAGAAGCGCAGAGATCTCCTGAAGCCTCGCTTTTCTCTCCACAAGTGGGGTGACAAGTCTTGTTGGGAGTTGTCATGACCGATTGTAAATAGTGTAAATAGGTGTGCCTGCGTCTAAGATGTTTATTTTTATTTTATTATTACTATTATTTATATTTTCTTCCTTCATTATGATATTTTATTTTGTTCTTATTTCGCGGTATATTATTTTGAAATTACCTTATTTATTTTTTGATTTTGTAAATATGGTGTGAATGTGCTCTCTGAACTCTATGATAAATGTACTTTGTTCAGACAGATTGTAATATTTATCAATAAACAAGTAATCCAGTAATAATACCCAAAGCACCATGAACAAGTTCCTGAAGGAATCGCTTAGGTCCCTTAGGTCCCTGTTCACGCAATCTACACCCCCTTTTTGGGCATTCATTGAGCGGAATATAAAGGGACTCGTCCCACAATAAATAAAATATTATTATTATAAAGGCATTATGTTTAAATTTTCTCTTTTTTTCTCTGTTTTACTTTTCTTTGCTTGTACATATTATTAATTATATATATATATATATATAAGTTAAGGTACGGAGCGGGACAGTATTAGCGTTAATACCAAAAGCATTGATGTAAACAATCTCAGAATGTATATATAGAGGATTATAAGGAACAATAAAGCAGTCTTGATTCCGACTTCATGCGTTTTATTTGTTGAACTTTTACTTTGTTTTAAGTGTTTTAAATCCGCTACGTTTAACTTATATATATAAGTTTTATCTTTTTTTTTATCTTTTGAATCCGTACGGGTTTTAACTGGTGCCGAAACCCGGGATACGTTGAGTATACCCCAACAACGAACACGGAAAAAATTCTGAGTTTCAGAATTCAAGACTTCTGACCAAGTAAGTTGATAGAGTGTTCAGTCTAATTTTAGGGTGCACATATGCCACCTATAGAGGGAGAAAATGTTCCGTTGGAACCAGAAATCCTCATGGACCAACAGCCTGCTGGGAATACCACAACACGGGGATCGTACAGGTAGTCCAAAATACCGATCCTCAGATGATGCAACTGGAGTGGGCAAAGGTGGAGACAGCTACGGCCACATATTTGAAGAATTCAGTTTCTGAATTAGAGAAGTTCCTGAAACGGGGAAATCAAATTTATAACCTGGTGGAGGCGAGAATCGCAGCTGGGATGGGACGATTCACTAGACGCCAGGGAGCTTAGAGCATCCCTAGTGGGAAGAGTCAGGAGAAACGTGCTCAACGCCATACAAGCAGACGAGTTGACCCCATGGGATGAGGTCACGAGGAGACTAAAAAAGGCCTATGGAGGAGGGCAATGGACACCAAAGGAGGATGTCTATCGCCTCTTTTCCGAAACTAGAAGGTCGGGGCAATCGGACTACAGCTTTGCAGAAGCCATGCTCAACCAATTTACGGCCATCTCAGAAAAACTAGTGGAGACCGTAGGACAGGCGGAGGCGGCTCAGCAGTTGGTGATATATGGAAGGGTTTTGAAGGTACAGCTAGGTCGAAACTTGAGAGTGAAGGAAAAGTTAGCTGCTGACAAATCCTTCATTGAATGCGTCCGAGACGTCATGGATAAAGGCGCTAGAGAAGAGGAATGGAGACAGGTACTATTCAGGAATATAAGGAACCATAGGGAACGATTTGACTACAGACCTGAGCCACCTCAAAATTCGAGAGTAGAACATAAAAGAAGCACCAGGAATGCTAAAAACGGTCAGAGAGGCTCTAAGCCACGAGGAACCAGGAGAGAGGACAATCGTAGATGCTACGAGTGCAATCGCTCGGGGTACATTGCTGCTAATTGTCCCTCCGTCAAATGCTTCGAATGTGGGGACAAAGGACATGTTCCTAGAGCCTGCCCTTGGATTTACAAGAGAAGCCCACCAGACGAACCGATGGAGGTGAATACACATAGAGCAAGACCGCACAGGTACGCGTCAACTTCAAGCTCTGAAGAATTTTCAGAAAAGAGTTCCACTGATGAAGAAGATGATCAAAGAGGCAGCTGGGTGAAAATAGACGGAAGAGCGGGTGAGCAGAGGAAAAGATCACACAACTCTAAAAAAGCACACGCGAGGAAGGAAACCACTATCTGAAGAGTCGAGGGCAACCCATGCAAGCGAGAGCTGGTAAATGGTGTATGTGGAGTGTGGGAGAGGTTGCTCATAGTGGAGGGGTGTGGCGATAAGATGAGAGCGCTAATCGACACGGGAAGCACAAGCACCTTGATTAGCAGAGGAATGTTGAGGGGGCCGGATGAAGAGATCAAGGTATGTAAATGCTCTGTTGTCACTTTGAGCGGCCCTTGTAGAGTACTGGGGGAGTACACGTGGGACTTAGAAAATCTTACGGGAGTAAAAGTGAGCACGGTCGTGCGCGTATTAGAATCGTTAACTGATCAGTATGATGTGCTAATAGGTTGTGACGTCTTAGACAAAGTAGGCTATAAGATGGAAGGTAGTCATGGGAGTTGGGAACTGACCCTGAGAACAAAAATGTATAGCGCAAAATAGAAACGAACGGTAAGGAACATCACATAGAGATGATTGAGAATGGGGAGTCAATGGTTGAGGCGTTACTTTCAGAATTTACCAATATATTTTATAAAGAGGGTTATGCATTACCTGCGACTGGGAGAACGGAACATGAAATAATTTTAAAGGAAAATAAAATTTTATACACGAAGGGCCGAAGATATCCTCAGTCGATGACAGGAATAATCAAGAATGAAATAAATGACCTTCTTCGTCAAGGGATTATAAGACACAGTACCTCACCGTTTAGTAGCTCCCTGTGAAAAAAAAAATTAAGTCAGCAAGCAGATCCCTCATATCGTCTCGTGATCGATTATAGGAAGCTTAATGAAAATACGGTAGAGGAACGTTACCCCCTTCCGAGGCTTGACGATAAGTTAGACCGGTTAGCTGGTGCACGAATTTTTTCTACGCTTGATTTAAAATCCGGATATCATCAAGTGTGGATGCGAGAAGGCGATATAGAAAAAAAAAACTTTCACGTTCGGTAGAGGGAATTGCGAGTTCATAAGAATGCCGTCCGGGCTCAAAAATGCGCCTCTCACGTTTCAGAGGCAGATGGATGAGTTTCTCCCTGGGTTAGGGGGGGGGAGAGGATTATTGTCAGATCTACATGGATGACCTTATCGTTTTCAGTCCAACACCGTCACTGCATAACATACATCTTAAGTTAGTATTCGAACGAATTCGTGAGTTTGGCCTACGGTTATCGAAAGAGAAATCCCATTTTTTCGAAACGGAGATAAAATATCTTGGACATTTGATTTCTGAACGAGGAGTTAGACCAGATCCAGCTAGAATCGAAGCCTTACTCGAGTAAAACCTTCTGCCAACCAGAAGGAACTTAAAAGTTTCTTAGGGATGGTTAATTACTACCGTAAATTTTTACCAAATGCAGCAGATATTATTTCACCGCTCACTCAGCTTCTAAAGAAAGGGCGATCGTTTCTTTTTACTGACGAACATACAAACAGTTTTCAGAAATACAAGGAGGCTCCTACAGCGGAACCGGTTTTTTCCCGGATTTTTCCTGTACTATTACGTTGACAACGGATGCAAGAGAACGGGCGCTCGGAGCCGTATTATCTCAGGAATCGAACGCTGGAGACAAGCCTATAGCATTTGCAAGTAGACAGCTATCCGACGCGGAATCAAGGTATAGAGGGCTAGAACGTGAATTACTGGCGATCGTTTGGCCGGTGGATCATTTTCGACCGTATATATTCGGGAGACGGTTTACGCTTCGTACGGATCATAAGCCGCTTTTATGGACGGACGGACTGAAGGAATCGTCAGCTCGAGTCGAGCGCTGGAAGGAAAAATTACGTACGTACAATTTCCAAATCCTATACCACAAGGGAACTAAAAATGTCATAGCAAACTGGTTGTCGCGAGCTTTATATGTAAATCCATTTCAGGAAGCAGGGCCCTCTGCGGATACTGTCGGAGACAATACGTCTCTCGACGAGGAAGACACAATGCCGATGCCGATGAGAGCCCAACGGAAACACGTCATATCCAAATCGATTAGACGGATACGATAGTCAACCAACATACACGGCAGATTATTTGGAAAACGCGTACGGAAGGAGTATCACGAACTGACCATGCAAAATACAGCCGGCATAGTATGGACTGTCCCATCGGTTTCATCGGCGGACATTGTCCGTATCCTTAATGATATTACGAAACAAGGCAAAACATACCATATGTATGTGGGTAATAAAACAGTTTTGAATCGTATTAAGCATTTGCGGGAAACGGAACGTATAGGGGCTGATAGGAATCTCATTTTATGTGTAAAAATGGTAGAAACGGTTAAAGAGCCCGAGCGCCAAAATGAGTTAGTTAAAGCCTACCACAAAGGAAAGACTAATCCCCGTGGGGTTCCGGAAACTCTTGCAGCATTACGGCGCAGATATTATTGGCACCGCATGCGCCGATCGATTCGAGAAGTTTTAAAGGCATGTACTATATGCCATCGGGCAAAATATGACAGATATCCACTTACAGTCCATCCAGAGGTATCGCATACGCCGAATTCACCATTACTAGGCATACAGGTTGACATATTTACTTGGGAGGGGTCACGGGCGGATCTACGGGGGGGGGGGCTTTCGGGCTGAAGCCTCCCCCCAAAATGGAAAAATATAACCATGTTTTATGGGAAAATAAAATTAAAAAATACCTCTTAAAGTATTATTGTTCGTGTAATTACATTTAAAAGTACTTAAGGAATAACTTAAACACCATTTCATATAGGTAGTTAGTTTCTTTCTATTTTTCCAAAGTAATTATCGTTATTTTTATGAAAAAAAAAGGTTTCGGGCTGAAGCCCCCTCCAAAATTAAATCCTGGATCCGCTAGTGGGAGGGGTCTCACTGACTGACGATACTGGACAACTTCAGTAAACTAGCAATGGCGCATCCTCTGCAGAACAAAACCACGGACGCTGTCTGGGACGGAATGCTGGGATGGATGGCGTGTTACGGAGTGCTGCATACTATAACATCCGATAACGGGAGAGAATTTAAGAGCGCTCGTACAACGACTGAATGCGACGAATTGAACATGAAATGGCATTATAACTCACCTGGTAATCCATAAGGGAGCGGATTCATTGAACGTGTCCACAATACATTAGAACATCTCCGCCTGTTCCAACTACACAGAAGGCTTGAGGCTAATGCGTCAATGCCGCGAGCTGTATTAGCGTATAATAACACGATCCATTCGGCTATGGGGTTTACGCCGGTAGAAGTTGTGTTTGGACATCCTTTACGGAATAGAGGGGATTTTCTCACGACCGCATACGCGCACCTACGGAACGCCGTGATCCATAAACGTAAACAGTTACGGGACATATCTCAGAGAGTTCAGTCCAAACTTCTTAACGAAAAACTTTCCAGGCCGCATCGTACATGCCTAGCGACGCCAGATGAATCACATAAAATTTCGCTGGGAATGACGGTATACTGCCAAACTCCGTCGGGACGGAAAAAGGGAGATCAGAGATATGAAGGGCCCTTCAGAGTGATAGCATTGCGTGAGCATAATATAGTTTCTATTCATGAGTTAACAGGTGCTCAGAGAGTTCCGACATACTCACATACGGCACCTTCGCATTCCTCTCGATCAAGAAAGATCATAATTGTAAAAGGTCAATTTTTATTATAATTACTGTTGCTTTCTTATTAAAACTGTGATTACATATTTGTATTAAACGGTATTTGATGTATACGTTATATAGTTTATAAAATAAGAGATGTAAGAAGATTTATGTTTATTTTTGTAATTTCGCTACATAAGCAAATTGTTTTATTTATGTACTTTTGTTTAAATTAAGGAATTATTTATGTTGTATGTATTGAATTCTTGATAATTTTAGTTTAGTTAATTGCAGAACCTAGAGTTTACTTTGTGAACTGGGGCGGGGGTGATAAGTAGTGTTTGTAAATAAAGATTGTAAATAAACAATGCAATACTATAAAAACCGATGTAAAAAGTAAATAAAGTCAGTATTATCCAGACCACGGTGGTATTCACTTCGTGCCCTAGTCTTCCTTTTTTTTATGTTTTGATTCCGTACGGGTTTTAACTTAAAATATTTTATTTATCCTTTTTTGGTCATAATATTTTAGTTCATAAATCAAAAATATTTATCCAGTATCAAAGGTAAATTTAAAGTCTCATGAAGTCTTCGATTCTGTTCTCATATTAGCATCAGGCTAAGTAGGTACGAGGATGGGGTAAAGAATAAGACGAGATGTTACATCAGGGAATCAGCCTAAGGTATGATCAAACGCAAGCTGTAGGGACAAGCCTTCAGAACTTGCACCCAAAAAATTAATGAGTGAAGAACGAAAGTACGAACAAAAACTTCAGGCAGACATGTCCCTAACAGAGATGAATTTGGTATGGCTATTCAGATAATTCAGTCATGGTGAAAATCGTCACTGAGAGACATTTCCAAACTATATTTATTTTAATTTCATCCTGAGCATCTCTTTCTTTCATATTCATTTATAATATTTACAATTATTCGATATTGGCACACAAATATAACATAAGTGCAAAAATACAATACAATACAAAAAATATTTTCTTCACGTTCGTCCAGCTGTGTTGCTTTTTCACCAGTAATTACTGGTGACAAAGATTCGGGATAAGATAAAGTAGCTGTGGAGAACCGAACAGATTGAAATAGACTGAACGTTTATTCGGTGTAACCATAACGCTGAAAGATGAGGCGCAGCAGCAAGAAGTTAACCAAGGAAAAACGAACCACCGTGGGGAGTCGCTACAAGCACTAAAGTGAAAATGCTTCTGGTGGTATATAAAGAAGAGAATTAAGGAGGTTATTGGGCGTGCGAAATTTGCCATTCTACTAAATACGATCGACACCCGCCGGAAGGAATACATATGGAGACGCCTACAGCGACTACACAGCTGAGCAATTTGCAAGTGAACACTTTCACTAGGAAGGGGTACAAGTGGACTACCTTGATGGATCTCTTCAGCAAAGTAGCCATGGCTTACCCAGTGCATGAGAGTTCAGTGGAGGCGGTGCTAGGAGCTCTACGAACGTGGTTTCAATCCTACGATATACCAGACCTAATTTCATCAGATAGTGGAAGAGAATTTAAATTTTCAACTAAGAAAGTAATCTTTCTCCTTACTACACATAAACAGTACAATTTTACATTTATAATATACAGAAATGCTGCAACATCCAGTATATGTAAAATTATTAAGACTGAAGATAAAAGTCTACTTCATCTCTGCCTGTCTTGGGATATTTCTTTCCATTTATCTGCGCGCAGCTCAATTGCATCTATGTTGATTCTATCTATCCATCTGCTTTTTGGCCTTTGACGTGGTCATTGGCCTTCTATTGAGGCATTCTTTGTTACGTAGCGGCTTCCAGATTGATTGCTAGGAACTACATGGTCCGCTATATTTATCTCCGTGCCTTCATATCATATTGATTGACCAGTTTCTGTAAGCAGTTCTTTATCAGTCTTTCCACTGATTGTACTCTGATCCCAGATCGCTCTGGTTATCCTATGGAGGATTTTTCTCATTTCTATTTATGAATGTATATTTTATTATTTATTGGATTACAATAAATAATTAAGCTCCACAAAATATTTTTTGTCTGACAAGATTGATAATGAAGGCCACTATATTTATTTATATTTCATTGTGGGTATTTTTGTTTGTTTAAACATTCATTGGTTTATACACCACCAATTTTAATTTTTATATTGATTTAATCTATACAAGTAAATATTCATCATCATATTCTCTCCTCTAGTCTCCTCATTCATTGTTACGTAGAGGCTTTCAGATGGATTGCTAGGAGCTACATGCCCTGTCCATCTTAATCTCCGTGCCTTCATATCATGGGAGATTGATTGACCAGTTTCTGTAAGCAGTTCTTTATTAGTCTTTCTTCTCCATGTGATAGTACTCTGATCCCAGATATATATATATATATATATATATAATATAATATATATATATATATATATATATATATATATATATATTTATATATAACAAAAATAGCTTAGAAAAAATTGAACTTTTAACTTAATTAGTTTGAAATGAAATAAAAACAAGTAAATATTAATGTAAATATTTTGTATTCATATCTTATAAAATTAAGCATTGAATTTTTATTAGTTACTGGAAAATAAAACATATATTAAATAATGAAGAGAAGAATAGTTAGGGTGGTCAGTCAAAAAGGAAGGCAAAAATAAATGATAATATTTATTTTTACATATGCCGACATTTCGACCTGAAGTTCAAGTCTTCATCAGGGCTAAGAAAATAACCAGATAACAAGGTATGAGAAACATAAGTAGTGATGGTAAAAAAAAAATAATAAAAAATAAAACATTAAGTAAAATGAAATTGTTAGAATAATGACTAAGAACTAAGAGATAAATAATAATAACCGTTACAAAGTGTGGAATGATGAAGTAGGTATAATCAAAAAGGGTGACATAAGTGTTACAATGGGATTTTTAAATACTATAATTTCAAATAAAATAAAATAATTTTAAATAAAACAATTTCATTTTACTTTACATTCATTTATTTTATTTTTTTATTTACCATCACTACTTATGTTTCTCATACCTAGTTATCTTGTTATTTTCTTAGCCCTGATGAAGGCCTGAACTTCAGGTCGAAACGTCGGCACATGTAAAAATAAATATTATAATTTATTTTTGCCTTCCTTTTTGACTGACCAACCCAACTATTCTTCTCTTCATTATCCACGACAGTCAACCAATTACCAATTACATATATTAAATATGTGCCTATATATATTTTATACCTTCAGATCCATATCTGTTCCTGTAATAAATACTTTACAATATGTTTAACTATAATAATTTTAATAACTGTTTAGGTATGTCAGGTACTATGCAGATATTTATACATCTTTTGACTTATGTTTTTTTAAAACAAAGTATGCTTTATAGTTGACAAAAGAATGAAATGTATTTAATACAAAAATATATAAATTTTGTAGTTTTTCTTTTCATATCACCAATTCACAATAATTTTAATAACGTGAATTCTTCTTTTCTTCGTTTTTGCTGGGAATTTAAATTTATATTTAAGTTTTGAAGATGGGAATAATTTTACGGAAACATCAACTTGACATGTAATTCAAAAAATAAACCAATTGTTTGTATACCTGGAAGTTTTTATTGTCAAAAATAAAGAAGTTTAATAATGTGATTTGTTACAGTTTGATGCTTTTAATGTTTTTTTCTGTAACTACATTGGTGAATTGGTGATATGAAAAGAAAAGCTACAAAATTTATATATTTTTATGTAAATACATTTCATTCTTTTGTCAAATATAAAGCATATTTTGTTTCAAAAAAGCATAAGTTAAAAAATTTATAAATATCTGCATAGTACCTGACATACCTAAACAGTTATTAAAATTACTATAGTTAAACATATTGTAAAGTATTTATAACAGGGACAAATATGGCACTGAAGGAATAAAATATATATATATCGGCACATATTTAATATATATTTTATTGTCCAGTAACTAATATAAATTCAATGCTTAATTTTAAAAGATATGTATAACAAATATTTATCTGTTGGCTACTTAGCAATCCATCTAGAAGCCGCTACCTAACAATGAATGAGGAGACTAGAGGAGAGAATATGACGATGAATATTTAATTGTATAGATTAAATCAATATAAAAATTAAAATTGGTGGTGTATAAACCAATGAATGTTTAAACAAATAAAAATACCCACAATGAAATATAAAGAATGCCTCAATAGAAGGCAAAAGACCACATTGAAGACCCAAAAGCAGATGGATAGATAGAATCAACAAAGATGCAATAGAGTTGTGTAAAGATAAATGGAAAGAAATAACCCAACAAAGGCAGAGATGAAGCTGACTTGTAAAGGTGGCAAAAGATCTACATGGTCTGTAATGTGAATAGAAAAAAAACAAAAACAAAAAAAAATATATATATATATATATATATATATATATATGTGTATGTAAAATTTAGCTGTAAAGAATTTTTTAAATGTTACAAAATTCTGTAGAATCTTTTATTAGGAAAAATTTTCTCTACATGAATTTGTTATATTTTTATTTCTAATTAAATATATTCCATTCTTTTGACAAATATAAAGCATATTTTGTTTAAATGTTTTGTACATATCTGCATATTTACTAATAAACTTAACAATAAAGGAATAAAATATATAGGTACATATTTAATATATGTTTTATTACATATGTATACCTAATAATATACATAGGTACTAAAAATATCAAAGCCGATCAGTAATCAATTACAGTATTGGGATATCAAACCCTACTAGCGTCAGTATGCACACCGCTCGGCTACTGTTCAGTGTATCAAGTCCAAGTATCGGATAAAAATATCTGATATTAGTATCAGATAAAAATATCCGATAAAAGTATCAGATAAAAATATCTTATACAAATATCAGATAATAATATCCGATTAGAGTATCAGATCAAAATACTCAATACAAGTATCAGATACAAAAGTATCAGATAAAAGAATCAGATACAAAAAAGTATACATATCATTTGTATCTAGATACAAAAATTCCAGTATCAACCCATCCTTACTGCTGGCCTTAGTGCCACCAGGGCAATTGGCACCAAGTTGGAAGAAGGGGAGGGGGTCAATTGTTATGAACTAAAATAAAAATTACAAACTGTATGAAATAATTTTAAGCTACTTATGAATAAACTTAATTAGAGACATGTAGAATTACATCAAATTGAAACATAACTACTTCATATAAACAATTTTAAGAAATAAATTAAATTTTTTAGGGGAGATTAAGACGCTAAATTTGATGAAAATACTGAGAAGCTATGAATGCTTCACTTATCAGCTGGAAAAATAAAATCCTCTTAGAAGATTGAGTACTAAAATTTGCAATTATTTATTACTAAATAAAAATATAATAAGCTAAAAAAACAAAAAAAGTATAAGCAATAATATTCGACTTTGTTTTTAAATTTAACTACATTTCGTTAACCCGATAAAATATTTTTCACATAAGCTAATTGATCAAAGAAATTCAAATTGATAACAAATTGAAATGACAACAAAACTAATACCTATAAAAAGTGGCACTAGAACTTCATAAAAAAATTTAAATTTTCAACTAAGAAAGTAATCTTTCTCCTTACTACACATAAACAGTGCAATTTTACATTTATAATATACAGAAATTTTAATACAATAGCTTAATTGTTCAAAACAGTTTTTTATGAATGCCTCAATAGAAGGCAAAAGACCACATTGAAGACCAAAAAGCAGATGGATAGATAGAATCAACAAAGATGCAAAAGAGTTGTGTAAAGATAAATGGAAAGAAATAGCCCAACAAAGACAGAGATGAAGCTGACTTGTTAAGGTAGCAAAAGATCTACATGGTCTGTAATGCCAATAGAAAAAAAAAATAATAAAAAAATAAAAAATATATATATATATATGTTTTTTATTCTTTTAATATATATATAAATTTATACTTTTGACAAATATAAAGCATATTTTGTTTAAAATGTTGTGTACATATTTGCATATTTACTAATAAATTTAACAATAAAATGTATAGGTACATATTTAATATATGTTTTATTACATATGTTGTAATATTAGTAGTTATATTTTGAAAAAAACCAAACAAATAGAATATAACAATAAATACCAGTAATAACAATCTTATGGCCAACAAAAAACAATAAAAAAGAATGGACATTCTAAAACTAATGAAGGTACCACTGTACATGCATAATTCCACTTGGACCAGTGGACCAAGACCCCAGGAACATACTATAAAGGGGATGGTTGGCCGGGAATAGCTGAGTATTTACTTGTTGACCGTATAACCTCCCTTTACTTAGATGGCGATGTAAAACTTAGGCAAACTCCACTCTGTTTTTTTTTTCAATTAAAATTAGGCCCTTAATTAAGTTTAATAACATTGTTGCTATGTCTTCTGATCGCTACGCTCGTTAAAAACGCATAAACAAACCCCCAAGGGATACTTCTCAGTCGATGTCCCGGCCTAACCAGAAGGCACGATCACTTCCACCTATTTTCCAACACATTCGGCCAATCTTGGGATTCCATTTATGGTGTGATCATTAAATCTTGTGCCACCCCTGAAAGTGGAGTGCAATTTGTACAGTAGTGGCCTAACGCATATAGTGGAATGTATGTTATTTATTCATAACTTACCACTGGAACGTCGGATCTGCACTATCGCGCCAAATTTAAGTTGGCAGGGACCTTCTATTTCTGAATCACTCTTCGACATGTTATGAAATAAATGTTCACTTTTAGTAAGTCAACGACAACAACAACCAATTAATTATTATATTCTAATGAATAGAAGTAATTCCTGACAATGATCAAGAACAGACTCTCCGCTGTACATCTCTATCAAACACCAACGACTACCGACTGAGGTAACATAACCCTATCGAATACTATCGATTATTAACAAATAGTTATTATTGCAATTAGAAACCATAAAATAAAAGTAATACATATTTATCCTTACTCAATAATCATAGTGTTGACAATTTTGGTGTTGTTTTATTAAACCAGATTAAAATAATTTGTGATAAAGAATTGAGTGTTGAGGTAAGTTATCAATTATTAATTATTTATAATTTAATAATTATTTATAAATTTATAACTATTAATCAAGTTATCGATTAAATAACACTTCTTTAGCTATTAATACAACACATTGGACTAATAAAGTACAAAAATAGTATTTCTAATTATTATGGAAAATTAGGGCAATAGGTACTTATACTTAATAATCCTAGTTAAACCATTGAAATTTTCAACTTTTTTTCAGTTTACCCAAAATATTTCCGTTTTAGAGAGACATACATAAAAAATGGTTATATTCAATCTTAAAAAGCATAAAATCATCTAAGATTTTATGCGATTACATAGAATACACTTAATCGACGGCAAAAGTGGCACTGGCATAGGCACTTAGATTCCTCTCCCACATTATTTCCCCAATTCGGTACTCTTAAATGGCAAAGTTATAGTGTTATGACAACATTTTTAGTACATTGTTTTGATTGTATTAATGAACAAATGTTAATACAATAGCTTAATTGTCCAAAACAGTTTTTTATGAAGAAATCGAAAATTTTTAAGATGGTAACAATCTATAAGAACACAAAGGTCTGGAATTCTGATAACATTAATTATTAAAAATGTGTTAGAATAAAGTTCATTCAAAAGTAACAAGAAAATCAGTAATAGTTGATGGCCAATTTCATTTAAATAAGCGGAAAACAGTAAAAATAAATATAGTGTTTTTCAAATTTCAAAATATTAATTTATTTTTAGCGATTTGTATTAAGTTTAGAGCATATGTTCCCTATAAAAGCTATAGTAACTTGTTTGTGCTTTAACATTTAACTTAAAATTTTGAGCTACATCAACTACAAAGACAGATAATTAATTAAAAGCAAAAAATTATGCATGTTTTTTTTTGCGAATTTTCAAAACATTACCCATTTTAAAAGCTTGATAGTTCACTTCCTATTGGGTTCAGAAAAAAAATGTTACGTAGAAAAATTTAAGATAAGTTTAAACTGTTTAAGATTGAATATAACTATTTTCCATCAATGCCGCTTTAAAAAGAAAATATATAGTGTAAACCAAAAAAAGTTTTCGAAATTTCAATGGTTTTTGGAAAACAGCAGCGAACCCACAAGGTTTTAAAGTGCCTTCATCCAACTTTCGGATGGTTTTACTAATGCTGAATTTGGAGCAAATACTGAAAAGCTATGAATGCTCCACTTATCAGCCTGGAAAAAAAACCCTCTAAGAAAATCAACTACTAAAATTCAAATTTTTTTTTTTCTATAAACATTTATCTTTAAGACTCTAACATACACCAAAAACAAATGTAACTTACTTCTCAATGACACAAAATTATTTGGTCTACTTTACTTGAAGCGTCTATTGCTTTTTGTAATTTATTGTACATTAGAACTCATTTAATACCATAATAATTTTTTTTTTATTCTGCACAAAAAAATAAATCGACTGATATATAATAAGCTAAAAATCACCCAAAAAAGCATAAGCAATAATTTTCGAATTTGTTTTTAAATCTAACTACATTTCATTAACCCGATAAAATATTTTTCACATAAGCTAATTGATCAAAGAAATTCAAATTGATAAAAAATTGAAATGACAACAAAACTAATACCTATAAAAAATGGCACTAGTACTTCATTAAAAAATTTAAATTTTCAACTAAGAAAGTAATCTTTCTCCTTACTACACATAAACAGTACAATTTTACATTTATAATATACAGAAATGCTGCAACATTCAGTATATGTAAAATTATTAAGACTGAAGATAAAAGTCTGCTTCATCTCTGCCTGTCTTGGCTATTTCTTTCATTTTTCTGCGCGCAGCTCTATTGCATCTTTGTTGATTCTATCTATCCATCTGCTTTTTGGCCTTCGACGTGGTCATTGACCTTCTATTGAGGCATTCATTGTTACGTAGCGGCTTCCAGATTGATTGCTAGGAACTACATGGCCCGTCCATCTTTATCTCCGTGCCTTCATATCATAGGATATTGATTGACAGTTTCTGCAAGCAGTTCTTTATCAGTCTTTCCACTATTTGTACTCTGATCCCAGATCGTTCTGGTTATCCTATGGAGGATTTTTCTCATTTTAATTATTTATTGGATTACAACAAATAATTAAGCTCAACAAAATATTTTTGTCCGACAAGATTGATAATGAAGGCCACTATATTTATTTATATTTCATTGTGGGTATTTTTGTTTGTTTAAACATTTAATTTATTTGTTTATACACTAATTTTAATTTTTATATTGATTAAATCTATACAAGTAAATATTCATCATCATATTCTCTCCTCTAGTCTCCTTATTCATTGTTATGTAGAGGATTCCAGATAGATCGCTATGAGCTACATGCCCAGTCCATCTTAACCTCTGTGCCTTCATATCATGGGAGATTGATTGACCAGTTTCTGTAAGCAGTTCTTTATTAGTCTTTCTTCTCCATGTGATAGTACTCTGATCCCAGATTATATATATATATATATATATATATATATATATATATATATATATATATATATATATATATATATATATATACATATATATATATATATATATATATATATATATATATATATATATATATATATATATACATATATATATATATATATATATATAACAAAAATAGCTTAGAAAAAATTGAACATTTAACTTTAGTTTGAAATTAAATAAAAATAAGGAGGATGTTACGACATATTATAATAATTAATTTCACTGCCGAATACTTTTGACTTTATAAAAATAAACATTTATTAGCATTGTGGTAAACATATTTACATCAAAACAAATTATAAAATCTCAATTAAAATAAGTAGCTAACAAGTGAATATTAATGTAAATATTTTGTATTCATATCTTATAAAATTAAGCATTGAATTGATATTAGTTACTGGAAAATAAAACATATATTAAATATGTGCCTATATATAATTTATTCCTTCATATCCATATTTGTTCCTGTAATAAATACTTTACAATATGTTTAACTATAATAATTTTAATAACTGTTTAGGTATGTCAGGTACTATGCGGATATTTATACATCTTTTGACTTATGTTTTTTTGAAACAAGGTATGCTTTATATTTGACAAAAGAATGAAATGTATTTATTAGAAAAATATATAAATTTTGTAGTTTTTCTTTTCATATCACCAATTCACAATAATTTTAATAATGTGAATTCTTCTTTTCTTCTTTTTTGTTGGGAATGTAAATTTATATTTAAGTTTTGAAGATGGGAATAATTTTCCAGAAACGTCAACTTGACATCTAATTCAACAAATAAACAACTTGTTTGTATACCTGGAAGTTTTTATTGTCATAAATAAAGAAGTTTAATAATATGATTTGTTACAGTTTGATGCTTTTAATGTTTTTTTCTGTAACTATATTGGTGAATTGGTGATATGAAAAGAAAAGCAACAAAATTTATATATTTTTATGTAAATATATCTCATTCTTTTGTCAAATATAAAGCATATTTTGTTTCAAAAAAGCATAAGTTAAAAAATTTATCAATATCTGAATAGTACCTGACATACCTAAACAGTTATTAAAATCACTATAGTTAAACATATTGTAAAGTATTTATTACAGGGACAAATATGGCACTGAAGGAATATAATATATATCGGCACATATTTAATATATATTTTATTGTCCAGTAACTAATATAAATTCAATGCTTAATTTTAAAAGATATGTATAACAAATATTTACCTGTTAGCTACTTAGCAATCCATCTAGAACCCTCTACCTAACAATGAATGAGGAGACTAGAGGAGAGAATATGACGATGAATATTTAATTGTATAGATTAAATCAATATAAAAATTAAAATTGGTGGTGTATAAACCAATGAATGTTTAAACAAATAAAAATACCCACAATGAAATATAAAGAATGCCTCAATAGAAGGCAAAAGACCACATTGAAGACCAAAAAGCAGATGGATAGATAGAATCAACAAAGATGCAATAGAGTTGTGTAAAGATAAATGGAAAGAAATAGCCCAACAAAGGCAGAGATGAAGCTGACTTGTTAAGGTGGCAACAGATCTACATGGTCTGTAATGCCAATAGAAAAAAAAAAAAAAAAAAAAATATATATATATATATATATATATATATATATATATATATATATTTTAATATATATATAAATTTATACTTTTGACAAATACAAAGCATATTTTGTTTAATATGTTGTGTACATATCTGCATATTTACTAATAAATTTAACAATAAAGGAATAAAATGTATAGGTACATATTTAATATATGTTTTATTACATATGTTGTAATATTAGTTGTTATATTTTGAAAAAAAACAAACAAATAGAATATAACAATAAATACCAGTAATAACAATCTTATGGCCAACAAAAAACAATAAAAAAGAATGGACATTCTAAAACTAATGAAGGTACCACTGTACATGCATAATTCCACTTGGACCAGTGGACCAAGACCCCAGGAACATACTATAAAGGGGATGGTTGGCCGGGAATAGCTGAGTATTTACTTGTTGACCGTATAACCTCCCTTTACTTAGATGGCGATGTAAAACTTAGGCAAACTCCACTCTGTTTTTTTTTTCAATTAAAATTAGGCCCTTAATTAAGTTTAATAACATTGTTGCTATGTCTTCTGATCGCTACGCTCGTTAAAAACGCATAAACAAACCCCCAAGGGATACTTCTCAGTCGATGTCCCGGCCTAACCAGAAGGCACGATCACTTCCACCTATTTTCCAACACATTCGGCCAATCTTGGAATTCCATTTATGGTGTGATCATTAAATCTTGTGCCACCCCTGAAAGTGGAGTGCAATTTGTACAGTAGTGGCCTAACGCATATAGTGGAATGTATGTTATTTATTCATAACTTACCACTGGAACGTCGGATCTGCACTATCGCGCCAAATTTAAGTTGGCAGGGACCTTCTATTTCTGAATCACTCTTCGACATGTTATGAAATAAATGTTCACTTTTAGTAAGTCAACGACAACAACAACCAATTAATTATTATATTCTAATGAATAGAAGTAATTCCTGACAATGATCAAGAACAGACTCTCCGCTGTACATCTCTATCAAACACCAACGACTACCGACTGAGGTAACATAACCCTATCGAATACTATCGATTATTAACAAATAGTTATTATTGCAATTAGAAACCATAAAATAAAAGTAATACATATTTATCCTTACTCAATAATCATAGTGTTGACAATTTTGGTGTTGTTTTATTAAACCAGATTAAAATAATTTGTGATAAAGAATTGAGTGTTGAGGTAAGTTATCAATTATTAATTATTTATAATTTAATAATTATTTATAAATTTATAACTATTAATCAAGTTATCGATTAAATAACACTTCTTTAGCTATTAATACAACACATTGGACTAATAAAGTACAAAAATAGTATTTCTAATTATTATGGAAAATTAGGGCAATAGGTACTTATACTTAATAATCCTAGTTAAACCATTGAAATTTTCAACTTTTTTTCAGTTTACCCAAAATATTTCCGTTTTAGAGAGACATACATAAAAAATGGTTATATTCAATCTTAAAAAGCATAAAATCATCTAAGATTTTATGCGATTACATAGAATACACTTAATCGACGGCAAAAGTGGCACTGGCATAGGCACTTAGATTCCTCTCCCACATTATTTCCCCAATTCGGTACTCTTAAATGGCAAAGTTATAGTGTTATGACAACATTTTTAGTACATTGTTTTGATTGTATTAATGAACAAATGTTAATACAATAGCTTAATTGTCCAAAACAGTTTTTTATGAAGAAATCGAAAATTTTTAAGATGGTAACAATCTATAAGAACACAAAGGTCTGGAATTCTGATAACATTAATTATTAAAAATGTGTTAGAATAAAGTTCATTCAAAAGTAACAAGAAAATCAGTAATAGTTGATGGCCAATTTCATTTAAATAAGCGGAAAACAGTAAAAATAAATATAGTGTTTTTCAAATTTCAAAATATTAATTTATTTTTAGCGATTTGTATTAAGTTTAGAGCATATGTTCCCTATAAAAGCTATAGTAACTTGTTTGTGCTTTAACATTTAACTTAAAATTTTGAGCTACATCAACTACAAAGACAGATAATTAATTAAAAGCAAAAAATTATGCATGTTTTTTTTTGCGAATTTTCAAAACATTACCCATTTTAAAAGCTTGATAGTTCACTTCCTATTGGGTTCAGAAAAAAAATGTTACGTAGAAAAATTTAAGATAAGTTTAAACTGTTTAAGATTGAATATAACTATTTTCCATCAATGCCGCTTTAAAAAGAAAATATATAGTGTAAACCAAAAAAAGTTTTCGAAATTTCAATGGTTTTTGGAAAACAGCAGCGAACCCACAAGGTTTTAAAGTGCCTTCATCCAACTTTCGGATGGTTTTACTAATGCTGAATTTGGAGCAAATACTGAAAAGCTATGAATGCTCCACTTATCAGCCTGGAAAAAAAACCCTCTAAGAAAATCAACTACTAAAATTCAAATTTTTTTTTTTCTATAAACATTTATCTTTAAGACTCTAACATACACCAAAAACAAATGTAACTTACTTCTCAATGACACAAAATTATTTGGTCTACTTTACTTGAAGCGTCTATTGCTTTTTGTAATTTATTGTACATTAGAACTCATTTAATACCATAATAATTTTTTTTTTATTCTGCACAAAAAAATAAATCGACTGATATATAATAAGCTAAAAATCACCCAAAAAAGCATAAGCAATAATTTTCGAATTTGTTTTTAAATCTAACTACATTTCATTAACCCGATAAAATATTTTTCACATAAGCTAATTGATCAAAGAAATTCAAATTGATAAAAAATTGAAATGACAACAAAACTAATACCTATAAAAAATGGCACTAGTACTTCATTAAAAAATTTAAATTTTCAACTAAGAAAGTAATCTTTCTCCTTACTACACATAAACAGTACAATTTTACATTTATAATATACAGAAATGCTGCAACATTCAGTATATGTAAAATTATTAAGACTGAAGATAAAAGTCTGCTTCATCTCTACCTGTCTTGGGCTATTTCTTTCCATTTTTCTGCGCGCAGCTCTATTGCATCTTTGTTGATTCTATCTATCCATCTGCTTTTTGGCCTTCGACGTGGTCATTGACCTTCTATTGAGGCATTCTTTGTTACGTAGCGGCTTCCAGATTGATTGCTAGGAACTACATGGCCCGTTATCTTTATCTCCGTGCCTTCATATCATAGAATATTGATTGACCAGTTTCTGCAAGCAGTTCTTTATCAGTCTTTCCACTATTTGTACTCTGATCCCAGATCGTTCTGATTATCCTATGGAGGATTTTTCTCATTTCATTATTTATTGGATTACAATAAATAATTAAGCTCTACAAAATATTATTTGTCCGACAAGATTGATAATGAAGGCCACTATATTTATTTATATTTCATTGTGGGTATTTTTGATTGTTTAAACATTCATTAGTATATACACCAATTTTAATTTTTATATTGATTTAATCTATACAAGTAAATATTCATCATCATATTCTCTCCTCTAGTCTCCTCATTCATTGTTACGTAGAGGCTTTCAGATGGATTGCTAGGAGCTACATCCCCGTCCATCTTAATCTCCGTGCCTTCATATCATGGGAGATTGACCAGTTTCTGTAAGCAGTTCTTTATTAGTCTTTCTTCTCCATGTGATAGTACTCTGATCCCAGATTATATATATATATATATATATATATATATATATATATATATATATATATATATATATATATATATATATATATATATACATATATATATATATATATATATATATATATATATATATATATATATATATATATATATACATATATATATATATATATATATATAACAAAAATAGCTTAGAAAAAATTGAACATTTAACTTTAGTTTGAAATTAAATAAAAATAAGGAGGATGTTACTGACATATTATAATAATTAATTTCACTGCCGAATACTTTTGACTTTATAAAAATAAACATTTATTAGCATTGTGGTAAACATATTTACATCAAAACAAATTATAAAATCTCAATTAAAATAAGTAGCTAACAAGTGAATATTAATGTAAATATTTTGTATTCATATCTTATAAAATTAAGCATTGAATTGATATTAGTTACTGGAAAATAAAACATATATTAAATATGTGCCTATATATAATTTATTCCTTCATATCCATATTTGTTCCTGTAATAAATACTTTACAATATGTTTAACTATAATAATTTTAATAACTGTTTAGGTATGTCAGGTACTATGCGGATATTTATACATCTTTTGACTTATGCTTTTTTGGAACAAAATACGCTTTATATTTGACAAAAGAATGAAATGTATTTATTAGAAAAATATATAAATTTTGTAGTTTTTCTTTTCATATCACCAATTCACAATAATTTTAATAATGTGAATTCTTCTTTTCTTCTTTTTTGTTGGGAATGTAAATTTATATTTAAGTTTTGAAGATGGGAATAATTTTCCAGAAACGTCAACTTGACATCTAATTCAACAAATAAACAACTTGTTTGTATACCTGGAAGTTTTTATTGTCATAAATAAAGAAGTTTAATAATATGATTTGTTACAGTTTGATGCTTTTAATGTTTTTTTCTGTAACTATATTGGTGAATTGGTGATATGAAAAGAAAAGCAACAAAATTTATATATTTTTATGTAAATATATCTCATTCTTTTGTCAAATATAAAGCATATTTTGTTTCAAAAAAGCATAAGTTAAAAAATTTATCAATATCTGAATAGTACCTGACATACCTAAACAGTTATTAAAATCACTATAGTTAAACATATTGTAAAGTATTTATTACAGGGACAAATATGGCACTGAAGGAATATAATATATATCGGCACATATTTAATATATATCTTATTGTCCAGTAACTAATATAAATTCAATGCTTAATTTTAAAAGATATGTATAACAAATATTTACCTGTTAGCTACTTAGCAATCCATCTAGAACCCTCTACCTAACAATGAATGAGGAGACTAGAGGAGAGAATATGACGATGAATATTTAATTGTATAGATTAAATCAATATAAAAATTAAAATTGGTGGTGTATAAACCAATGAATGTTTAAACAAATAAAAATACCCACAATGAAATATAAAGAATGCCTCAATAGAAGGCAAAAGACCACATTGAAGACCAAAAAGCAGATGGATAGATAGAATCAACAAAGATGCAATAGAGTTGTGTAAAGATAAATGGAAAGAAATAGCCCAACAAAGGCAGAGATGAAGCTGACTTGTTAAGGTGGCAACAGATCTACATGGTCTGTAATGCCAATAGAAAAAAAAAAAAAAAAAAAAATATATATATATATATATATATATATATATATATATATATATATTTTAATATATATATAAATTTATACTTTTGACAAATACAAAGCATATTTTGTTTAATATGTTGTGTACATATCTGCATATTTACTAATAAATTTAACAATAAAGGAATAAAATGTATAGGTACATATTTAATATATGTTTTATTACATATGTTGTAATATTAGTTGTTATATTTTGAAAAAAAACAAACAAATAGAATATAACAATAAATACCAGTAATAACAATCTTATGGCCAACAAAAAACAATAAAAAAGAATGGACATTCTAAAACTAATGAAGGTACCACTGTACATGCATAATTCCACTTGGACCAGTGGACCAAGACCCCAGGAACATACTATAAAGGGGATGGTTGGCCGGGAATAGCTGAGTATTTACTTGTTGACCGTATAACCTCCCTTTACTTAGATGGCGATGTAAAACTTAGGCAAACTCCACTCTGTTTTTTTTTTCAATTAAAATTAGGCCCTTAATTAAGTTTAATAACATTGTTGCTATGTCTTCTGATCGCTACGCTCGTTAAAAACGCATAAACAAACCCCCAAGGGATACTTCTCAGTCGATGTCCCGGCCTAACCAGAAGGCACGATCACTTCCACCTATTTTCCAACACATTCGGCCAATCTTGGAATTCCATTTATGGTGTGATCATTAAATCTTGTGCCACCCCTGAAAGTGGAGTGCAATTTGTACAGTAGTGGCCTAACGCATATAGTGGAATGTATGTTATTTATTCATAACTTACCACTGGAACGTCGGATCTGCACTATCGCGCCAAATTTAAGTTGGCAGGGACCTTCTATTTCTGAATCACTCTTCGACATGTTATGAAATAAATGTTCACTTTTAGTAAGTCAACGACAACAACAACCAATTAATTATTATATTCTAATGAATAGAAGTAATTCCTGACAATGATCAAGAACAGACTCTCCGCTGTACATCTCTATCAAACACCAACGACTACCGACTGAGGTAACATAACCCTATCGAATACTATCGATTATTAACAAATAGTTATTATTGCAATTAGAAACCATAAAATAAAAGTAATACATATTTATCCTTACTCAATAATCATAGTGTTGACAATTTTGGTGTTGTTTTATTAAACCAGATTAAAATAATTTGTGATAAAGAATTGAGTGTTGAGGTAAGTTATCAATTATTAATTATTTATAATTTAATAATTATTTATAAATTTATAACTATTAATCAAGTTATCGATTAAATAACACTTCTTTAGCTATTAATACAACACATTGGACTAATAAAGTACAAAAATAGTATTTCTAATTATTATGGAAAATTAGGGCAATAGGTACTTATACTTAATAATCCTAGTTAAACCATTGAAATTTTCAACTTTTTTTCAGTTTACCCAAAATATTTCCGTTTTAGAGAGACATACATAAAAAATGGTTATATTCAATCTTAAAAAGCATAAAATCATCTAAGATTTTATGCGATTACATAGAATACACTTAATCGACGGCAAAAGTGGCACTGGCATAGGCACTTAGATTCCTCTCCCACATTATTTCCCCAATTCGGTACTCTTAAATGGCAAAGTTATAGTGTTATGACAACATTTTTAGTACATTGTTTTGATTGTATTAATGAACAAATGTTAATACAATAGCTTAATTGTCCAAAACAGTTTTTTATGAAGAAATCGAAAATTTTTAAGATGGTAACAATCTATAAGAACACAAAGGTCTGGAATTCTGATAACATTAATTATTAAAAATGTGTTAGAATAAAGTTCATTCAAAAGTAACAAGAAAATCAGTAATAGTTGATGGCCAATTTCATTTAAATAAGCGGAAAACAGTAAAAATAAATATAGTGTTTTTCAAATTTCAAAATATTAATTTATTTTTAGCGATTTGTATTAAGTTTAGAGCATATGTTCCCTATAAAAGCTATAGTAACTTGTTTGTGCTTTAACATTTAACTTAAAATTTTGAGCTACATCAACTACAAAGACAGATAATTAATTAAAAGCAAAAAATTATGCATGTTTTTTTTTGCGAATTTTCAAAACATTACCCATTTTAAAAGCTTGATAGTTCACTTCCTATTGGGTTCAGAAAAAAAATGTTACGTAGAAAAATTTAAGATAAGTTTAAACTGTTTAAGATTGAATATAACTATTTTCCATCAATGCCGCTTTAAAAAGAAAATATATAGTGTAAACCAAAAAAAGTTTTCGAAATTTCAATGGTTTTTGGAAAACAGCAGCGAACCCACAAGGTTTTAAAGTGCCTTCATCCAACTTTCGGATGGTTTTACTAATGCTGAATTTGGAGCAAATACTGAAAAGCTATGAATGCTCCACTTATCAGCCTGGAAAAAAAACCCTCTAAGAAAATCAACTACTAAAATTCAAATTTTTTTTTTTCTATAAACATTTATCTTTAAGACTCTAACATACACCAAAAACAAATGTAACTTACTTCTCAATGACACAAAATTATTTGGTCTACTTTACTTGAAGCGTCTATTGCTTTTTGTAATTTATTGTACATTAGAACTCATTTAATACCATAATAATTTTTTTTTTATTCTGCACAAAAAAATAAATCGACTGATATATAATAAGCTAAAAATCACCCAAAAAAGCATAAGCAATAATTTTCGAATTTGTTTTTAAATCTAACTACATTTCATTAACCCGATAAAATATTTTTCACATAAGCTAATTGATCAAAGAAATTCAAATTGATAAAAAATTGAAATGACAACAAAACTAATACCTATAAAAAATGGCACTAGTACTTCATTAAAAAATTTAAATTTTCAACTAAGAAAGTAATCTTTCTCCTTACTACACATAAACAGTACAATTTTACATTTATAATATACAGAAATGCTGCAACATTCAGTATATGTAAAATTATTAAGACTGAAGATAAAAGTCTGCTTCATCTCTACCTGTCTTGGGCCATTTATTTCCATTTTTCTGCGCGCAGCTCTGATGGGTTTTGAAGATGGGAATAGTTTTCCCAAAACGTCAACTTGACATGTAATTCAACAAATAAACAAATTGTTTGTATACCTGGAAGTTTTTATTGTCAAAAATAAAGAAGTTTAATAATGTGATTTGTTACAGTTTGATGCTTTTAATGTTTTTTTCTGTAACTATATTGGTGAATTGGTGATATGAAAAGAAAAGCTACAAAATTTATATATTTTTATGTAAATACATTTCATTCTTTTGTCAAATATAAAGCGTATTTTGTTTCAAAAAAGCATAAGTTAAAAAATGTATAAATATCTGCATAGTACCTGACATACCTAAACACTTATTAAAATTACTATAGTTAAATATATTGTAAAGTATTTATTACAGGAACAAATATGGCACTGAAGGAATAAAATATATATCAGCACATATTTAATATATATTTTATTGTCCAGTAACTAATATAAATTCAATGCTTAATTTTAAAAGATATGTATAACAAATATTTACCTGTTAGCTACTTAGCAATCCATCTAGAACCCTCTACCTAGCAATGAATGAGGAGACTAGAGGAGAGAATATGACGATGAATATTTAATTGTATAGATTAAATCAATATAAAAATTAAAATTGGTGGTGTATAAACCAATGAAGGTTTAAACAAATAAAAATACCCACAATGAAGTATAAAGAATGCCTCAATAGAAGGCAAAAGACCACATTGAAGACCAAAAAGCAGATGGATAGATAGAATCAACAAAGATGCAATAGAGTTGTGTAAAGATAAATGGAAAGAAATAGCCCAACAAAGGCAGAGATGAAGCTGACTTGTTAAGGTGGCGAAAGATCTACATGGTCTGTAATGCCAATAGAATATATATATATATATATATATATATATATATATATATATATATATATTTTAATATATATATATAAATTTATACTTTTGACAAATATAAAGCATATTTTGTTTAAAATGTTGTGTACATATCTGCATATTTACTAATAAATTTAACAATAAAGGAATAAAATGTATAGATACATATTTATTATACTATAAAATATATTAGTAGTTATATTTTGAAAAAATCAAACAAATAGAATATAACAATAAATACCAGTAATAACAATCTTATGGCCAACAAAAAACAATAAAAAAGAATGGACATTCTAAAACTAATGAAGGTACCACTGTACATGCATAATTCCACTTGGACCAGTGGACCAAGACCCCAGGAACATACTATAAAGGGGATGGTTGGCCGGGAATAGCTGAGTATTTACTTGTTGACTGTATAACCTCCCTTTACTTAGATGGCGATGTAAAACTTAGGCAAAATCCACTCTGTTTTTTTTTTCAATTAAAATTAGGCCCTTAATTAAGTTTAATAACATTGTTGCTATGTCTTCTGATCGCTACGCTCGTTAAAAACGCATAAACAAACCCCCAAGGGATACTTCTCAGTCGATGTCCCGGCCTAACCAGAAGGCACGATCACTTCCACCTATTTTCCAACACATTCGGCCAATCTTGGGATTCCATTTATGGTGTGATCATTAAATCTTGTGCCACCCCTGAAAGTGGAGTGCAATTTGTACAGTAGTGGCCTAACGCATATAGTGGAATGTATGTTATTTATTCATAACTTACCACTGGAACGTCGGATCTGCACTATCGCGCCAAATTTAAGTTGGCAGGGACCTTCTATTTCTGAATCACTCTTCGACATGTTATGAAATAAATGTTCACTTTTAGTGAGTAAGTCAACGACAACAACAACCAATTAATTGTTATATTCTAATGAATAGAAGTAATTCCTGACATTGATCGAGAACAGATTCTCCGCTGTACATCTCTATCAAACACCAACGACTACCGACTGAGGTAACATAACCCTATCGAATACTATCGATTATTAACAAATAGCTATTTTTGCAATTAGAAACCATAAAATAAAACTAATACATATTTATCCTTACTCAATAATCAAAATGTTGACAATTTTGGTGTTGTTTTTTTAAACCAGATTAAAATAATTTGTGACAAAGAATTGAGTGTTGAGGTAAGTTATCAATTATTAATTATTTATAATTTAATAATTATTTATAAATTTATAAATATACAAAGACAGATAATTAATTAAAAACAAAAAATTATGCATGTTTTTTTTTGCGAATTTTCAAAACATTACCCATTTTAAAAGCTTGATAGTTCACTTCCTATTGGGTTTAGAAAAAAAATGTTATGTAGAAAAATTTAAGATAAGTTTAAACCGTTTAAGATTGAATATAACTATTTTCCATCAACGCCGCTTTAAAAAGAAAATATATATTGTAAACCAAAAAAAGTTTTCGAAATTTCAATGGTTTTTGGAGAACTGCAGCGAACCCACAAGGTTTTAAAGTGCCTTCATCCAACTTTCGGATGGTTGTACTAATGCTGAATTTGGAGCAAATACTGAAAAGCTATGAATGCTCCACTTATCAGCCTGGGAAAAAAATCCTCTAAGAAAATCAAGTACTAAAATTCAAAATTTTTTTTCTATAAACATTTATCTTTAAGACTCTAACAGACACAAAAAACAAATGTAACTTACTTCTCAATAACACAAAATTATTTGATCTACTTTACTTGAAGCATCTATTGCTTTTTGTAATTTATTGTACATTAGAACTCATTTAATACCATATTAAATTTTTTTTTATTCTGCACAAAAAAATAAATCGACTGATATATAATAAGCTAAAAATCACCCAAAAAAGCATAAGCAATAATATTCGACTTTGTTTTTAAATTTATCTACATTTCGTTAACCCGATAAAATATTTTTCACATAAGCTAATTGATCAAAGAAATTCAAATTGATAAAAAATTGAAATGACAACAAAACTAATACCTTTAAAAAATGGCACTGGTACTTCATTAAAAAATTTAAATTTTCAGCTAAGAAAGTAATCTTTCTCCTTACTACACATAAACAGTACAATTTTACATTTATAATATACAGAAATGCTGCAACATTCAGTATATGTAAAATTATTAAGACTGAAGATAAAAGTCTGCTTCATCTCTGCCTGTCTTGGGCTATTTCTTTCCATTTTTCTGCGCGCAGCTCTGATGGGTTTTGAAGATGGGAATAATTTTCCAGAAACGTCAACTTGACATGTAATTCAACAAATAAACAAATTGTTTCTATACCTGGAAGTTTTTATTGTCAAAAATAAAGAAGTTTAATAATGTGATTTGTTACAGTTTGATGCTTTTAATGTTTTTTTCTGTAACTATATTGGTGAATTGGTGATATGAAAAGAAAAGCTACAAAATTTATATATTTTTATGTAAATACATTTCATTCTTTTGTCAAATATAAAGCGTATTTTGTTTCAAAAAAGCATAAGTTAAAAAATGTATAAATATCTGCATAGTACCTGACATACCTAAACAGTTATTAAAATTACTATAGTTAAACATATTGTAAAGTATTTATTACAGGAACAAATATGGCACTGAAGGAATAAAATATATATCAGCACATATTTAATATATATTTTATTGTCCAGTAACTAATATAAATTCAATGCTTAATTTTAAAAGATATGTATAACAAATATTTACCTGTTAGCTACTTAGCAATCCATCTAGAACCCTCTACCTAGCAATGAATGAGGAGACTAGAGGAGAGAATATGACGATGAATATTTAATTGTATAGATTAAATCAATATAAAAATTAAAATTGGTGGTGTATAAACCAATGAAGGTTTAAACAAATAAAAATACCCACAATGAAGTATAAAGAATGCCTCAATAGAAGGCAAAAGACCACATTGAAGACCAAAAAGCAGATGGATAGATAGAATCAACAAAGATGCAATAGAGTTGTGTAAAGATAAATGGAAAGAAATAGCCCAACAAAGGCAGAGATGAAGCTGACTTGTTAAGGTGGCGAAAGATCTACATGGTCTGTAATGCCAATAGAATATATATATATATATATATATATATATAATATATATATATTTTAATATATATATATAAATTTATACTTTTGACAAATATAAAGCATATTTTGTTTAAAATGTTGTGTACATATCTGCATATTTACTAATAAATTTAACAATAAAGGAATAAAATGTATAGATACATATTTATTATACTATAAAATATATTAGTAGTTATATTTTGAAAAAATCAAACAAATAGAATATAACAATAAATACCAGTAATAACAATCTTATGGCCAACAAAAAACAATAAAAAAGAATGGACATTCTAAAACTAATGAAGGTACCACTGTACATGCATAATTCCACTTGGACCAGTGGACCAAGACCCCAGGAACATACTATAAAGGGGATGGTTGGCCGGGAATAGCTGAGTATTTACTTGTTGACCGTATAACCTCCCTTTACTTAGATGGCGATGTAAAACTTAGGCAAACTCCACTCTGTTTTTTTTTTTCAATTAAAATTAGGCCCTTAATTAAGTTTAATAACATTGTTGCTATGTCTTCTGATCGCTACGCTCGTTAAAAACGCATAAACAAACCCCCAAGGGATACTTCTCAGTCGATGTCCCGGCCTAACCAGAAGGCACGATCACTTCCACCTATTTTCCAACACATTCGGCCAATCTTGGGATTCCATTTATGGTGTGATCATTAAATCTTGTGCCACCCCTGAAAGTGGAGTGCAATTTGTACAGTAGTGGCCTAACGCATATAGTGGAATGTATGTTATTTATTCATAACTTACCACTGGAACGTCGGATCTGCACTATCGCGCCAAATTTAAGTTGGCAGGGACCTTCTATTTCTGAATCACTCTTCGACATGTTATGAAATAAATGTTCACTTTTAGTAAGTCAACGACAACAACAACCAATTAATTATTATATTCTAATGAATAGAAGTAATTCCTGACAATGATCAAGAACAGACTCTCCGCTGTACATCTCTATCAAACACCAACGACTACCGACTGAGGTAACATAACCCTATCGAATACTATCGATTATTAACAAATAGTTATTATTGCAATTAGAAACCATAAAATAAAAGTAATACATATTTATCCTTACTCAATAATCATAGTGTTGACAATTTTGGTGTTGTTTTATTAAACCAGATTAAAATAATTTGTGATAAAGAATTGAGTGTTGAGGTAAGTTATCAATTATTAATTATTTATAATTTAATAATTATTTATAAATTTATAACTATTAATCAAGTTATCGATTAAATAACACTTCTTTAGCTATTAATACAACACATTGGACTAATAAAGTACAAAAATAGTATTTCTAATTATTATGGAAAATTAGGGCAATAGGTACTTATACTTAATAATCCTAGTTAAACCATTGAAATTTTCAACTTTTTTTCAGTTTACCCAAAATATTTCCGTTTTAGAGAGACATACATAAAAAATGGTTATATTCAATCTTAAAAAGCATAAAATCATCTAAGATTTTATGCGATTACATAGAATACACTTAATCGACGGCAAAAGTGGCACTGGCATAGGCACTTAGATTCCTCTCCCACATTATTTCCCCAATTCGGTACTCTTAAATGGCAAAGTTATAGTGTTATGACAACATTTTTAGTACATTGTTTTGATTGTATTAATGAACAAATGTTAATACAATAGCTTAATTGTCCAAAACAGTTTTTTATGAAGAAATCGAAAATTTTTAAGATGGTAACAATCTGTAAGAACACAAAGGTCTGGAATTCTGATAACATTAATTATTAAAAATGTGTTAGAATAAAGTTCATTCAAAAGTAACAAGAAAATCAGTAATAGTTGATGGCCAATTTCATTTAAATAAGCGGAAAACAGTAAAAATAAATATAGTGTTTTTCAAATTTCAAAATATTAATTTATTTTTAGCGATTTGTATTAAGTTTAGAGCATATGTTCCCTATAAAAGCTATAGTAACTTGTTTGTGCTTTAACATTTAACTTAAAATTTTGAGCTACATCAACTACAAAGACAGATAATTAATTAAAAGCAAAAAATTATGCATGTTTTTTTTGCGAATTTTCAAAACATTACCCATTTTAAAAGCTTGATAGTTCACTTCCTATTGGGTTCAGAAAAAAAATGTTACGTAGAAAAATTTAAGATAAGTTTAAACTGTTTAAGATTGAATATAACTATTTTCCATCAATGCCGCTTTAAAAAGAAAATATATAGTGTAAACCAAAAAAAGTTTTCGAAATTTCAATGGTTTTTGGAAAACAGCAGCGAACCCACAAGGTTTTAAAGTGCCTTCATCCAACTTTCGGATGGTTTTACTAATGCTGAATTTGGAGCAAATACTGAAAAGCTATGAATGCTCCACTTATCAGCCTGGAAAAAAAACCCTCTAAGAAAATCAACTACTAAAATTCAAATTTTTTTTTTCTATAAACATTTATCTTTAAGACTCTAACAGACACCAAAAACAAATGTAACTTACTTCTCAATGACACAAAATTATTTGGTCTACTTTACTTGAAGCGTCTATTAGCGTCTAGCGTACATTAGAACTCATTTAATACCATAATAATTTTTTTTTTATTCTGCACAAAAAAATAAATCGACTGATATATAATAAGCTAAAAATCACCCAAAAAAGCATAAGCAATAATTTTCGAATTTGTTTTTAAATCTAACTACATTTCATTAACCCGATAAAATATTTTTCACATAAGCTAATTGATCAAAGAAATTCAAATTGATAAAAAATTGAAATGACAACAAAACTAATACCTATAAAAAATGGCACTAGTACTTCATTAAAAAATTTAAATTTTCAACTAAGAAAGTAATCTTTCTCCTTACTACACATAAACAGTACAATTTTACATTTATAATATACAGAAATGCTGCAACATTCAGTATATGTAAAATTATTAAGACTGAAGATAAAAGTCTGCTTCATCTCTACCTGTCTTGGGCCATTTATTTCCATTTTTCTGCGCGCAGCTCTGATGGGTTTTGAAGATGGGAATAGTTTTCCCAAAACGTCAACTTGACATGTAATTCAACAAATAAACAAATTGTTTGTATACCTGGAAGTTTTTATTGTCAAAAATAAAGAAGTTTAATAATGTGATTTGTTACAGTTTGATGCTTTTAATGTTTTTTTCTGTAACTATATTGGTGAATTGGTGATATGAAAAGAAAAGCTACAAAATTTATATATTTTTATGTAAATACATTTCATTCTTTTGTCAAATATAAAGCATATTTTGTTTCAAAAAAGCATAAGTTAAAAAATGTATAAATATCTGCATAGTACCTGACATACCTAAACAGTTATTAAAATTACTATAGTTAAACATATTGTAAAGTATTTATTACAGGAACAAATATGGCACTGAAGGAATAAAATATATATCAGCACATATTTAATATATATTTTTTTGTCCAGTATCTAATATAAATTCAATGCTTAATTTTAAAAGATATGTATAACATATATTTACCTGTTAGCTACTTAGCAATACATCTAGAACCCTCTACCTAACAATGAATGAGGAGACTAGAGGAGAGAATATGACGATGAATATTTAATTGTATAGATTAAATCAATATAAAAATTAAAATTCGTGGTGTATAAACCAATGAATGTTTAAACAAATAACAATACCCACAATGAAATATAAAGAATGCCTCAATAGAAGGCAAAAGACCACATTGAAGAACAAAAAGCAGATGGATAGATAGAATCAACAAAGATGCAATAGAGTTGAGCAAAGATAAATGGAAAGAAATAGCCCAACAAAGGCAGAGATGAATCTGACTTGTTAAGGTGGCCAAAGATCTACATGGTCTGTAATGCCAATAGAAAAAAAAAAAAAAATATATATATATATATATATATATATATATATATATATATATGTGTGTGTGTATGTTAAATTTAGCTGTAAAGAATTTTATAAATGTTACAAAATTCTGTAGAATCTTTTATTACGAAAAATTTTCTCTACATGAATTTGTTATATTTTTATTTCTAATTAAATATATTCCATTCTTTTGACAAATATAAAGCATATTTTGTTTAAATGTTTTGTACATATCTGCATATTTACTAATAAACTTAACAATAAAGGAATAAAATGTATAGGTACATATTTAATATATGTTTTATTACATATGTATACCTAATAATATAGATAGGTACTAAAAATATCAAAGCTGATCAGTAATCAATTACAGTATTGGGATATCAAACCCTACTTGTGCCAGTATGCACACCGCTTGGGTATCTACTGTTCAGTGTATCAAGTCCAAGTATCGGATAAAAATATCAGATATTAGTATCAGATAAAAATATCCAATAAAAGTATCAGATAAAAATATCCGATACAAATATCAGATAAAAATATCCGATACGAGTATCAGATCAAAATACTCAATACAAGTATCAGATACAAAAGTATCAGATAAAAGAATCAGATACAAAAAAGTATCCATATCATTTGTATCTAGATACAAAAATTCCAGTATCAACCCATCCTTACTGCTGGCCTTAGTACCACCAGGGCAATTGGCACCAAGTTGGAAGAAGGGGAGGGGGTCAATTGTTATGAACTAAAATAAAAATTACAAACTGTATGAAATAATTTTAAGCTACTTACAAATTAACATAATTAGAGACATGTAGAATTACATCAAATTGAAACATAACTACTTCATATAAACAATTTTAAGAAATAAATTAAATTTGTTAGGGGAGATTAAGACGCTAAATTTGAAGAAAATACTGAGAAGCTATGAATGCTTCACTTATCAGCTGGAAAAATAAAATCCTCTAAGAAGATTGAGTACTAAAATTTGCAATTATTTATTACTAAATAAAAATATAATAAGCTAAAAAAACAAAAAAAGTATAAGCAATAATATTCAACTTTGTTTCTAAATTTAACTACATTTCGTTAACCCGATAAAATATTTTTCACATCAGCTAATTGATCAAAGAAATTTAAATTGATAACAAATTGAAATGACAACAAAACTAATACCTATAAAAAATGCCACTAGTACTTCATTAAAAAATTTAAATTTTCAACAAAGAAAGTAATCTTCCTCCTTACTACACATAAACAGTGCAATTTTACATTTATAATATACAGAAATTTTAATACAATAGCTTAATTGTCCAAAACAGTTTTTTATGAAGAAGTCGAAAATTCTTGAGATGGTAACAATCCGTAAGAACAAAAAGGTATGGAATTCTGATAACATTAATTATTAAAAATGTGTTAGAATAAAGTTCATTCAAAAGTAACAGGAAAATCAGTAATAGTTGATGGCATATTTCATTTAAATAAGTGGGAAACAGTCAAAATAAATATAGGGTTTTTCGAATTTCAAAATATTAATTTATTTTTAGCGATTTGTATTAAGTTTAGAGCATATGTTCCCTATAAAAGCTATAGTAAATTGTTTGTGCTTTAACATTTAACTTACAATTTTGAGCTACATCAACTACAAAGACAAATAATTAATTAAAAACAAAAAATAATGCATGTTTTTTTGCGAAATTTCAAAACATTACCCATTTTAAAAGCTTGATAGTTCACTTCCTATTGGGTTTAGAAAAAAAATGTTATGTAGAAAAAGATAAGTTTAAACTGTTTAAGATTGAATATAACTATTTTCCATGAATGCCACTTTAAAAAGAAAATATATAGTGTAAACCAAAAAAAGTTTTCGAAATTTCAATGGTTTTTGGAAAACAGCAGCGAACCCACAAGGTTTTAAAGTGCCTTCATCCAAATTTCGGATGGTTGTACTAATGCTGAATTTGGAGCAAATACTGAAAAGCTATGGATGCTCCACTTATCAGCCTAGGAAAAAAATCCTCTAAGAAAATCAAGTACTAAAATTCAAAATTTTTTATTTCTATAAACATTTATCTTTAAGACTCTAACGGACACTAAAAACAAATGTAACTTACTTCTCAATAACACAAAATTATTTGGTCTACTTTACTTGAAGCGTCTATTGCTTTTTGTAATTTATTGTACATTAGAACTCATTTAATACCATATTAAATTTTTTTTTATTCTGCACAAAAAAATAAATCGACTGATATATAATAAGCTAAAAATCACCTAAAAAAGCATAAGCAATAATATTCGACTTTGTTTTTAAATTTAACTACATTTCGTAAACCCGATAAAATTTTTTTCACATAAGCTAATTGATCAAAGAAATTCAAATTGATAAAAAATTGAAATGACAACAAAACTAATACCTTTAAAAAATGGCACTGGTACTTCTTTAAAAAATTTAAATTTTCAACTAAGAAAGTAATCTTTCTCCTTACTACACATAAACAGTACAATTTTACATTTATAATATACAGAAATGCTGCAACATTCAGTATATGTAAAATTATTAAGACTGAAGATAAAAGTCTGCTTCATCTCTGCCTGTCTTGGGCTATTTCTTTCCATTTTTCTACGCGCAGCTCTGATGGGTTTTGAAGATGGGAATAATTTTCCCGAAACGTCAACTTGACATGTAATTCAATAAATAAACAAATTGTTTCTATACCTGGAAGTTTTTATTGTCAAAAATAAAGAAGTTTAATAATGTGATTTGTTGCAGTTTGATGCTTTTAATGTTTTTTTCTGTAACTATATTGGTGAATTGGTGGTATGTAAAGAAAAGCTACAAAATTTATATATTTTTATGTAAATACATTTCATTTTTTTGTCAAATATAAAGCGTATTTTGTTTCAAAAAAGCATAAGTTAAAAAATGTATAAATATCTGCATAGTACCTGACATACCTAAACAGTTATTAAAATTACTATAGTTAAACATATTGTAAAGTATTTATTACAGGGACAAATATGGCACTGAAGAAATGGAATAAAATATATATCAGCACATATTAAATATATATTTTATTGTCCAGTAACTAATATAAATTCAATGCTTAATTTTAAAAGATATGTATAACATATATTTACCTGTTAGCTACTTAGCAATACATCTAGAACCCTCTACCTAACAATGAATGAGGAGACTAGAGGAGAGAATATGACGATGAATATTTAATTGTATAGATTAAATCAATATAAAAATTAAAATTCGTGGTGTATAAACCAATGAATGTTTAAACAAATAACAATACCCACAATGAAATATAAAGAATGCCTCAATAGAAGGCAAAAGACCACATTGAAGACCAAAAAGCAGATGGATAGATAGAATCAACAAAGATGCAATAGAGTTGTGTAAAGATAAATGGAAAGAAATAGCCCAACAAAGGCAGAGATGAAGCTGACTTGTTAAGGTGGCGAAAGATCTACATGGTCTGTAATGCCAATAGAATATATATATATAATATATATATATAATATATATATATATATATATATATTTTAATATATATATATAAATTTATACTTTTGACAAATATAAAGCATATTTTGTTTAAAATGTTGTGTACATATCTGCATATTTACTAATAAATTTAACAATAAAGGAATAAAATGTATAGATACATATTTATTATACTATAAAATATATTAGTAGTTATATTTTGAAAAAATCAAACAAATAGAATATAACAATAAATACCAGTAATAACAATCTTATGGCCAACAAAAAACAATAAAAAAGAATGGACATTCTAAAACTAATGAAGGTACCACTGTACATGCATAATTCCACTTGGACCAGTGGACCAAGACCCCAGGAACATACTATAAAGGGGATGGTTGGCCGGGAATAGCTGAGTATTTACTTGTTGACTGTATAACCTCCCTTTACTTAGATGGCGATGTAAAACTTAGGCAAAATCCACTCTGTTTTTTTTTTCAATTAAAATTAGGCCCTTAATTAAGTTTAATAACATTGTTGCTATGTCTTCTGATCGCTACGCTCGTTAAAAACGCATAAACAAACCCCCAAGGGATACTTCTCAGTCGATGTCCCGGCCTAACCAGAAGGCACGATCACTTCCACCTATTTTCCAACACATTCGGCCAATCTTGGGATTCCATTTATGGTGTGATCATTAAATCTTGTGCCACCCCTGAAAGTGGAGTGCAATTTGTACAGTAGTGGCCTAACGCATATAGTGGAATGTATGTTATTTATTCATAACTTACCACTGGAACGTCGGATCTGCACTATCGCGCCAAATTTAAGTTGGCAGGGACCTTCTATTTCTGAATCACTCTTCGACATGTTATGAAATAAATGTTCACTTTTAGTGAGTAAGTCAACGACAACAACAACCAATTAATTGTTATATTCTAATGAATAGAAGTAATTCCTGACATTGATCGAGAACAGATTCTCCGCTGTACATCTCTATCAAACACCAACGACTACCGACTGAGGTAACATAACCCTATCGAATACTATCGATTATTAACAAATAGTTATTATTGCAATTAGAAACCATAAAATAAAAGTAATACATATTTATCCTTACTCAATAATCATAGTGTTGACAATTTTGGTGTTGTTTTATTAAACCAGATTAAAATAATTTGTGATAAAGAATTGAGTGTTGAGGTAAGTTATCAATTATTAATTATTTATAATTTAATAATTATTTATAAATTTATAACTATTAATCAAGTTATCGATTAAATAACACTTCTTTAGCTATTAATACAACACATTGGACTAATAAAGTACAAAAATAGTATTTCTAATTATTATGGAAAATTAGGGCAATAGGTACTTATACTTAATAATCCTAGTTAAACCATTGAAATTTTCAACTTTTTTCAGTTTACCCAAAATATTTCCGTTTTAGAGAGACATACATAAAAAATGGTTATATTCAATCTTAAAAAGCATAAAATCATCTAAGTCTTTTGTACATAACATCTTTTTCTAAATCCAACAGGAAGCGAACTATAGAGCTATCAAAATTTCTTTTGATTCAAAAATCAAAATCCATTTAGATTTCTTTAACAGTGCTCTTTCAGTTTTGAACAGAAGAAATCTGTAACTCTATTTTGAACCTTGCCCAGAGATTTTTTAGGTTTTCCTTCAAGATAATGAGCCATTGACAGGAACGGTAGACGGTACTCGAGAGCTGTTTTGAAAAGTATCTTATACAGTGTAACAGACCTCTCCCAACCGTGTAACCTCTGCCTACATAGATTGAAAACAGTAATGTTCCATGTAACTTTTTTTTTAAAATCCAATGTTCCCACAAAAAAAAAATGACCGAACTGTCCCACCAACGGAGTCCAACATGCCGGATTGACGACTTTGACTTGAGTTAGTTTTCAGAGATTCAGCATTTGGATTAATTTCTTCATTATTGGCATTTCATTAAAGATGGATCGTTAGAGAAAAATAAAACATGAAAAAATATTTTAAAATTATTGGTCTTGGCAATAAAAAAACACCAGTAAAGTAAATTTTTTCAAGTCGTTTAAAATAAAGTTGAAAATCAAGCGTTGTTTGTAAATAAATAGCCAACAATAACAAAAAAAAGCACCCAAAACAAAGCATTGGAGAATACATTTCCCTTTCTAAAACACTCATTTCATTTTAAAATATTTGACGCGATTACATAGGAAATACACTTAATCGGCAGAAAAAGTGGCACTAGCATTGGCGTCTGGTAAGGCCGCGACATCGACGCGAAAAGGATCCCTTTGGGGTTTGTTTAACCGTTTTTAACGAGCGTAGCGATCAGAAGACATAGCAGCAATGTTATCAAACTTAATTAGTGCCCTCATTTTATCTGAAAAAAAAAAACAATGGAGAGCTTGCTTAAGTTTTACATCACCATCTAACTCCAGTATTTAATTTTGGGGGTGGTTCAGTCCGAAAGCTTTTTTTTTTTCATATATATATAAGGCTAATTATTTTGAAAGAAAGAGACTACCTGTATGACATGATGTTTAAGTAATTCTTGAAGTCATATTGAATGTAATTACACGAATAATAATACTTTAAAGGATAGTTTGTAATATTTTTTTCTTTTGTGGATGCTTCAGCCCGAAAGCTCTCTCCTCCCTCGTATATCCGCCTGTGCCATCTAAGCAAAGGGAAGTTATGCAGTCAACAAGTAAACCCTCAGCTATTCTCGGATAACCATCCCCTTTATAGTACAAGCGGAAATTATTTTTTGTGGATCATAAGATGGTTATTACTTGCATTTATTGTTATATCCAATTTGTTTGGTTTCAATTAATTATTAACATATTTTTAATAATTAACGTTATCAAAATTCCATACCATTGGGTGCTTACTGATTTTTACCATCTCAAGAATTTTCGATTTCTGCACAAAAAAACTCTTTTTGGACAATTAAGCTATTTTATTAATATTTGTTCGTTAATACAATCCAAACAATGTACTAAAAACGTTATTATAACACTGTAACTTCGCCATTTATGAGTACTGAATGATGCGGCAGAGGAATCTTGGCGCCTGTGCCAGTGCCATTGTTTTTTTGTTTTTTTTTCAGTTAAAATGACGGCATTAATTAAGTTTGATAACATTGCTGCTCTGTCTTCTGATCGCTACGCTCGTTAAAAACGGATAAACAAACCCCAAAGCACGGGCGGATGTACGGGGGGGGGCTTTCGGGCTGAAGCCCCCCCCCCCCAAAATGGTAAAATATAACCACGTTTTATCAAAAAAAATATTTAAAAAGTATCTCTTAAAGTATTATTGTTCATGTAATTACATTGAAAAGAGCTTTAGGAATCACTTAAACACCATTTTATATAAGTAGATAGCTTCTTTCTTTTTTCCCAAAGTAATTATCGTTATTTTTATGAAAAAAAAACTTTCGGGCTGAAGCCCTCCCCAAAAATAAATCCTGAATCCGCTAGTGCCCCAAAGGGATCCTTTTCAGTTGATGTCGCGGCCTTACCAGACGCCAATGCCAGTGCCACTATTTCCGCCGATTAAGTGAATTTTCTATTTAATCGCTTCAAATATTTTAAAATGAAATAAGAGTTTTAGAAAGGAAAATGTATTCTCCAGATGTTTTATTTCGATGCTTTTTTTGTTATTGTTGGCTGTTTATTTACAAACAATGCCTGATTTTCAACTTTACTTAGAACCACTAGCGGATCCAGGATTTAATTTTGCGGGGGGCTTCAGCCCGAAACCTTTTTTTAAAATAAAAATAACGATAATTACTTTGGAAAAACAGAAAAAAACTAACGACCTATATGGAATGGTGTTTAAGTTATTCCTTAAGTACTTTTAAATGTAATTACACGAACAATAATACTTTAAGAGGTATTTTTAAAAAAAATTACCCATAAAACATGGTTATATTTTTCCATTTTTTGGAGGGGGGGCTTCAGCCCGAAAGCCCCCCCCCCCCCGTAGATCCGCCCATGCCTAGAACGACTTGAAAAAATTAACTTTACTGGTTGTTATGCCACAGCGTTAATTTATTTTTATTTTAAAGGAAGGAGATGGCCCGGGGTTGCGGTCATAAATAGGCTAAATAGTTGTAAAACTATTTTATTATTATACCACTATTAAGCCTATTTATGACCGCAACCCCGGACCATCTCCTTCCTTTATAATGCAACGGTCAACTATTAAATATTCAATATCTTTATTTTACATTTAACTATAGTTTTATTAATTGTAGATTTGTTTTATTTCATCAAAGTGAAATCAATTAATAATATTTATCTTTGTGTATAAGATATGAGTATATTAAGTATTATAGGCCTATAGCATATATTGTTTATATTAAATAGATCAATAGTTTATACTTGGACTACTTGTTGTGGATTGTAGCCCTAACTATAAACAGGTCCTAGGTCCAAGTCCCAAGCCCGTAGACTTCGCAATACACAGTCTGTCTCCGTCCGTTATAGAGCTCAGGCCTGCCAACTGATGCACTGCCCACTGCAGTCCACCTTAGAAGAAGAGGTACTTCTCTCTCGAGCCACCTCGCCGCTGCCCACTTGTAGTTCGTTTAGAGTTCGCTCATTGAAAATCTAAACTTGGCTTCTGCATAGAGATAGAGAGTTACAAACGTCCTGATTCGTCCACGTAACGTTGTACAACCTAATTATTTGTTATATATATACATTTTATTATTTCTATTTTCATAGTAATTTGGGCCATATAAAATATTTTTTTTATTTTCATGATTAAGCATGGAAATATTTCATTAAATATTGTCACAGTTTTTTATTACCATTACTCAGCTTATCTTTATTTTTTTATGCTAGAAGTTTGTTATTTTATTTTACCTATCTAATAAGTTGTAAAATTGATTTCTTTTGTTTCTATGTTATCAGTATTAAATTTCGTAAATATTTCAAAATAAATGTTAAATAGTAAGGCTTCATTCGAAGTTTGATATAAACTAAGAAGGAGTTTAACACTGGTATTTTTTTTTTTTTTGTTTTTTTTTGCCAAGATCAATAATTTAAAAATATTTTTTCATGTTTTATTTTTCAAATACTATCAAGCTTTAATAAAATGCCAATAATGAAGAAATTAAGCCAAATGCTGAATCTCTGAAAACTAACTCAAGTCAAAGTCGTCAATTCGGCATGTTGGACTCCGTTTTGCGACAGTTCGGCCACTTTTTTTTGTGAAACATTGAATTTAAAAAAAATAGTTACAAGGAACACAACTGTTTTCAATTTATGTGGGCAGAGGTTACACGGTTTGGGGATCTGTTAAACTGTATAACATACTTTTCAAAACAGCTCTCGACTACCGTCTACTGCTCCTGTCAATGGCTCATTATCTTAAAGGAAAACTTCCGAATTCTCTGGACGAGGTTCCAAACGGAGTAACACAATTCTTCCTTTCAAAACTGAAAGAGCACTATTAAAAAAATCTAAATGGATAAATTTTGATAGCTGGGTAGTACGCTTCCTGTTGGGTTTAGAAAAATATGTTATGTACACAAATCTTAGATAATTTTATGCTTTTTAAGATTGAATATAACCATTTTTTATCTATGTCGCTCTAAAAAGGAGACATTTAGCGTAAACCTAAAAAAGTTGGAAATTTCAATGTTTAGAAGGGATAAAAATCAGATTTGAAAATGGAATATTTAAATATAATGGTAAATTGTATTGACAGCTATTCGGATTGCAAATGGGAGGAAATCAATCAATTTGTTAATAAATTGTTTGGGTCTAGTACTAAATAAAATAAGTAATGCAATAAAAAAATCAAGAAAAATGAGTTTTACTTTAGGTATGTTGATTACATCATTACTTTTGAAAAATATATCAAGAAAAATCTGGTGCGCGCAACACACAACTTTCACTTACCGATCTACTTTGAATAGAAATTATTTTCTGGCAATGCTGGGCTATTATAAAATTTTTTGAAGTGCATTTTAAACGGAGCTAAAGCTTAAAGCTTACAGATAACAAGTCATTAAGACCATTATAATTACAAAATGTCTATTTAATATATCGACGACAGGCAATAAAAATCTATTCACTCTATCTGCTTTTATAAACCACACAACTTTCTTTGCTTTTATAAACCACAGAATGACTAACTCCAATTTCAACATTTTTGAGTGATGTCATTTTAGTGATATTTTTAGTTGAAAAAGTTATCTATGCAGACAATGAGTAAGTTGATTCCAGAGGTGGTGATTGCAATGTTGAAATATAGAACTGAGAATAAAAGTATAAATTTAGGTACTTACTTTCTTATGAAAGATGTTCTTAGGAAAGACACTTTATTAAATATCTGTAGAAAAAAGGTTTTTTTAGTCTCAACAATTAAAAAAATATATTTTAAATTTATCCAAATTTTCACATCTTCAGGGAAAAAAACTAGAGACCATATCTTTCCTCCTAATTGTCCGATTTTAACGATTTTTTTTTGTTTTTTTAGGAAATTCCATAAACTTTTAAAAACCATATACAATATCGACAAAAAAGCGTATACTTTTTGAGTTATTCGGAATTTAATTTTAACATCCCTCGTAACTTTTTTTCCAGCTTCTTTTCATTGAAGTATGTTGTATAGATAAATTTAAAGGGTATCGACAAAATGACTTTAGCGAAGTTTCATTGAAATCGGTACATTCGTTTAGGCGCTACAGTCTGTAGGAACGCAGGTTTTTCTGCATTTTTATTTTTTTTCTCCTTTATTAATTTATCAAATTCTTTCAAAAGTTATATGTAGCATTTTTTCGTAACTCTGAATAATGCGAAATGGTTAACTTTTTAAAATAAACCATATTAAAGGTACTTTAGAGGAAGACATATATGAACATTGGGCATTTAAGCCCTGTAAAGTGACATCAACGGGGATAAAACCTAAATGAT